>CM072514.1:17175569-17273069 GCA_036898135.1 Oncomelania hupensis
TTATTATAACAATAATAATAATAATAATAATAATAATAATAATAATAATAATAATAATAATAATAGTAATAGTAATTATTATTATTATTATTATTATTATTATTATAAGGGGTGTCGGATAGCGCAGTGGTTGGAGCACTCGCTACTGTGTCGCAAGTTAAGCACCGTCCAGTGAGGTTAGCACTTGGATGGGTGACCGCAAAACGTGAAGCGACAAATAACAACGCCCCCAGATGACTCAACTGTGATTGAGTACCTACTCTCTTGAGGGTGGGGAAGGTAAAGCAGCGAGGGAGAGAGATAGGCATCACCCTCATTACGCTGGCCCAAGATAAGTGTGATCTCCAACATCACGCTCCCCTACGGCCACAAGGCTATGGGACTACCTTTACCTTTTATTATTATTATTATTATTATTATTATTATTATTATTATTATTATTGACTTTCCTAACGCCGATGAGACATAGGATATACAAGAAAAGAAATAAAAAACAAATACGTCAGCAACAAAAACACGTACGTCAATAACAGAAATACGTATATCAACAACAAAAACACGTCAACATCAAGAACAAATACGTATATCAACAACAAAAACACGTCAACATCAAGAACAAATACGTATATCAACAACAAAAACACGTCAACATCAAGAACAAATACGTATATCAACAACAAAAACACGTCAACATCAATAACAAATACGTATATCAACATAAAAAACACGTACGTCAATAACAAAAATATGTATATCAACAATAAAAACACGTACGTCAATAACAAAAATACGTATATCAATCACAAAAACACGCCAACATCAAGAACACGTACGACAACAAGAACTAAACTGCGAAAACATCGATGACGACATAAGTGACAATTAACAATCTGTGCAAGAAGAAACGGCTCAACCACAACTGAATGTTGCACACGTTGAGATGACTGGCCGTCTATAGATGGTTGTTATTAACAGTACTAAGGCCAGTTCTACCTCCTAGTTGTATCTTTATATGCTGTCATTGTTTTCCGTTTGTTATTGGTTTTTGCTTACTTTTATTTGTTTTCAAATACACACTCCATTACAAACACGATACGTGCTGTTGATTTGTCTTGTACTTTCGTTTTCTTGTCTAATTTAGTCCTATCCTATCCTATCCCGTAGCTCGAAGGTCGTTGGGGCTCCACGGATGATCGTTTAACCAGCGTACTCCATCTTTCTATGTCCTCAGCAACCCTCCTGGCTACGCTCAGTGTCGAGCCAGTCCATTCTCGAATGTTGTCCTCCCACCGCTTTTTCTGTCTCCCCCTTCCTTTGCCTCCTTGCACGAACATTGCAGGCCGGTCTTTGCGAGACCTGATGATCTGATGACGTGGCCATACCATCGGAGTTTCCGTTTCTTTACCACTGTGAGCATGTCATCGTGTTGTCCAACGGCTTCAGTGATGGTCTGTCGGACTTCGTCGTTGGTGATATGCTGGGTATAGAAAATGCCCAGAAGTCTTCTGTAGCACCTCATCTCCATGCTTTTATTCTTCGTTGCAGATCTGCTGTGAGGGTCCATGTTTCGCAAGCGTATAGGAAGATGCTGACAAGGGAGTGAAGCAGCCTTACCTTGGAATGTAGACTGGTGGTCCTGTCTTTCCAAATGGGCTTCAAACATGACAGGGACGCGTTGTTTGTTCGATCCAGGAGATGACTTCCTGTCGGGACACATTGTCTGATATAATTGCTCTTAAATATTTCAAACTAAGCACCGTGTTGAGGGATTGGCATTGGACTTTGATGTCCATGTTGATGCCATTGGTGTTGTTGGCCATCAGTTTGGTCTTCTCTGCATTATTTCCATTCCATAGGCTCTGGAGGTGGTGCCAAGCCTCTGTACCTGATGTTCAACTTCTTGTTCCGCTCCAGCCAATCCATCAATGTCATCCGCAAAAGGGAGGTTGGAGATTGCTCTACCCCCTATGCTGACTGTGCCTTCGTGATCTGCAAGGGCATCTGACATGATGGCTCTATGAAGATGTTAAAGAGTGTTGGAGAGAGTTGGTATCTTTGACGCACACCGATTGCACGAAGAATTTCCTTGCAGGTGTTTGTGGGGATAATAAAGATTCTGTATTCTGTATGTATGTTGTTCTGAAGCAGTTCCCGATGGCGCTGTTGTGGATGACTGCACTGGCAGCCTTGTCACACAGGCTTTTTGATGACTTCAATAATTTTAGGGTTGAGGGTTGCCTACAGAGCTGCATGCCAGACTCGGTCAAGCGCTTTCTTGAAATTTAGTACTTAATTTTATTTATGTTGTCAATTTCTCTCTCTCTGTCTCTCCCTCTCTGTCTCTCCCTTTCTGTCTCTGTCTCTCTCTCTGTCTCTGTCTGTCTGTCTGTCTGTCTGTCTGTCTGTCTGTCTGTCTGTCTGTCTGTCTCTCTCTCTCTCTCTCTCTCTCTCTCTCTCTCTCTCTCTCTCTCTCTCTCTCTCTCTCTATTCTACACGCCCTTACTCCGTAGTTCCGTATTGTTCTCTCTCCCTTTACTGTGCTCTGTACAAAAAACACTACCAGGTTGTAACAGTTTCAGGATACATTCAAACACATGCATACATGCGCGCGCACTCACAAACGCACAACTGCTCACACACATGCACACATACACACGCTTGCGCACATACATACAACCGCACACACACACACACACACACACACACACACACACACATAGCTGCGTACTGAGTGGAACAAGAAAAGCAGTAGCAATACATATAGGCCATCCATTTCCTGTCCCCAAAATCCTGTCTGATCTGCAGAGATCTCCAGCACTACATACGCATACGTTATAATGTCAAAGATGATTTATGTTAGGCCTGCTGAGGCAGCGAAGATGTCACAGGAAATATAGATAATGACGTCTGATATTGATAGAGCAAGTCATTTCACTTTTTTTTTTCTCTTTTTAATCCTGTCTCTGTCTCTTTCTCTCTTTCTCTCTCTCCCTGCTGTGTGTGTGGGTGTGTCTCTGTCTGTCTGCCTCACTCGTTTTCTCTAGCTTTAGTGCATAGCTTCAAATATTTAGGAGCCATTGTATCAGGCAATGGGTCCCGACAGGAAGTCCTCTCCAGGATCGCATAAACTTATGTGGCCCTGATAAGGTTGAAGCCCATTTGGAAAGAGGACCATCAGCCTACATTCCAAGGTAAGGCTTCTGCGCTCCCTTGTCATCTCCATCTTCTTATATGCTTGCGAAACATGGATCCTCACAGCAGATCTACAACGAAGAATACAAAACATGGAGATGAGGTGCTACAGAAGACTTCTGGGCATTTCCTATACCCAGCACATCACCAACAACGAAGTCCGAAAGATCATCACACAAGCCATTGGACAACACGATGACATGCTCACATTGGTGAAGAAACGCAAACTCCGATGGTCTGGCCACGTCATCAGGGCATCAGGCCTTGCAAAAACCAGTCACGGTGCATGGAGGCAGAAGAAGAGGACGACAGAAAAAACGGTGGGAGGACAACATTCAAAATGGACTGGTTTGACTCTGAGCAAAGCTATGATGGTTGCTGAGGACAGAGAAAGTTGTAGTACGCTGGTTAAACGATCATCTGTGGTGCCCCAACGACCTTCGAGTTACGGGATAGGATATCCCCGCCTGCCATATCGCCAATGGTGGATGTAGACGGTAACCTTCACTGTTCATTGAGGGCAAATATGTGACAATTACCGGTCAGTGCACATCTGAACCAGTGACTTTGGCCAGTGACGACATCGACAGATCAAATGCTGTAATGCGCAATGAAAGGCAAAGTAATAGCTTGTGATCAATTCCATTCTGTCCAACAAAAACCGCAAGACGTATTGAGTCAGACAGATCTTCCAGCCACATGCAATGACGTTGTAGTGCAGATTTGTTCATTAAGAAGCCTATATAGTTACATTTTACATCATACAGTATGAAGTACTTACCATAGTCATAAGTCTATTCACGCGTCAAGACATATTTCAAAATTCAATTTCGTCATGCTAAGACACTTTTCAGAACTTCGTTTGAACCTGCATCTTATGGAGATGGAGGCTAAATGGTTAGTGGGGATAAGGGTACAACAAAAATCACGTGTTTTCTGTATGTTACCATACATTGGAAGAGAGAGAGAGAGAGAGAGAGAGAGAGAGAGAGAGAGAGAGAGAGAGAGAGAGAGAGAGAGAGAGAGAGAGAAACTTTGAAACTTTTTTTTTTATTAGAGATACAGATTTTAGACTAATGATACAGTCTAATCTTCCAATCTGTCCCTTAACAAATTAACATAGTAAAGAATCTTTAACTTTAACTTAAAAATCATAAAACTCACACACACATACACTCACACACAATCATGCACTCACAATCAGAGAGAGACAGACAGAGACAGACAGAGAGACAGAGAAAGAGAGGGAGATGAGTAGATGGTTGAGAAACACTAGTTCTATTCTACATACATGTAACCTACACGCTTAAGGAAGGTATTGGAATTTATTGTGTTCTGTGTGAACAATCCCACAAGACGGACACGGCCTGTCAGTGTCCAATTTCCAGGATACTAAAGTTGAGTTTAAGACGTCAAGGTGCTGTTTATTCCTTTCCGCTAGTGCTATTGTAAAAGTAATCTTCCTAATAACAAGCTTTGCTCACCATCAGTGATCCTTATCCTAAGGTGTCAACCTCTGCTATATTTATCACACATAAGGATGGACCTCTCGTGCTCTTTGGCTTGATGCAAAGCTGTTGCCATCACACTCTTTAGTAGTCTGTGACGTCAACACGCTATTGCAAAACAGTAGTTTTTGCAATCGCACCCACCCCTCTTTTCAGCCCCGCACCCTTTTCTAGGCTTTGTAGCCCAGCTAAAGGAGTGGGGAAATGTAGTCATTTTTCAGACAAGCAAAATAGCAGTGCGGAATGTGGAATAAGAAGAGAGGGGCATTCCACTATTTTGTGTTTCATTGTAAACCGATTTGCTGCCGAGAGTGCGTTGAAAAATAAAATCATTTGGGCGCTGACTGTATGTGTGTGTGTGTGTGTGTGCGTGTGTGTGTGGCGGTGTGTGTGTGTATGTTTATGTGTGTGTTTGTGGGTGTGTGAGCTTGTTTGAGTGAGTGGGTGTTTGTGTTAGTGTGTTGTGTGTTTGTGTGAGTGTGTGCGTGTTTGTGTTAGTGTTAGTATTAGTGCGTGTGTGTGTGAATGCGCGGGGGTGTGTGTGGGTGTGTTTGTGTGAGTGACATCTACTTGTTTAGACCGCGTTGTTATGATTTCCTGAAACGCTGTGTTGACAATGGGTTATATTTCGACCTCCCTCCACTCCTGCCTTTGTTTAAAAAAGTATTTTAAAGTGTTCCTACGCTAATGCTAACCCTAACCTTAACCCTAGCCCTAACTCTAACGGATCATTCTTTTGACGTCAGCATAACAGGGTCCGTAAAAAAAGCATGTAGATTCTCAGGTGTTTGTGTGTGTGTGTGCGTGTGTGTGTGTGTGTGTGTGTGCGTGTGTGTGTGTGGATCGGAGCAAATTTCTTGTCCAATGTCCCTTGATGGAATACATTCTGTATTCTTTATTCTGCACTTTGTAAAGGTGCAACAGCACTTCGTGTGACTTAAAAATAGATTGTATTGATGATGTTCACACTTTTCTTGTGTTTACCAAAAGGTCGAGCAGATCAAGAACACTCCCTATCACAGGAACCGCAGCCCACACCCACAAGGGCCCAGGGCGTTCTGGTCAGAGCGTAAGTGTGGCCTAAAGGCAAAGATAGACACAGTAAGATGCGCTTGTCCATAATGAAGAACGCTAAAGTTGAGGCTCCATGCAACGCCTCCTTTTTCATATCAGTGAGGACGCCTTAAAGTTAATCTGAGGCTGAGATTAAAATTGCGCAAAAACGTTGACCGTGATTAATTCACTAAAGAAGACTATTTGCGTGTATATTCATACATTCGTGTATCTAATAAATGTAATTTCGTGTCCAACCATTCAACATGTCGTCTGCTGTAGCAACTGGGTGACGTATCTTCTTTAGAATAGTTTTACAGACGTAACAAAACATGGGGGTTATGGGTCGTGACAACGCTTTAAGAGTGTGTTGGAGGGCTATGCTGTAGCTGTTTCTCGGCCTGTTGTATCGGCTGACGCCTAAATGACTGGAGAGCATTTACCCCAATCACGTGATTAATAAACTCTTGTATGGTCATACTGTCTACTGGAAAACAACGTTAAAACATACCTTCATGCTGACTTTAAGGGTCAAAGCCTATCTAGAACTGGGAAAGTTGTGGGCCTGGGGCCCTATTCATGAAGGGACTGCAAGTGCCGGAACGGGACTGCCCACCGTCTACGGCCTATAACTGCGATATATTGCTATTCATAGAGGGACAGCAGAGCTTATCGGCCGCGGCAGACGGCCTAAAAGTTATCAGCATAAGATTCGGGCCTTTATGCCGGTAAAGGGACTATAACATCGAGCCAACGACACGTTGCATCGAGCAAAAATGGCGGGTGCGTTGATTCCAATCTTACTAAGGCGAAGACAGCTGAGGAGAAATATAATTTTCAGAGACAGGATGAATCCCTTAGATAGTTATGATGACGTAAAACTGTACACGGCTTTTCGTTTTCGTCGTCATGACATATTCACCATAAATGACGATGTTGCAGAGCCACTAGGACACGCAAACCGACTAAGGTCTTTGACACCATCAATGCAAATATTAGTTGCTTTGAGATTTTACGCGTGTGGTTCTTTCCAAATATTATGTGCTGATTTGTTTGGAAATTCGCAACCGACAGCCAACAGAGTAATCTCGAAAGTTACTGTTGCTCTGAAATCGATAGTCAGCAATTGGATCCAGTTTCCAGATCAACACGAAGCTGACAGACAAAAATTAAAATTTCAAAGAATCGGCAACATGCCGAACGTGTTTGGGTGCATAGATGGGACACTAATAGGCCTACCAACCCAAGCGCCACCGGAATATGAACACGAGTATGTTTGCAGGAAAAACTATGGAAATTACACTAGCCACAGCATTAACAGTCATGTAATCAAGTTTCCTGTAGGTCATGACACTAAACAGATTGTTTAAATTGTATGCATAATAAATTGAAAGGTTTTATTAATATGCATTTCTTTTACTGGGTAAACACACACACTCATACATGTGCACATACATTGATCAATTTTATCAAATCAAACACACATACAATTGCATAGATGCAGAGTGAGACAGATAAAAGAGAGAGGAATGGGGGGGGGGGGGGGGATACAAGGTTAATGCAGTAACAAATTAGACACAGGGACACCAACTAATAAGTGAGCAAACTGTCAACGTTTTTTTGTTAACTCAATCGCCCTTGCAGAAGAAAAAATATATATTCGTGAATGTTTGTGTAAGCGTGCACGACAAACTTTTGCCAACAATCACAACTTGCAAAACGCAGCATGCACCTTAGCATGCCTATAGCTCTATTTTTCGTATAAAAACACTAAATTGGCTCTGCAGAGTATGTGTGTGTAATGTTTACAGTGTACAGCAAAGTCTCTAAAACATTGAAGGCGATCACGCACTACACACAAATGATCGCATCCGCTGCAGTACGCGTGCGCAGTAGATATAATTTGGCTGACTTTCCCGATGCTAATATTAGAAAGGACTATAGCCACAATCCCGGCTGTGAGCCCTTCATGAATGCCAGTTCAGATGCCGCATTTATCGGACGAAATCTAAAGTCCTTTCAAGGTTTGCAGTCCCTATAACATGTAGTCCCTCTATGAATTGGGCCCCTGGTCTCAAGGGAGGACACTCATGAATCCGCTCAGAGACAGAAAGAGCCACATAGACTGACAGAGTTCCACTAGATGCGTGTGAGCCATACGTATTTCTTATAATAATG
Organism: Oncomelania hupensis; assembly: GCA_036898135.1. Taxonomy (NCBI): domain Eukaryota; kingdom Metazoa; phylum Mollusca; class Gastropoda; order Littorinimorpha; family Pomatiopsidae; genus Oncomelania; species Oncomelania hupensis. The sequence goes on from CM072514.1 coordinate 17,183,501, forward strand.
ATGTATTCTATGCAGCGTACTTGTACCGTACTTGTGTGAACTGAAGCGATAGTTCCATAGTGCAAAGTCACGGTCAAGAGGGACATTAATCACACTTCGTCCTGCGTGTATCAAAGGGCCAAGTAGCTTAAAGCTTCTGTTCCTGTCCTCATCCATTCTTCACATAGCTCGGTCATAGGCCTACCCACACGTCTTTTATTATATTTTTGCCGGGGGCACAGTGGCGCATTGATCATAGCACGCACTCTTTAGTCGAGAATGTAAGGTACGACCATTCAATGAATCTGAATCAACCGCATAACAAAACTTTTGTGAAATTCTCGTCTCTTCTTTATGTAGTGATACGTCTTTTAAACGTATTCTTCACTTTATAGTGTGCGTTTTGGTCCAGGTCAAGAACATTTCCACAGCAAAGAGAAGAACACGATTTGACGTTCTACTAATGCACATCAGCGTGAAGGAAGAACTGAATTGTCAGGCCCTCCTTATGAATAAATAATCAAAAAGACCTTTATGCAGCTTTTCAAACCATGGCTGCAGGGGGAAGCTCATTTGGCACAAAAAAAGGGGTTTGATGTAGCCTATATATAGTCTCGTCAGATCCACTGGAGTTTCCTGAAGGCTTTGGAAGACACGAGGGAAGAAAATTGCCCCTGATAGACTTTCAACCCATATTACATTTTGTTTTGGGGTCCATTTGCAGATAGACTTTCAACCCATATTACATTTTGCTTTGGGACCCATTTGCAGACAGAAAAATTGTACTCTTTTATACTCCCAAACAATCTGAGTTCAATAGCATTGCTTGGGTCTTTTTAGTTTTTTTAAAGCGATAGACAAAATCAATCACCCGACTATATTAATATACTGTACATGCCATTCCCTCCATTTTTCTCCTGGGTCGTCTAAAATGTGTGTGTGTGCGTGTGTGTGTGTGTGTGTGTGTGTGTGTGTGTGTGGGTGGGTGGGTGGGTGGGGGATATGTCTGATTCACTGTCAGCACTTCAGGCTCTTTCCACGAGAAAGATATCACACCCTTTTCTGGCACAGATCCATGACCTCCACACACAACTTACTTCTGAGGGTAAAAAAATAGTTTTTATGTGGGTACCTGGTCATATGGGCATCCGCGGCAACATTGCAGTGGACAAAGCGGCCCTTCAGAGATTTTCCAGTTTGTTCCTTACTCTGATCTGCGTTGTATGACTGGAGTTTATTGTAAACGGCTGTGGCAAACTGACTGGTCTAACCATATCAACAACAAATTATTTCAAATTCTTCCCGATTTGTCAGCTTCTTTGCCTAACTTTGCCTCCACTCGCAAAGAAGAAACAGTTTTGTCTCGCATTCATATTGGGCATACTTATGTCACCCACAGTTTCCTTTTAAAAGGAGAAGAACCACCATGGTGCTTTGCATGTAATAAATCCTTTTCCGTTCGCCATTTCATGTCTGAATGTGCTGAGCTGCTTGATAAAAGAGAAAATTATTTTGGTTCAATACCTTTCAAAGATATTTTTAAAGTATGCAACGCTCAACATCTGTTTCGATTTTTACATGATGTTGGTTTGTTTTATCGCATATAAATCATGTCGTCTTGTTTTGTGTTGGTTAGATTTTATTGGTACGACTGAATTTAGTGATTTGATTACAGAAAGAGAACGTATTTTTAATACATCAGTTTTAAATAAGATTTTTCACGAGGTTGCATGTGAAAGTTTGTTTGAGTATTTAAGAGTAACAGGCCTGTTTTTTAAGATTTGAATCATTTTATAACATTTTAAGATAACGTCTCTCTGGTCCTGATTTGGCTCTGAAGAGTCCGCTGGACCTTAAGCAATAATCATGTAATGTAATGTAATGTAATGTAATGCAATGGGTGTGTGTGTCCTTGTTTACACAGTATTATCTGGACAAATCAGTGAACATCTACATAACTTGTATTGACATGCCTACTTGTTTTGACGTCAGAACAATGAGAAGGTTAGGGCTGGGTTAGGGTTAGGGTTCGAACACTGCAAAGTACATAAAAATGGGGACGAAATATGACCCATTGTCAGAACAACGTAGGTGGCGTTTCGGGAAAGTCATGATAATACTGTGTAACCTTGCCTCTGTGTTTGTGTGTGTGTGTGTGTGTGTGTGTGTGGGTGTGTGAGTGTGTGTGTGTGGGTGGGTGTGCTAGTGGGTGGGTGCTTGCGTTTGGGTTTTTGGCTTGCTTCCGCGCTGCTTGTTTGTTGGTTTGTGGTGTTTATGTTTTGGTTTTTACCACAATGTCTTATTAACTGCGTAAGTCTGTGAGCCTAGTATCATTGTAAAACGCATAGGGTCGTGGGATGTATGCACTAATATCAAATTGCAGGTAATAAACAAACAAACAAACACGTAAATAATAAAGAAATTAATACATTTTGAAAAAGAAAAATATAAGACTATTCCGTGCATTGCACAGACTAGACTTCGCGACCTCTGCAAGATGGGGACACAATGTTCTAAAGACTTTTTTTATATCAGCATTTCGTGACTCACGGTCTATCTGCTGCAAAGAAAACTTTGTGAACAACTCTAACAATCATGGATAACTGTGAAACATAGTGATGAGAGCCTGGCCTCCCCTCCACATCCCACAGTCCCCTAGGTTTGCAGCTGCTGTCAACGACCAAAGGGAAAGAAGAAGCTTATTTCAATTCAATTATCTCCCCTTATTGATTCCGTGACCGCTAATGTTTCAGTGTTCGCCTCGGGGCCAAGCTGAGAGGTCTAGCGCTTGTCATGGTCAGAAGAGAGATCTTGCCATCGTAGCTTTAGTTAAAATACAGTTGACGGTGTCAGATTGACTCGCTGAACCCTAAGCACTTTTCCGTGAGCCTGCTTTCATCGTACCCTCCCACCTTGTGACCGTGTGTGTGTGTATGTGTGTGTGTGAGCGTGTGTGAGCATGTATGTACATGTGTGCACAGGTCTTCATTAAATTGTTACATTATGATGTTATTGTTATAAATAAATTTAGTTTGCTATACTTGTTATTATTGTTTAAGCCCCAAGAGCAAGATGTAAAAAAGCACTTACTTTTTTACCCTTGTTAAATAAAATTGTTAATGTTATCTTATCTTATCTTATCTTATCTTATCTTATCTTATCTTATCTTATCTTATCTTATCTTATCTTATCTTATCTTATCTCTTTCCAATCCAGTATTTTCTTTTAACGTCTGTACAGTGGTTGATATTAGAAGAAAAAAAAACTAAACTAAAAATACAATTATAATAATCTACCCTACCAGCCGGTGATTTAAAATAACATGAATAATATTAAAATGTCTGGATGCTATAAAATGTCTTCCTTTGATTGTCCCTATTTCTTGATATTAACACCATGTTCTTCATCATATTACCCTTCTTTTCATCATTATCGTCATCATCATCATCATCATCATCATCATCATCATCATCATCATCATCATCATCATCATCATCATCATCATCATCATCATCATCATCATCATCATCATCATCTTCTTCTTCTTCTTCTTCTTCTTCTTCTTCTTCTTCTTCTTCTTCTTCTTCTTCTTCTTCTTCTTCTTCTTCTTCTAACTCATCTTTTCTTGGTGTACTTGTTTGTTGGCGAGTGATGTTTTGGTGTAGCCTGATTACATGTTACATTAGCTAGTAAGACAGTCCCTGCATGGGCCGCCACAACTTAATGAGAGGAATCAATCAGTCACTCAGTGCAAGCCACAACTTAATGAGAGGAATCAATCAGTCACTCAGTGTAAGCCACGCCTCACTCCTCCACTATCACCCCAAAGCGTGTGCAGTTGTTGATGTATGCTGAATAAAGTTGGAAAACGTCAAACGACGACTCCTGCCTTGTTGCCTATTGAACAAGTTGCGTGGATAAACGAATCTGAGTTACATTTATCATATTCAAGCATCGTCTTTTTCATCGAACTTTTGGTTCTGTATTATAAACGAAGAGAGATGAAATGAACACCTCACAGGGTGATGTCTACCGAAAAATCAACAATGACATCCGAAAAAGGATGCGCACAGCAAAGGGGAAACGAATACAAGATTTTTGCCAGGAAATAGAGAACAGTCTGAACAAGAACAACAGCAAGAAGGCCTACCAGACTGTGAAGTGGCTGTCAAGTGTTAAACAGCCCAAGGTCCTCCTGAAAATAATACTCAACAGATTGAAACCACAAGCTGAATAAATTATAGCTGAAGAGCAAGCAGGATTCAGGGCAGGGCAAAGTACCACGGAACAAATTTTCAACCTCAGAAGAATCTGCGAGAAATACCTACAGCATGAAAACCATCTATTTCATGTGTTTGTAGACTTCAAGAAAGCGTTTGACCGAATCTGGCATGCAGCTCTGTGGGCAACCATGAGGGTTTACAACATCAGCCCTAAAATTGTTGAAGTCATCAAAAGCCTGTATGACAAGGCCACTAGTGCAGTCCTCTACAACAGCGCCATCAGGAACTGGTTCAGAACAACAATCGGTGTGCGTCAAGGATGCCTACTCTCGTCGACACTCTTTAAAATCTTCCTAGAGCGCATCATGTCAGATACCCTTGCAGATCACGAAGGCACAGTCAGCATAAGGGGTAGAGCAATCTCCAACCTCCGTTTTGCGGATGACATTGATGGATTGGCTGGAGAGGAACAAGAACTTGAACAGCTGGTACAGAGGCTTGACACCACCTCCAGAGCCTATGGAATGGAAATAATACAGAGAAGACCAAGCTGATGACCAACAACACCAATAGCATCAACACAGACTTCAAAGTCCAATGCCAATCCCTCAACACAGTGCATAGCTTCAAATATTTAGGAGCCATTATATCAGACAACGTGTCCCGACAGGAAGTTTTCTCCAGGATCGCACAAACAACTGCAGCTGCCCTGACAAGGTTGATGCCCATTTGGAAAGGCAGGACCATCAGGTAAGACTACTGCGCTCTCTTGTCATCTCCATCTTTCTTTACGCTTGTGAAACATGGACCCTCACAGCAGATCTACAACGAAGAATACAAAGCATGGAGATGAGGTGCTACAGAAGACTTCTGGGCATTTCCTATACCCAGCACATCACCAACGACGAAGTCAGACAGACCATCACACAAGCCATTGGACAACACGATGACATGTTCACAGTGGTGAAGAAACGGAAACTCCGATGGTATGGCCGCGTCACCAGAGCTTCAGGCTTTGCAAAGACCATCCTGCGAGGCACAGTGCAAGGAGGCAGAAGAAGAGGGATACAGAAAAAGAGGTGGGAGGACAGCATTCGAGAATGGACTGGCTAGACAACGAGCGAAGCCATGAGGGTTGCTGAGAACAGAGAAAGATGGAGTATGCTAGTTAAACGATCATCTGTGGTGCCCCAACGACCTTCGAGTTATGGGATGGGATAAAATATGATATGAACCTTAAATCAAGACGTAATTTTTTTAAAGTTTAATTTACGATAGAAATTAATATTCCCTTATATATTATAATTTTTGGAGTCTGACATTTGCGACAATTGAATCTAAACTTCTTTTCCGAGCGTTGTAAAGCTCCCTGATGCTACTAGTAAGTCACTAATCTTCCTTAGAATACCTGTGCAGGTACAAGTCAAATAGCGTAGCGTGACCCCACACCGAGCTATAAAGCTGTTGCTATGGTTAAGCAGGGCCCATTAATTATGTGCCTGCTGTATCAAGTGACGCACAACGACTCTAAATGAAATAAAAACCCATGTAAAGCCCATTGACCTCTGGAATCCAACTGCCTGTGTATGCCTAATTGAAAGCAGTTATAGAAAGAATGTAGATTAATACACTGTTCTAAGATCATATTGTCTAGTGTAGTATTAGTAGTATTAATAAATTGTTCTAAGATCATACTATCTAGCGTAATATTAGTAGTCTTAATACACTGTTCTATAATCATACTGTCTAGTGTAGTTTTAGTAGTATTAATAAACAGTTCTATCATCGTACTGTCTAGTGTGCAACTTAGAAGACAAAATAAACATCCACACACTCATTGTAATAAGGAACTAGGTAGCCATACAAAAATACGGATAGAAAAGTGTTACAAGCCGGTTGATGAGGTTCTATCCTATCCTATCCCGTACCTCGAAGGTCGTTAAGGCACCACAGATGATCGTTTAACCAGCGTACTCCATCATTGTTGAGGTAGGCTGTTAATTGCTCTTAATTATTGTTAATTGCCAATGTAATTATTGTGAATAATAACTCTGCTTATTTTGTGCTAAACACGAGCGATTTAATAGCATAAATTGCTGGTCATTTGGATTCAATCACTATTGCTAATCTTGTCAAGGCAGAAAAACAGTGTATCTGGCAGTCTATTTGAATCAGTGTCGTGCTTTTGGAGGTGATTATTTTATCTGGGTTTGTGAACCACTGCTATGAGATTTTCACCTTCGTTGACGCGGGGCTAGAAGAATGGCGGATGCTAGGACTGTGTCTGACAACCTGCAGGGAAGTGACTCGCTGGATCCTTGGCAAGATCCGGGTTACGTCAATCAAAATTTCTTCTTCTATTAAGTTGTAAGATTTGTCCACTCCATTATGTTGTCTCAGTGTCTGACCAGCTTCAATTGTTAGTGACCATATTTTAGAAGCTCCCAAGTATTTGTTTGTAGTTGTTATGATTGAGTGTGAGTAGATAACAAGTACTGATGATGTAAGCATCAAGGTTACCATATTTATATTATAGACTTATAATTCCTATCCCTATTGGGGTGGCCTCGTGGCGCAGTGGATAAGTCGCCGGTTTTCCTATGCCGAAGGTTGATGCCCATTTGGAAAGGCAGGACCCCCACGCCACGCGCAAGGAGCGAACGTATGTGACTTAGGTACGAGACTATTGAGGTCACCGAGGGTTTTCTCCGGGCACTCCGGTTTCCTCCCTCCCTTCAATAATGGTACAGGATGCAGTCAATATAAAAATTTCAAAAATAAAAATTCGGTTTTCTTCCGTCTTCTAATAGCGATCTCCCTGCCTTTACACCACCTGTTTGAGTGATATATGTGTATTTGGTGTGTGTGAGGGTAAATGAGACAGGTGAGCGTGTATGTTGGTATAGATCGCCGCGCGTACATAGGCGCGTACATAGCATCCTGTGTTATTATTAATTTTATAACGGGTAGTTATAGTGAAAGGGTTGGTTGGGAGGTTGTAATTTGAATCATTATTTTGTGTACTTAAAATATTACTGCAGCGCAAATCATCAGTCTGAAGAGTGAATGTTTGAGAGAATAAATAAAAAAGTTAGTTACTTTCTAGTTCTGTTACACTATTCATTTGATAATGATATGTAGTCTTTCGTTGTTTTCATTCTCGTCTTCTGATGTTTGTTCTGAGAAGTCTGTTACAGATTTGTAAGATAGAATCTGTCTTCTAATATTAGGGATATATTTACTGCTTTATAAAGTGTCATATTTTAAACCTGACAAACAAGAAAGAGAAAAAAAAAACAATTAGAGAGAACGAAGCGAGTACTTGAAAACTAGGTCGAAGCATTTACGTAAAGGATTTTGACCTGGAGACGGTAAATCAAAATACTTTATGTAAAACACAGCAAATGGTCGCCTGGTCTAAAGGGAAGGAACTCGAGTTTAGTGATGGCATCTAGGAAATAAAGACTAGAAGTGCTATTCTCCGTGGAGTGAGGGGAATGATAGGAAAATCTATGGCCCATTATCTACTGCCAGTGGTTTGAGTGTATTGATTTGCGCCACAGAAACGTACGGCATTTTACCGTGTGTACAGCTCGTCAGCTAAGCTCGGTGAAAAGCGGGTGACTGATTTCCAACAGCTTGAGAAGATGCCCGGCTGAAGTCCTCGAAAAGAACGTCGTACGCATAGGTTCGACAGATCTCTCTCTCTCTCTCTCTCTCTCTCTCTCTCTCTCTCTCTCTCTCTCTCTCTCTCTCTCTCTCTCTCTCTCTCTCTCTCTCTTTTTTTTTCCCCCCTCTCTGTTCTCCTCCTCCTATTACTTCTTCTAGGGAGGCAAGAAGTTTATGTAAAACAAGTTTTCTGGCTTCAAGAGAAGGAAGGGGAGATAATGCCTCTAGTCTTCTGCTTCTTAGTTTTGCTTACCTCCATGTTGTCTCCCATTGGCCGCCTGTGTTTGCAATGTAGACCTGCGACCTACAGTACCCGTTCTTTCCACTGACAGCTTTGTTGCTATGGCAGTCCGCCTCTCGTCTTCCTCCTCCTCCTCATAGCTAATCCCTCATTCCCTACACCTTGCTCTTCCGTACTCATTCTCTTCCCATCCTCTTATTCCAGAGAAGTCCTATTAACCTTATTAATATTATTTAAAGCGAGCCTATGGTGTTGACGTGTGTGTATGGTTATGTTGCAAAGTCTTGGCAATGTCTATATGCGAGATTATATTGTCACGCCTATCCTATCCCATAACTCGGAGGTCGTTGGTGCACCACCGATGATCGTTTAACCAGCGTACTCCATCTTTCTCTGTCCTCAGCAACCCTGATGGCTTCGGTCAGTGTCAAGCCAGTCCAATCTGGAATGTTGTCCTCCCACCTCTTTTTCGGTCTCCCTCTTCTTCTGCCTCCTTGCACTGTGCCTTGCAGAATGGTCTTTGCAAGGCCTGATGCTCTGTTGACGTGGCCATACCATCGGAGTCTCCGTCTCCTCACCACTGTGAGCAGGCCATCGCGCTGCCCAATGGCTTGTGTGATGGTCCGTCGGACTCCGCCGCCGGTGATGTGCCGGGCACAGGAAATGCCCAGAAGTCTTCTGTAGCACCCACCCCCACGCCATGCATTTCCCGCTGTAGATCGGCCGCGAGGGTCCAGGCCTCGCAAGCGTATAGGAAGATGGAGACGACAAGGGAGCGCAGCAGCCCCACATAACCGTCTTTCCAAATGGGCCTCAACCCTGCCAGGGCAGCAGTGTTCCGTGCGGCTGAATAAATTATGTAGGCAGTGTTCCTTTTTCATCCTCGTCCTCATCCCCAACCCCATCAACACCCATTGTCTCCTTCTCCCCCAATATAATCGAGCTCGTTAGCTCCAAGAACGTTAGTGTAATAAAGAAAAGATGTCTGCCATTGTCCTAAATATTTCGGGTCTTTTCGAAAATCACACTTTCAAATTACAGCAACGGTTAAAGCGAACGATTGTGTTACTTGCAGCCCAAGATGTTCTGGACTAAGCGACTTGTCGTGTTGAAGCGTGCATTATCACCATGTAGCGCTGGCACTGCAATGAGGCAACTGGAAATAACGCTAGCGTCAAATCTTGTATTCCATGGCCACAGTATTGGTAATCTTCCCCAAGGAAGTACGAAGTTCTTCTTCTTCTTCTTCTTCTTCTTCTTCTTCTTCTTCTTCGTTCCCGAGCGATAGCTGACAACGATTGTTTTGGGCTCTCTCCGTCCGTCCGTACGCATTTTTATCTAAAACTCATGGACGGATTTCTCTAAAAGTAATGGACGGATTTCTGTAAAACAAATGGACGGATTTCTCTAAAAGTAATGGACGGATTTCTCTAAAAGTAATGGACGGATTTCTCTAAAAGTAATGGACGGATTTCTCTAAAAGTAATGGACGGAGTTCTCTTAAAGTAATGGACGGATTTCTCTAAAAGTAATGGACGGATTTCTCTAAAAGTAATGGACGGATTTCTCTAAAAGTAATGGACGGAGTTCTCTTAAAGTAATGGACGGAGTTCTCTAAAAGTAATGGACGGATTTCTCTAAAAGTAATGGACGGATTTCTCTTAAAGTAATGGACGGATTTCTCTTAAAGTAATGGACGGATTTCTCTTAAAGTAATGGGCGGATTTCTCTAAAACTAATGGACGGATTTCTCTAAAACTCATGGACGGAGTTCTCTTAAAGTAATAGACGGATTTCTCTAAAAGTAATGGACGGATTTCTCTTAAAGTAATGGACGGATTTCTCTGAAACTAATGGACGGATTTCTCTGAAATTAATGGACGGATTTCTCTAAAACTCATGGACGGATTTCTCTGAAATTAATGGACGGATTTCTCTGAAAGTAATGGACGGAATTCTCTGAAACTAATGGACGGATTTCTCTGAAATTAATGGACGGATTTCTCTAAAACTAATGGACGGATTTCTCTGAAACTAATGGACGGATTTCTCTGAAACTAATGGACGGATTTCTCAAAAACTAATGGACGGATTTCTCTAAAAGTAATGGACGGATTTCTCTGAAACTAATGGACGGATTTCTCTAAAACTAATGGACGGATTTCTCTAAAATTAATGGACGGATTTCTCTAAAACTAATGGACGGATTTCTCTGAAAGTAATGGACGGATTTCTCTGAAATTAATGGACGGATTTCTCTGAAATTAATGGACGGATTTCTCTAAAACTAATGGACGGATTTCTCTGAAATTAATGGACGGATTTCTCTAAAACTCATGGACGGATTTCTCTGAAATTAAGGGACGGATTTCTCTAAAAGTAATGGACGGATTTCTCTAAAAGTAATGGACGGATTTCTCTAAAAGTAATGGACGGATTTCTCTAAAACTAATGTATGGATTTCTCTAAAAGTAATGGACGGATTTCTCTAAAAGTAATGGACGGATTTCTCTAAAAGTAATGGACGGATTTCTCTAAAAGTAATGGACGGATTTCTCTAAAAGTAATGGACGGATTTCTCTAAAAGTAATGGACGGATTTCTCTAAAACTAATGGACGGATTTCTCTAAAACTAATGGATGGATTTCTCTAAAACTAATGGACGAATTTCTCTAAAACTAATGGACGGATTTCTTTGAAACTAATATACGGATTCCTTTGAAACTTTGTATGTAGCTAGAACATAAAGATGCAACCCAGATGACACAAATTTATGCATATTATGCTTTTCATGATTATTATGATTATTATTATTATTAGTTTAAAAGAAAACGTAATGCAACAACGTAATAAATAACACCATGCTTACGGGATTGGAATATGGAACGTAATAGATGAACCCCTAAATGACCCCAGACCCTTAAGTGCACGTAGGGAACTTTGCCCCCTTTAGGGTCCAATGCTTGTAATTTCCCCCGTGGGGGTGCCGGAGGTTTCTGTATAAATAGTATCCTCACTTTCTGGAAATTTAGTGCTTTAATTCCCACTGCCGCTGTCTTTCTCCTTTGTTCTTTCTCATTCCTGCTCTGTTCTATCAAACTATAGTATCCTCTTCTTCGCTAGACCAGTCACCTACCTTTTTTTCTTGAAAACTCTTCCAAAACTCCTCATTTGTGTGTGAGGTCTTTTGGGTCAGCTTGGGAATATTGGACGCTTCTGCCAACTGGTCACTAGGATTTCCTACTATAATTTTTAGCAATGTAGGCATTTTATATTTATGTGTTTTGCTGACGTTTTATAATAATGTTTGTATTCTATTTTGTTTTTGTAAACGGGGGTAGGATAAATTAGAGTATAGCCTCAGCGTCTCCTGCGTGGGATGCTTTTATTGTAAAGTGACTGGCTGGTGGAGTGCCTTCATGTTACCACTAGAGTTGTTTCGGCAGATCTTTTATACGGTTCAGGGGGTGAGTCCTCTTTAAATCAAGTTGTTGTCCTGATTTTGTGGTCCTGATTCGGCTCTTTGCAATCCGATGGTCCCTGTAAGCAATGAATACCTAAGTTGTTGTTGTTGTTGTTGTTGTTGTTATTATTATTATTATTAGTAGTAGTAGTAGTATTATTATTATTAGTAGTAGTAGTAGTAGTAGTAGTAGTAGTAGTAGTAGTAGTAGTATGGTCCTGATTTGGCTCGGAAGAGTCCGCTGGACCTAAAGCAATAATCACGTAATGTAATATAGTAGTAGTAGTAATAGTTGTAGTAATAGTAGTAGTAGTTCCTTGTGTTTATCAAGTGTTTGTATTTTGGATATTATTGGTCAGGGCATGCAGGAGCAGCATCAAGTATCAGCATCAGCATTATGTCAGAGACCCCATGCATCACTCAGCAGGTACGTCATAGACCTCATACATGTAGATCTGTCTATAGAACATAAACCTCCTACATGTAGATCTGTCTATAGAATATAGACCTCCTACATGTAGATCTGTCTATAGAACATAAACCTCCTACATGTAGATCTGTCTATAGAACATAAACCTCCTACATGTAGATCTGTCTATAGAACATAAACCTCCTACATGTAGATCTGTCTATAGAACATAAACCTCCTACATGTAGATCTGTCTATAGAACATAAACCTCCTATATGTAGGTCTGTCTATAGAACATAAACCTCCTACATGTAGGTCTGTCTATAGAACATATTAAACCTCCTACATGTAGATCTGTCTATAGAACATATTAAACCTCCTACATGTAGATCTGTCTATAGAACATAAACCTCCTACATGTAGATCTGTCTATAGAACATAAACCTCCTACATGTAGATCTGTCTATAGAACATAAACCTCCTACATGTAGTATTATATAGAACATAAACCTCATACATGTAGATCTGTCTATAGAACATAAACCTCACACATGTAGATCTGTCTATAGAACATAAACCTCCTACATGTAGATCTGTCTATAGAACATAAACCTCCTACATGTAGATCTGTCTATAGAACATAAACCTCCTACATGTAGATCTGTCTATAGAACATAAACCTCCTACATGTAGATCTGTCTATAGAACATAAACCTCCTACATGTAGATCTGTCTATAGAACATAAACCTCCTACATGTAGATCTGTCTATAGAACATAAACCTCCTACATGTAGATCTGTCTATAAAACATAAACCTCCTACATGTAGACCTGTCTATAGAACATAAACCTCCTACATGTAGATCTGTCCATAGAACATAAACCTCCTACATGTAGATCTGTCTATAGAACATAAACCTCCTACATGTAGATCTGTCTATAGAACATAAACCTCCTACATGTAGATCTGTCTATAGAACATAAACCTCCTACATGTAGATCTGTCTATAGAACATAAACCTCCTACATGTAGATCTGTCTATAGAACATAAACCTCCTACATGTAGATCTGTCTATAGAACATATTAAACCTCCTACATGTAGATCTGTCTATAGAACATAAACCTCCTACATGTAGATCTGTCTATAGAACATAAACCTCATACATGTAGATCTGTCTATAGAACATAAACCTCCTACATGTAGATCTGTCAATAGAACATAAACCTCCTACATGTAGATCTGTCTATAGAACATAAACCTCCTACATGTAGATCTGTCTATAGAACATAAACCTCATACATGTAGATCTGTCTATAGAACATAAACCTCATACATGTAGATCTGTCTATAGAACATAAACCTCCTACATGTAGATCTGTCCATAGAACATAAACCTCATACTTGTAGATCTGTCTATAGAACATAAACCTCCTACATGTAGATCTGTCTATAGAACATAAACCTCCTACATGTAGATCTGTCTATAGAACATAAACCTCCTATATGTAGGTCTGTCTATAGAACATAAACCTCATACATGTAGATCTGTCTATAGAACATAAACCTCATACATGTTGATCTGTCTATAGAACAGAAACCTCATACATGTAGATCTGTCTATAGAACATAAACCTCATACATGTAGATCTGTCTATAGAACATAAACCTCATACATGTAGATCTGTCCACATAACATAACCCTCATACATGTAGATCTGTCCACATAACATAAACCTCATACATGTAGATCTGTCCACATAACATAAACCTCATACGTGTAGATCTGTCCACATAACATAAACCTCATACATGTAGATCTGTCTTTAGAACATAAACCTCATACATGTAGATCTGTCTATAGAACATAAACCTCATACATGTAGATCTGTCTATAGAACATAAACCTCCTACATGTAGGTCTGTCTATAGAACATAAACCTCCTACATGTAGATCTGTCTATAGAACATAAACCTCATACATGTAGATCTGTCTATAGAACATAAACCTCCTACATGTAGATCTGTCTATAGAACATAAACCTCATACAGGTAGATCTGTCCATAGAACATAAACCTCATACAGGTAGATCTGTCCATAGAACATAAACCTCATACAGGTAGATCTGTCCATAGAACATAAACCTCATACAGGTATACCTGTCTATAGAACATAAACCTCATACAGGTAGATCTGTCTATAGAACATAAACCTCATACATGTAGATCTGTCCATAGAACATAAACCTCATACATGTAGATCTGTCTATAGAATATAAACCTCATACATGTAGATCTGTCTATAGAACATAAACCTCATACATGTAGATCTGTCCATAGAACATAAACCTCCTACATGTAGATCTGTCCATAGAACATAAACCTCATACAGGTAGATCTGTCCATAGAACATAAACCTCATACATGTAGATCTGTCCATAGAACATAAACCTCCTACATGTAAATCTGTCCATAGAACATAAACCTCATACAGGTAGATCTGTCCATAGAACATAAACCTCATACAGGTAGATCTGTCTATAGAACATAAACCTCATACATGTAGATCTGTCTATAGAACATAAACCTCATACATGTAGATCTGTCCATAGAACATAAACCTCATACATGTAGATCTGTCCATAGAACATAAACCTCATACAGGTAGATCTGTCTATAGAACATAAACCTCATACATGTAGATCTGTCTATAGAACATAAACCTCATACATGTAGATCTGTCTATAGAACATAAACCTCATACATGTAGATTTGTCCATAGAACATAAACCTCATACATGTAGATCTGTCTATAGAACATAAACCTCATACATGTAGATCTGTCTATAGAACATAAACCTCATACATGTAGATCTGTCCATAGAACATAAACCTCATACATGTAGATCTGTCTATAGAACATAAACCTCATACATGTAGATCTGTCTATAGAACATAAACAGCCAAATCCAAAAAGGAATTCACGTTATCTTATGTATTTCATTTTATTTTATCGTTCTTACATAGCGTTTTTCCAGCTCAAGAGCTGCTCAAGGCGCTGGCCGATACAGGATCTAACTCAAGTCGCGCACTTGCTGCATTAGGCCCTTCATCTGACGCACAGACCACAGAGCACAAACCCGGGTGACCGGGATGGGCAGAAGGAGACCAAGTGCTTGCTGGGGTATTTGTGAAGCTGGCTGGGACATGAGGGTCATGATCTTTAAATTCCGTGACATGAAATGCATACGTGCACTTACTAGACCTCGGTTTATACTCTCGTCCGTATGGGGGTCTGCACTAAACAAATATCATTTGGCTCGCACTGTTGTCACTTCGGGTTTGAGATCTGCCACCACAACATTATTGCGTGTCCAAGATTTTGTTAGATGAAACTATACCATCACAAATGATATAGTCGTTTAATGCCCCAGGCAATCAATGCTAATTATAGCGTTGAATGATGGACGTTCGGCCATTATAGACAACTATTGACAAGTATTTATGTAAGCTCCATTCAGGCAATACTTTTTATGGACTAGCGAGCGCCTGGTCTAAAGGGTTAGTCCGGTATTACCCCCGGGTGACAATATTTGGGATGCGTTTTGTCATGACATACGTCATAGTTGTGTGTGTGTGTGTGTGTGTGTGTGTGTGTGTGTGTGTGTGTGTGTGTGCAATACATTACATTACATTACATTACATGATTATTGCTTTAGGTCCAGCGGACTCTTCCGAGCCAAATCAGGACCGGACAACCCCCGACCCGAATAAAAGATCTGCTGAATCAACCCTAGTGGTAAAACTGAAAGCTCTCCACCAGCCAGTCACTTTACAATAAAGACATCCCACGCAGGGGACGGCTGAGGCTATACTCTAATTTTTCGAACCCCCGTTTACAAAAACAAAATAGAATACAAACATTATAAATTATTAACAAAACACATACATATAAAATGCCTACATTGCTAAATAATAACATCATAGGAAGCCCTAGTGACCACCTGGCAGAAAGCGTCCAATATTCCCAAGCTGATCCAACAGACCTCACACACAAATAAGGAGTCTTGTCCCAGAAGAGTTTTCAAGAAAAAAGGTAGATGACTGGTCTAGCGAAGAAGAAGATAGTATACCAGATTGATAGAACAGAGCAGGAATGAGAAAGAACAAATGAGAAAGACAGCGACAGTGGGAATTTAAAGCACTAAATTTCCAGAAAGTGAGGATACTATTTATACTGAAACCCCGGGCACCCCAACGGGGGAAGTTCAATACATGGAAAGACTGACAGAACAACACAAGTATTAGCACTCGTGCGTTTTTCTTATTTCGTTCCACTCTATGTTCCCTCAATTCTAGGTCTGTTTCTCCAAATCTAGGTCCTATCCTATCCTATCCTATCCCGTAACTCAAAAGTCGTTGGGACACCACAGAATGATCGTTTAATCAGCGTACTCCATCTTTCTCTGTTTACAGCAACCATCATGGCTTCGTTCAGTGTCAAACCAGTCCATTCTCGAATGTTGTCCTCCCACCTCCTTTTCTGTCTCCCTCTTCTTCTGCCTCCTTGCACCGTGCCTTGCAGGATGGTTTTGCAAGGCCTGATGCTCTGGTGACGTGGTCATACCATCGGTGCTTCTGTTTCTTCACCACTGTGAGCATGTCATCGTGTTGGTGTTGTCCAATGGCTTTTGTGATGGTCTTTCGAACTTCGTTGTTAGTGATGTGCTGGGTAGCACCTCATCTCCATTTTGTAGTCCTCGTTGGAGATCAGGTGCTACAGAAGACTAATCTATGTCTGTTCCCTCAAATCTAGGTCTGCTCGCCCAAATCTAGGTCTATCTTCACCCAGGTGCATGTTCCCTCAAGGTTTTTCAAGTCTATGTTTCCAAAGGTTTATGTTCCCAAGTCTATGTTATACCAGATCTATATTACCCCAGGCCTGTGTTACCCCTGGTCTGTGTTTTCCCACGCTTCTAAGTAAAACCACGTATGTTCTTGATGATACAGTAGTGTAGAATAAAGTAATATGTTGCTCACACACACACACACACACACCTACACACACACACACTCGCACACACACGCGCACACACCTGTGTGCACTCACACACGAGCGCGCGCACACACACACACACAGAGACGCGCGCGTGCGCGCTTAAACGTAAAGATCTCGGGTATAGATAGAGCTGAGGGAAGGACGGACTGACCCCGTGCTTAAGGCGGAAAAGCAATCATTACTTGTAAATCAGAATACTGGCACTAGGGCAGAGCTTGGTTCAATTCTACCACTATTATATAGCTGACACTCACTCCTGAGATTTCGCTTAGTATGAAACATCGTACGCCTGACAAGTTAGTTAGTTAGTTGTAAATTTACGTCCCCAAACACGTAGGCATATAGGGGACGAGATGTTGATAGTCAATAGTGAGATGCCTATTCGGCCATGAAGACGAAGCAATGAAGATAAATGCGTAGAAGCTGGTAGTTGTTGTTGACTAGTAGATCTAGATGTGATGCCAACTCGCTGGCAGATAGGAGGCCGAAGAATCGCTCGACGTAGAGGTGAGGTGGAATCCGGGTGATCCCGGTAGGACAGTGGCGACCGAAGGTGTCCGTGGCGTTGCATGCAACTTTTAACTCCAGAGGCGCCACCCTCTCAGGAGACCAACGGCGCCGCGGTGATAGGGCCGGTGAAGAGAAGCACGCTTTAACAGTGAGGGCAGAAGGCAGCAGGTAGGCAGGCGCGGAGTCCCGGCGGTTAAGACCTGCAGTCCGGAGGCGCCACCCCCCACGGGAAGTCACGCGTCGCCCAGGAGTAGTAAAAGAAGGAGAGGGCTGCCAGAGGTACGGGTGAACGGAAGATCAACGAGGAGGGCCCTTCCAAGAAGAACAACCGCCGCCGAACGACCGGAGCCCAGGATCGAAGAAAATAAAAGTAGAAGGTTGTAGTGGAATGGTCGAGTCGGAATCTCCCACAGGCGCGAGGCGGCTTTGAAGTCAGTCGGCACGCGACGGGTTGGTTCCCCAGGCCAAACCGAAGGAGCGACATCATCTCAGCAGGCGCCGGCTGTGGGTCTGATCGCCATCCGTGAGCAGGTGTGGGCAAACAGGCCTCGAGCCGCCGCGAAGATGTAAACACGGAACGGCGAGGCAGAAATAGTGGGCAGGACCGCCGCAGTGGTAAACGCGGTTGGCGATGGTAGAAATAGGTGCCCAACACCTCAGCGTGTGGTAAATGCTGTAGCTCGAACTCACGCTGACTTATCACCTCACTACGAAGGCATCGTTGCTCACCAGCAGCGTTTGCGCAGACGCTCTGATGCCGCCAATTGCCCAAGTCAGCGATCCCCCTGCCAGGGACTTCCACGCCTGACAACTCACAAATGATTGAGAGACCTCTTGGTAATAGGCTTCAGTTTCATTCAGCAATATCGCATCATCATCCCACAGGTATGCACTCCCCACTATATACCCACATAATATAATTTATATAATCTCAAGACACTACTATGGGTTTGTGTACCATTCATAGGAATCGGAACCTCCTTTGTGTGAGACTAGTGACATCTGTTGTAGTAAGTAGACTGGACTACAAATAATACTTTTGGTTTACCTCCTGTCTTCAACGTACCATATCCTGTCGCTGTCGATGTCGTCGTTGTTGTTGATGACGACGTAGATGTTTTGACTCTTGCTATTGTTTTTTTCTTCTCTAAAGTTAGGACAGCACTGTTGTTGTTTATGTTGTTGTTGTTGTTGGTGGTGGTGGTGGTGATGGTTCTTGGTAGTGTTAGGTGTTTATAGCTGTTGTTAATGTTCCTATTTTTCCTGTTGTTGTGGTTGTTGTTGTTGTAACGGTTTTTAGCTGTGGTTGTGGAGATGCATTTTGTTGTTGTAATGGCGGACGTATTTTCAGCGTTTTCTCTGTATTTATTGGCGGTGCCTTCTTGTTCTTCTTCTCCTCCTTCTTATTGGCTGAGATGCATTGTACTGTATGAATTGGTCATTGTGGGTAACACACATTTGTTGACTTGACTTGACTTCAGTTGGTCAAGGTCGGTCAAACAAAACATTTAAAAAAAAGAAGTTAAGACAAGAAAAATACAGACTGAACAAAAGACTTAAAAAAATTAACAAAGAAAGAAGTTAAGAAAAAAAAAATTGAATAAAATAAGTTTGAGAGAGGGAGGGAGGGAAAGAGAGAGAAAGAGAGAGAGAGAAAGAGAGAGAGAAAGAGAGGGAGAGAGAGAGAGAGAGAGAGGGAGAGAGAGAGAGAGAGAGAGAGAGAAAGAGGCAGGAAAGCAGAATTAATAGCAATACATAAAGTAAAAACGAAATTATCTTCAGTATCTAGCATTTTATTCCCCAAAACTTGACCCAAGACGATGCTTATCTCACTCTCACTTTGTTGATGAATGGTTCACAGTTTGGTATTTCCAGAAGCAATCTTCCTACCCAGATCAATGTAATTGTCTCCAACATACGATATGACCACTTTTGGGGTGAAGAGAAGTGGAGAGGGCGGGGGGAGGAGGAGGCAGAGGACGTGGACATAAAACGCCTAAGGGCGCGTTCGGTTTCTGAAATTGAGACGATTACAACCATTTCTTCCAAGCATTTTCATCGATTGATGATCTCCCAGCTTAAATAATTTATATGAAACTGTTATTTAATTACGATATCGATCTATCAAAGACTGTCTGGGCTTTCTTACTAAAAATGCTTTTGTGATTTTTTTCTCTTTGGGAATTAATGTTGTGCTTATGTTGTGTGTAAAATGCCGTTGACGTGACGTTGGTGATCACACAGTGCGCCATCTGGAGGGTCTATGGAAAGTCCCATTGCTATGATTTGCAAGACCACTTGTATACAGCTGTCTATGGAAAGTCCCATTGCTATGATTTGCAAGACCACTTGTATACAGCTGTCTATGGAAAGTCCCATTGCTATGATTTGCAAGACCACTTGTATACAGCTGTCTATGGAAAGTCCCATTGCTATGATTTGCAACACCACTTGTATACAGCTGCCAGCTTTCATTTGCTTAATCGTCCGAGGTCAATGAGTTCTGTCTTAATTACTTTTAAAATGATGGCTGCCATCTTTATCTTGCTGGTTTACCATTGGCAGCTCTTTTGATGCCGGCGTGCATCCATACAGTTAAAAAAAATGTCTTACATGCATGTATACAGTTTTAAAAAAAGTGTCGTACGTGCATTTATACTATTTTTTTTAAAAGTGTCTTGTTTTTTTTTAAATTCTAAATGTGCTGACATTGTACCGCGCTTCCAGCTTTTATTAGGGATGAGGTGTGCATTCCAATGAACTATAGTAGCAGTAGTAGTAGTAGTAGTAGTAGTAGTAGTAGTAGTAGTAGTAGTAATAGTAGTAGTAGTGGTGGTATTAATAACAATAATAATACTAATAGTAATAATAATAATAATAATAATAATAATAATAATAATAATAATAATAATAATACTAATAATAATAATAAGTATAATAATATTAGTAGTAGTAATAATAGTAGTAGTAGAAGTAATAATAGTAGTAATAGTAGTAGTAGTAATAGTTGTAGTAACAATAATAATAGTAGTAGTAGTAATAGTAGTAGTAATAGTAGTTGTAGTAACAATAATAATAGTAGTAGTAATAGTAATAATAGTAGTAGTAGTAATGGCAATAATAATAATAATAAAAATAATAATAATAATAATAATAATAATAATAATAATAATAATAATAATAATAATAATAATAATAATAATAATAATAATAATAATAATAATAATAATAATAATAATAATAATAATAATAATAATAATAATAATAATAATAATAGTAGTAGTAGTAGTAGTAATCATCATCATCATCATAGTAGTAGTAGTAATAATAATTGTAGTCGTAGTAGGAGGAGTAGGAGTAGTAGTCGTAGGAGTAGTAGTAGCAGTAGGAGTAGTAGTAGTCGTAGGAATGTAGTAGCAGTAGGCTAGTAGTAGCAGTAAGAGTAGTATTGCAGTAGGAGTAGTAGTAGTCGTAGGAAGTAGTAGTAGTCGTAGGAGTAGTGTTCACATAGGATAGTAGTAGTCGTAGGAGTAGTAGTAGCAGTAGGAGTAGTAGTAGTCGTAGGAGTAGTAGTAGCAGTAGGAGTAGTAGTAGTCGTAGGAGTAGTAGTAGCAGTAGGAGTAGTAGTAGTCGTAGGAAGTAGTAGTAGCAGTAAGAGTAGTAGTAGCAGTAAGAGTAGTAGTAGCAGTAGCAGCAGCAGTTCAATTCAGTTCAATTCACTCTCGCAGCTGTACAGGCGGTTGGGGAGACATGAAGAATGGCGGCGAAGAGAGTTTTGGCCATTTGGATCTGTCTGCAGCTATTGTCAGGAGGCACGGCATGTCTAGCACCGTCCATGTGTTCACATAATTTGTCCAGCTCTTTATTTGTCGTCCTATGTGTCTGCCTCCGTCCACTGTTCCTTGCAGGATAGTTTTGACAAGGGTGTCATGTCGCGTGACATGACCAAACCAAATCATCCACACATTGATAATATTGTTCATGTTATTTTAAAATCACCAGTTGGTAGATCGTTATTCATGTTATTTTTTGGGATTTTTTGTTTTGTTGTATAATATCACCTAGAGTGAACAGGCGTAAAATTAAAATACTGAACTGAACTGTTGGCCAAACCTCGCCAGCTTCTTCCTCTTGACAATGGCAAGGAGTGGTTCTTAAGAGCCTGCAAGTGACGTCACCATTTTTTTTAAAAAGGTGGTCATTCGTCTTGCGTTGATGGCAGGCGATAATGCAGCAGTTGCGATAGCATTTCAGTTCAAATGCCTGGCTGCGTTCTTTTGTTCAATTCTGCTGTTAATGTCCACCTTTCGCATCCGTATAGCAGAACGGCCAGGATCAAAGACCAGAAGAGTTTCACCTTGGTGCAGCAGCAGTAGTATTAGCAGCAGCAGCAGTAGTAGTAGTAGCAGCATCAGCAGCAGTAGTAGTAGCAGCATCAATAGTATTAGTAGTAGTAGTAATAACAGTAGCAGCAGCAGCAGTAATATAAATAGTATTGTTGTTGTTAAATATTGTATTTTCTTCCCCCTTTTTCTCCCCTCTGCCTCCGCTTGTTTAGCCTAAAAGAACCCATCACAGCCCCCCCCCTCTCCTCTCTCTCCCTCTGGCTGCCGCATTTTCCAGGTATAAAGTGGCACCCAGATAAACCCACCCCACCCCGAATTTAAAAAAAACAAAACAACAAAAAACGTATGTTAATACTACACATGAACCGTACAAAAACTCCCTCTCCAACCCCAGAATCACCCCCACCTTTGCCCAGATTGATGAGTACTGTATGTCAAAATCCCATCCTATCCTATCCCTAACTCCAAAGTCGTTGGGGCACCACAGATGATCGTTTAACCAGCGTTTCCCTGTCCTGTCCTATCAAAAGGGGCAAAACTCTTTATTTCCATAAAACCCCTTGGGGCACGTGGACACAATAAAAAAGAATAAAAGTGAAATATACAAAAATAATGGATTATACACAATGCAATACCAAACATGTATGTACATATATTACAACATGTATGTACATATATTACAACATGTATGTACATATATTACAACATGTATGTACATATATTACAACATGTATGTACATATATTACAACTTGTATGTACATATATTACAACAATTAAAAGTTAGTCATTCACACTGTAACATTCTAATATTAGCAATAACATAATAATAATAATAATAATAATAATAATAATAATAATAATAATAATAATAATAATAATAATAATAATAATGGACATTTATATAGCGCTATTGTCTTTTTATAGACAAGCGCATACAGCTTTACATAAAAAGAAAGCAACAAACATGAAACAACTTACAATATTGCATTAGAAATTATACAATGAGAAAAACCCACATGCAAAATCAGACAATACATAAAGTTAACCTTCTGCAAACAAGTCATCACAATCACAACAGAATCCACAAGCATAACCCAAAACAGAACAAATATGTGTTAAGGCTAGGTCTATAGAATGAAGGATTTAGTCAGGATAGTAGAGTTTGAAGAAGTGAGATTTTAGAGCTTGCTTGAATGAGGGTGTGGTCTGCCTGTGTGTCTGACGTTGGCTGGAAGAGTGTTCCATTGTCTGGGTGCACAATAGCTAAATGCCCGTTCTTTGTACATTTTGGTGTTAAGTTTTGCACGCAGAGTGTGCGAGAGTCAGAAGAAGAGCGAAGAGTGAGAGAATGGACATAGACAGACAGCAGATCTGACAGATATGAAGGGCAGGTTCCAGAGAAGAAATTGTGGCACAGTACGGGCAGTTTGTATTTAATGCGGGCCTCTATGGGTAGCCAATGAAGCTTACGGAGTAATGGAGTGATGTGATCGCGCTTTTTTGCCCTGAAGACTAGTCTAGCAGCGCAATTCTGGACTTTTTGTAGTTTGTCCATGAGATGACTCGTGCAGGAAGCCAGTAGGACATTACGATAGTCTAGCCTATACAAGACTAAAGCACAGATTAAAGTGATGGTTGCTTGAAGGGTCAAGTAGCAGCGAATGGAGCTGACCTGACGCAAGGCAGCATACGCTGATTTACAAACTTGTGCAACATGGAAATCAAGTGTCATGTCACTCGACATAAAAAAGCCAAGATTTTTTGCCGATGCGAGAAAGAAATGTCATGCTCTCTTACACTTACAGTGGTAGGCAAGGGGCAAGCTAAGGCAGTTTTGGTCTTTTTGAACAGGAGAGCCTCTGTTTTATCATCATTGACTTTAGCTTGTTTTGTTTCATCCAGGATCGGACGTCAGAAGAGCAATTCTGCACAGTTTGGAAATTGGTATCGATTTGCACCGGAAGACTTGATTTTAAAAGCTGAGTGTCTTCAGCAAAAGCTTCAACAGTTCAGCGTGTTTTTGAATCATTCGAGCAAAGGCTTTGTGTACAACACAATGAGAATCGGTCCAAGAACCGACCCCTGCGGCACACCCAAAGTCAAATTTTCATTATTTGAGAGCACCTCAGCAATGCTGACATTTTGCGTACGACCTTGGAGGTATGACTTGAACCAGGCCAAGGTATTCCCTGAAACTCCAAACTGCGGCTCGAGAGTTTCGAACAGAATATTGTGATCTACAGTGACGAAAGCCGTCGATAGATCAAGAAGTGTTAGAAGACACAAGTTGCCTTTGTCCAGAGCAAGCAGAATGTCACATGTGACTTTGAGTAATGCTGTCTCGGTGCTATGAGATGTGCGATAGGCTGACTGATGGGGACTGAGAAGAGAGATGCTTTGCAAGTATGAGAATAACTGCTTCAGTACCAACTTTTCTGTAACCTTGGACAAAAATGATAGGTTAGATACTGGTCTGTAATTGTTTAGATCATTCTGATTTAAGCTGGGATTTTTTGGAGCAGTGGCTTGACAATTGCCGTCTTGAAAGGTGCAGGAACAGTAGCGGTGGACAGAGGCTCATTGACAATGTGTGTTATTGTTGGGAGAAGAGGGTCAATGCAGTCAAGGAGGCCGAGTAGAGATGGGAATGGGATCAAGGGAACACGTGGTTGGTTTAGATTTTTTGATGACCTCTTTGCTTATTAACAGGCCACACAAGCGTGCTACATGTTTTCACGCAACCTGACCACAAATCGCACGCACTCTCTCTCTCGCAAGATTAACATCGGATGGGGGTGTAATCATATTTACTTTGTCTACATTAATTTAAATTATTACTATTGTTACTGTCATTAGTATTATTATAGCTCTTATCACTATCGTTTGTATTACGTTCTGAAGCAATTTATTATTATTTTCATGAACTTAGCCAGTTTAAGCAGAGTAGTCTTATGATTTGTTGAAGGTAAATTACAAAATTATAACTGTATTATGTCGAACATAGAAAAAGGGTTTTAGCAGCTGTTTTCGACCATCACCAACACGTGGACATATAAAGATACGGTGAAACTCATCTCCTAATTGATGGAGAGTACATTTATTACAAATTCTGTCACATCTCTGGATTCTAAAAAATCGTCGCCTATGACCTGATAACTTATGGTTGAAGGTTCTGAAGTGTATTACAACAGCAGCAAGATTGGCGAGCAGAACTGTCAAATATTCTTCAAAAACTAAATTTCTGTAAACATTCTGTAATATAATATAATTTATTTGTGTGAATTTCAGAGTGCCAGTTCTATACATATTGATCCTGAAACCTTTTCTTTACCTCCTCATTAAAGCCTTCAGCAGAGAGACTGGAACCTTGAGATTGATCATGTTAAACATTGACCAACCCTAGTTTTTCCAGAGTGTTCTTGACACAGTCTAAATAGTCTGATGCATGCAAGTTCATTTCGCTCGCCTTCATCAAAAATGTGTACACAAGATAATTTAATTCTATTTCAGTCAAAAGCTAGCTTATATCAAATATTTAGCATAGTCTTTTTGCTGAGACATCTAGAGAGAGCTGACCTCTCCTAAAACCCTTCATGTCGGAGTACGTTTATCAAGCTTTAACATAAATTTATTTAAAACGTAGTTGTCATATTTTGTTTACTATGTCAGTTAACTAAGGGCACCATGCCTCGGAACCATACAATAGTACAGGCACAACTGTTTTATCAAAACGTTCAATTTGTAAATCAAAGGGTAGAGCCAGTTTTCCTGAACTTGCGTCTGCATCATTTCACAACATAACAGAGAGAAGCATAACATCTTAAAGGGGACATCCAACTACACTACATCCAACTACACTACATCCAAATACTGGTAAGTACACGACAATCCGGGGTCATTGTAAAACAAAAAAATCAATGTAACATATTAAGGTGAAGTCAGACGCGCAACGTTTCTGCAACAATGTTTGAAAAACAACTTCTCAAGCCATCGTGTTGCAATTGTGGTGTAGTCACGCCTATACCCACGCAGTTGCCCCAAAGAGCGCAGTTCAAGAATTGAATGACGTCCCTTAACCGCTAGCAGGGTTGGATAAATGGCTTGCTAACGAATTAGTCATCAGGTGAAGAGATTTTAATATTTAGTTAATGTTTTACTGTCAAACTCGAGTCAGATTGAACGTGCAAATGACATGTTTTGCCTTACAATTTTTGATTTGATCAGGAACCTTTCGGAGCTATTTGTGTAACTCTCCACTTCTTGATTTGCGCTAGAAGTGTTCGCGATCTGATTAGGAATCACACGCGCACACCTCCAAGGGTTTAAATTTGATGGGCTACAACAGTGTTTGCGCAAAAAACATTTTAGACCAGGTTCTAAATCACGAAACACTGAAAAAAAACAGTTGCATAACATATGGGTCAGTCTTAGTCATACGTAAAACAAAGTCCAAAACAGGAAAATACAAGAATGCTTCACAAATGTTTGGTGTATTGTGTTTCCTGTCGCTCGTGCAACTTCACCTTTAACTACCACCCATTGTATAAAACACACACTTTCATACAATGGCCGCACTTGACTGTAACCCATGAACAATCCACGCTATAATGTATCCGCACCACACTGTAACCCATGAACAATCCATGCTATAAATATAATGTATGCGCACCACACTGTAACCCATGAACAATCCATGCTATAATGTATCCGCACCACACTGCAACCCATGAACAATCCACGCTATAATGTATCCACACCACACTGTAACCCATGAACAATCCATGCTATAATGTATCCGCACCACACTGTAACCCATGAACAATCCACGCTATAATGTATCCGCACCACACTGTAACCCATGAACAATCCACGCTATAATGTATCCGCACCACACTGTAACCTATGAACAATCCACGCTGTAATGTATCCGCACCACACTGTAACCCATGAACAATCCACGCTATAATGTATCCGCGGGCTGGAAGTGGGGAAGGAATATAGGGAGGGAAGGGGAGGGAGTTCGAGCCTATGTAAGAAGTAACGGCTTATATCCACAAAAGAATTAAGTTATTACATT
Organism: Oncomelania hupensis; assembly: GCA_036898135.1. NCBI lineage: Eukaryota > Metazoa > Mollusca > Gastropoda > Littorinimorpha > Pomatiopsidae > Oncomelania > Oncomelania hupensis. Next base: position 17,210,479 of record CM072514.1, read on the forward strand.
ATTGAACAGATTTCTCCTGGTATTAAGTTTCCGAGATCAGATTAAAAAGACGGTAATTTTCTCACAAGAGAAAGATTTGAGGCGTGTGCCTTTAGGCAGGTGGTGAGCACGCGTCCGAGCATACGCGCGTTTGTGTGTGTGTGTGTGTGTGTGTGTATGTGTGTGTGTGTGTGAGGGAGAGAGAGTGCAGGAGAGTGTGTGTGTGTGTGTGTGTGTGTTTTGCGCGATTGTGGTTTGTCAGCCTGTAGAGTTCCAAAGCCTAGAACTGGTTCAAGGTGAAGGGATACTTGAGAGTTAACGAGTTGATCGAAATCCTGTCAGTGTCACGCTGCCAGGGACAATTTAATTTCACATTTAAGCACTTCATTACACACTATGGACGATATGCACATTGAAGTGAGAGAGAGAGAGACAAAGACAGACAGACAGACAGACAGACAGAGACGGAAAGACAACAACGAGGAAACGAAAGTAACAATGACACCGACAAAATGTACGCCAAGTGCACAAACAAACAATACATAAAAAAAACTGCAATCACTACCAATACCAACAACATCAGCAAGAGCAGCAGCAACAACAACACCTCCATTAACACAACTTCTAACTTTTCCTTTAATAATGATGAAGAGCGTGTTACGCAACGAGCAGCCTTTCGTGCTGTGCAGCAATTTAAAATGTTGAGTTGCCAGTTTTGCCGACTGTTAATGCAGTTTGAATGCAGCTTGTTAAAGTCTTGTAATGTATTCTTTAATCTAGCCTGGGGATGAAAAGAATAATTTCATTTTTTGGGGAAAAAAAGCAGAAGCATTCTCACACATACACGCGCGAGCGCACACATACACACACACACATAGAGAGAGAGAGAGAGAGAGAGAGAGAGAGAGAGAGAGAGAGAGAGAGAGAGAGAGAGTTCAGACTTTAGAACTTTATTTTAAAAGGTTAAGATTTTAGGCATGAGCCTATTCTTACAATCGGCCCTTTTATAATAAGATTAAGATAGCATCAAAATGTACTATACTATTATAAAATAACAATTAAAAAAAATTAAAAAAAAATAAAAAAAGAGAGAGAGAGAAGAAGAAAAAAAATGAAAAAGAAGATGGAGAAAGAAGAAGAAGAAGAAGAAGAAGGAAGAAAGAAGAAGGAAAAGGAAGAGAGAAGGAAGACAAGACAAAAATTAGAAGTTCTCTGTATTGATGGACGAGTGGCAGGGGCTATGTTGAGATGTAAAATCAATGTAATCCCTTCCACAGTTAAGAAAGCACTAGTGTCACATTATTCACCCGCCAAACGTAGTTTTTTTTTAAATGTCACTTTGTTACACAAAACACTTACGCTAAGCTTGTGACGTTTTCCTTCAAGTTTAACCAATTTTTCTTGTTCACATTTAAACAAAAATTCCAACTTTAAACAAGTATATTTTTTCTCCATTTTAAACTTTAAACAAATATTTTTTTGGTCTTATTCCCTTCGGTGACAATAGTTTTAATTTACCACACGCCTCTCTCCAGTTCCAGCATAATATGTTTTGTCTCCTGTGCAGTACACTACCGGCAAATGAAAACTATCACAATAAATATTTATAGTACGTATACTCTTAACTCAGATTCTATGATTTACTGTGGAATATATCCACAGAATCCGACTGCCTTCAGCAGCCTACTGAAGTTGAATTTGACAATATTAATTAAAAAAAGAAGAATATTTGAGATGAAGTCACTGGGTTGAATGGCAATGTGGGTGAGTTGATTTCATCAGTATGTGGTCATATAAATATGAAGAAGTTCTAAGCCTTAACCACTTGGGTTTTACCAATTTTGATTTCAATTGGTTCTCTGACGCTCCTTTGTTTTGTGTGTGTTTCAGTGAGAATAATTTCTGGTTTTAGATGAATCAATATGGTGGCCCATAGCCTAGATATGCTGAAACACTGCTGAATCAGATGAATTTTAGTACCGGTTGTAAAATTAAAAATGCTTTAAAGAATGTTAATATGGGTTCAATTAGCTGTACAGGTATATAATATATGACAGGTTTTCTGTGCGATCACGTAAAGAGAAACTAAAGAGAAACGCCTACTTCTGAACCTTCACATAGACTTAAGAAATGCATACAATAGAAGAAATTGTTGCCCGTATGTTATGCCTTTTTTGGATGGCTCATATGCATACTCGGTTTCACTTGTGTGCATGTAATTTACACTGTTATTTAAAGCAAACACTCTTTTTAAACACACATTAATTGTTTTGGGAAACAAAATAAATACATCTCTCGGGGCCATAGTTGTGGCAAATAGGGCTAAAATGTTCTATTTATATATCGGACAATAACTTATATATTTCCACCTTTTGGGTGCAAGTTTTAAATTAAGCAAATTTGATACTTTAAACTATCGGTGAGTGGAGTGATATTTTTATTTGCCGGTAGTATAGATGGGAAAACCTTTTAACTTGTCAACAAAATTCTTATCTCACAGAAGGCGTCTTAATCTCTAAAAGGCTATGGCTTTTACCCAGATTGGTTCAGGTCGCGTTACCTCATCACAACGTTTTCATTACAGGCCTATCACTGGTGTTCTCCCCTTAGCGTAAGGGGGTGGTTGAAACTTGATATTTAAAATTGCTTGTAGACCGATCTTTTGCAAACAACTCTGTATTGTGATCTTTACAGAGGTGGAATTTAAATGTTGATGTCTGGTAATGAGAAACAAATGTGTACATAACAGTCAAGGACCGCTATGTTGACAAAGACGCCACAAAACTACACAATCCACATGTTGGAGCTCAGCTCTTCTTCAGGCGGACAACACACAACAGACAACAAAACAATACCTCACCACACACAACAGACAACAAAACAATACCTCACCACACACAACAGACAACAAAACAATACCTCACCACACGCAACAACAATAAAACAATACCTCACAACACACAACAGACAACAAAACAATACCTTAACACACACAACAGACAACAAAACAATACCTCACAACACACAACAGACAAACCAATACCTCACCACACACAACAGACAGCAAAACAATACCTCACAACACACAACAGACAACAAAACAATACCTTAACACACACAACAGACAACAAAACAGTACCTCACCACGCACAACAGACAACAAAACAATACCTCACAACACACAACAGACAACAAAACAATACCTTAACACACACAACAGACAACAAAACAATACCTCACCACATGCAACAGACAACAAAACAATACCTCACAACACACAACAGACAACAAAACAATACCTCACCACACACAACAGACAACAAAACAATACCTCACAACAAACAACAAAACAATACCTTAACACACACAACAGACAACAAAACAATACCTTAACACACAGAACAGACAACAAAACAATACCTCACCACACACAACAGACAACAAAACAATACCTCACAACTGTAACGGACGCAGTTCGTACACTTTTCTGTAGGAAGACGGTATGACGTCACTGCATAATTTTTCGAATAGTTTGTGAACTGTTGTTAGAGCAGAGACTATACATCAGCCTTAGTGACAGGACGTGGGGGTGCTCTAGAAAGACCTGATTCTTTAGGAATTACTTTTGCTGTATAAAGAATACAGGTATTTATTGTTATTATTATTATTAGTGGTATTTATAATGAACTGCTAAGCTATCTTTACGAAAAGGGAAAATATTGCTTTTTGTAAATTAGTACGTTTAGGGTACAGAAGAACCCATGTTTGAAAACAAAGTTCGATAACTCGTGTCAATATTTATTTGATCATGTGTATACATGTATGTGTGACTCAGTTTGTAATTATGATGCCATTCTTATATTCATTCATATGTGAAGATATGGGGCTGAAATAGGAACGTATTTCAGTTGTGTAATTTGTATATCTATTGATGAATGAATGGGTATAAATATGTTATAAAATGAAGTTGAGCTGTGTTTGTAATATTTGGCTCATAGTCCATTGTGTGTAGCCTATGCAATGTGTGTAAAGTGGCTATACTAGGTATTGTCACAGGAATGGTGACAGTAGTGATTGTAGTGATTGTGGTGGCGTGTAGAGACATTCTACAAAGGGAAATGATCCTTGCTCAATGTGAGCTATAAAGACATACAGTCTCTTTAAGGATAAGAGCAAAAATTTACGATTGTGTACATGTTGTATACAGCGGAGCGGTTACGGAGCAAAGGACCCCTGATGTGCGGCGGATGGATTTGGTCCCCATGACATCACTGGCTTGACCTGATGTGGACACCATCATCGCCGTAGCTCTCCTTCGGATACCATCACTGGTGCAGAATTGCAACAACGGTGCCGAAGTGAATATCCGGATTAACGCCACGAAGACAACTGCAGCGTCTTCAGTGTGTGGCTGTGACCCCAGCGTCGGCTGTGAATACCGCGCCGGGAGTGTTTGATCCGCGTAACACGGTCAGTAGGCCTAAATAAAAACTGTGACATTTTCTGTGCTCCGGTGCTAATGGAAAAGAGAAGAGTCGAGTGACGTCCTTAGAAAGGACAACGACTTCTGCTAGCGTTGAACTCTGAAAGTATGTGCACCCATCAACGTAACTGGGTAAAAGTACTACATTAACTACGTGTGATTATTTATCAGCTGTGTGATTTATTTATATACTGGAAAGAATCGTATGATTTAATGTATCTGTAACTTGTTGTATACGTGAAGGATTTACTGTGTATATGAGAATAATTGAATGAGAATAGAATAACAGAGGGCAAAGAGAAATAGCTGTGTATTCTTTGTCTTTGTCTGTAAGTACGTGTGTGGCAGTGTATGAGTATAGTAAACAGAGATAGAACACACACCTTATAATATACTGAACGTCAGACAGCCACACTCACACACTCATTCATTACACCATAAGTAGTTATACATATATTTATTTAGATTATAATACGCAAAAAACCTCCGTTACAACAACACACAACAGACAACAAAACAATACCTCACCACACGCAACAGACAACAAAACAATACCTCACCACACACAACAGACAACAAAACAATACCTCACAACACACAACAGACAACAAAACAATACCTTAACACACACAACAGACAACAAAACAATACTTCACCACACACAACAGACAACAAAACAATACCTTAACACACACAACAGACAACAAAACATAACCTCACCACACACAACAGACAACAAAACAATACCTCACAACACACAACAGACAACAAAACAATACCTTAACACACACAACAGACAACAAAACAATACCTCACCACACACAACAGACAACAAAACAATACCTCACAACAGACAACAAAACAATACCTCACCACACACAACAGACAACAAAACAATACCTCACAACAGACAACAAAACAATACCTTAACACACACAACAGACAACAAAACAATACTTCACCACACACAACAGACAACAAAACAATACCTTAACACACACAACAGACAACAAAACAATACCTCACCACACACAACAGACAAAAAAACAATACCTCACAACACACAACAGACAACAAAACAATACCTTAACACACACAACAGACAACAAAACAATACCTCACCACACACAACAGACAACAAAACAATACCTCACAACAGACAACAAAACAATACCTTAACACACACAACAGACAACAAAACAATACCTCACAACACACAACAAAACAATACCTCACAACAGAACTCCAAGAAAGAAAGAAATGACATTTAGAAAGAAGGCAAGAAAAATAAGCAATTGTTATAGTAATAGGTGAGTGATAGTCAAAATATTTAAAACATTGGAAGTGTTAAAATAACTTCAGTAGAGTTTAAGATTAAAAATAATGCAAATGCAACAGATATATCTACCAAGAAATAAAAATAATAAGAAGAAAACAAAATAAAAACAAAACAAAAAAAACAACAGCAACAATAATAATAACTATGAAACATTAAAAGAGGAGTTAAAGGCATGGGAGGGGAAGGGTACATGGAGATATGGAGAATGAGATAGGAGGAGGGAAGGGTACACGGAGATATGGAGGATGAGATAGGAGGAGGGGAAGGGTACATAGAGATATGGAGGATGAGATAGGAGGAGGAAAGGGTACATGGAGATATAGAGGATGAGATAGGAGGAGGGAAGGGTACATGGATATATGGAGGATGAGATAGGAGGAGGGGAAGGGTACATGGAGATATGGAGGATGAGATAGGAGGAGGGAAGGGTACATGGAGATATAGAGGATGAGATAGGAGGAGGGAAGGGTACATGGAGATATGGAGGATGAGATAGGAGGAGGGGAAGGGTACATGGAGATATGGAGGATGAGATAGGAGGAGGGAAGGGTACATGGAGATATGGAGGATGAGATAGGAGGAGGGAAGGGTACATGGATATATGGAGAATGAGATAGGATGAGGGAAGGGTACATGGAGATATGGAGGATGAGATAGGAGGAGGGAAGGGTACATGGAGAAATGGAGGATGAGATAGGAGGAGGGAAGGGTACATGGAGAATGAGATAGGAGGAGGATGAGATAGAAGGAGGGAGGGGGGGGGGAGAAGGGTAGTGAAGTAACAGATTCACTTTAAAGTACACACAAGCACAAACACAACCTACAACCACACACCACCTACTGCACCACACGAACCACACCACAAGCAAACCACACACCAAACACCCCACACACTACATCACACACACCACACACCACACATCACACAACACACCACACCCCAAACACCCTACTCACCACACTACACACCACACCACACCACACCACACACCACACCTTACACTCCACACCACACAACACATCACACAACACACCACACCCCAAACACCCCACACCACGCATATCACACCACAGCACACACCCCACACCACTCACCACACACCATACACCACTTCACACACCAAACACCACACCACGCACACCCCACCACACCCCACATACCCAACACACCGCACACCACACACCAACCGCCACCCCCCCCCCATAAAAACCAGTAGCAGTAAAGTCCACCCCAACGACAAGTCAACCTATCTGACGATCACCGCCAATAACAAAATCAACCCCATCAGGCCCACCTCCACCCTCAGCGCCACACAGTGGTGCCCACAGGGTTCAGCAGACAACACAGCACCCAGTTTACACCTGCATCACCAATCGCAGAGCCGGCACAGGACAGTTGGGTATTTGTGATGAAAATGAGTCCACTGCATCCCAAACTTCTGACAAGGTAGTGGTTGCAGATGTGCACAAAGCTCAGGCTTTCTCATGAAGACCAGCTGCTTGTCTGGTACCCAGTCTGTCGATGAAGTAGGACTCACTTCCTGACTTTTTCATCATTGGTTGTCATGCGCCAAAGACCTCAGACACTTAAATGCTGGACACTGGGGCGGGGTTGGTTGAAGTAGGTTTATTTGTACCTGATATTAACGAGAGCAGCCCCTAATCCTGATCCTTGCTTTTATATTTGCGTATACCTGACGTCAGCAAAACTCGCTCACGCAGCGTCAGGCGGCCGGCCATCATGAATAAATTATGACAATATGTTCAACGTTGTAGAGAAGGGGATTTTCCTGGTATTTTTAATTAAATTAATTTATGTATTTTGATTGGCTAAAATTCTTGAGCCAATGAGAGAAGGTATAGTTCGAAATAGGGGCAAAGTTACTCACTCGAATTGTGTGTGTCAGACTGTGCGGTCGTGTATGTGGTAGGCCAGGAAAAGGAAAAAAAAGTTTTAAAAAAGAAAGAAAAGTAAAAAGTTAACTGTGAAAAATAAAGAGGTAGAAAGCATTGAAACCAATCAAGGTGAGTTGGTTTGTGGGACTTTCTCTCTGGAAGTTGATAATTTTGTGCTGTAAAGATTACAGGTATTTATAATGTTTTTCATGATTGTAAAATGTCGGACAAGTATATTTTTGTATTGCATTTGTTGTATTGAAAGGTGGTGAGCTGTTGTCCACTGAGATGGAATATTGAATTTTCATTGATGTAATAATATTATTAATTACGTATGGCGATAGTTGTAGAGTAGTAGATAATGTAATATGAATGAAAGGCGTGAGCATGTTTGATAGTAATTTTCATTCATGAAGTGATTACCTGGATATGAATAATAGTGGTGGAGGAAGAAAAGTGATGATCGCATACGAAACGGAAATGGAAAGGTGAATAACGAAGGAAGGTCAGCAAGTTTGAAACTAAAGAAGAATAATGAAATTATCAGAGTCAGAGAATTGACGTTTGTATATGTATGTCGTTGTAGCGGCCTACTGGGAGCAGGGGTGGCTCCATCCTGTCCAAGCGAGGACGAGGTGATCTCTGAGACATCGGATCGGGATCGGCCCCTTTTGCACGTCTGACCAAGACAACGTTTTCTATGCCGGGCGGACTGGGCAGAGTGCACGCCCTCCGCCCGTCGACGAAAGTATATCTACAGTCTTGCTCGTGCGACGTCACCGGGAGCTAGTTACCAGCTTGTGTGAAAACCTTGCCTCTTTCATATCAGAAGGTACAGTTTTATTTTGTATTTACGTTGGACCCAGGACATGAGAATGCCTGCATTTTGAGCTCTACTGACGATTAGACGTCTCAAGGATGCGACATAATTTAAAGTGATATTTTGTGCATACTTGTTGTATAGGAGGAATAGCTTGAGACGTGTGTATAAAGTTTAACAGTGTTAAGGTATCTGTGTGAAAAAGTTAGAGTGAAAGTGTGGCATAAATATTGTTATTTCCTTATATAAAGTTGAGAACGTGGAACGTATATTTTGTGTTGGTGTTTGCCTGTTTTGAGAAGAATCCGTACGTTTGTGGTAGTTAACAGAGAGTCTTGCACGCACGCTTATTTCGTTCTAGGAATCAAATATATTTTGCATGCACCCAGCTATTGTAAACAGGCATCCGCACTGTCACGAACTGGCTAGTATTAACTCTGCTTATTTTAGCTTGGTTAGTATATATAATATTAGAATTTCAAAGTTAGGAGCAGACGATGAAAGTAATCCAGCGTAGCGGTAGCATACGGCCGATCATACACACAGTGATAGTTGACGCTGGCTGAGGCCATGACATCATCGTAATTACGAGAGTCGTAAACATTTTAACCAATGGGAGCTTACGCAAAGCGGTTCGAGCCAGTTTGACTGGGTCCAAACCTAGCTTATCTTTGGTCAGTTGGGAGTAATACACCGAAGTGGTAACAGCTAGAAAGCTGGCAGAGAAATCTCTTCACACATAGACCAGGAAGCAGGACTGAAGAATCTTAGAATTCTATCAAGTCACTACGGGCCTGAACTTGTCAAACAGGTAAATGAACACCCTTCTGTTTCATCGTGATATATTTATATTATTGTTGAAATTATGTTTGAAGAATTTGCTATGCATAAATGTGAATTATTAATCCGAATTTGCGTGACCATGTGGACGAGCCGCACACGTGGTGAAACACGACCGGTTGCGCCGCCATGTTGTATGCCGTACGGAACCACTGTTGTTTAACTTATATGTATGTTTGCAGACCAGTGGCTGTACCACTGAATGTTTATATTATTATTAATTCTGTATGTGTATAGTTAGACACGATGATATTTATGTATGTATAGGAATTTAGAGTGAGATCACAGCGGACACCGGAAGTAGCAGAATGTTCGTCGCTTATGTATAGAGATGTGGAGCTATCACTGAGGGCTACTTGGCTTTCAGTGAGACGCTCTGCACAAACCGATTATTCAGGGTTGTGCAGAATTTCGTCTCTTATATTACAGACGAGCAGGCGAGCTATCCCGAGCTATCCTGGGCGCACCACTCCACAGAAACGACTAGTTGGCGGAGTATCCTCTACCGCACAAGGCGGAAAGAGCGACCCGGAAAACTCCCTGTCAGACCCCACAGCGTGGCAAGGGAACCCAACTACACAACGACACAGGTGGACCAGAAGCTACCTCACAGAAGGAATTCGAACCCCCACTCATGAGTTAAGTGCATAACACGAAGGTGCACTTAAACTGATTATAACAGGACCACAGTAGTCCAACTCTTCAGAAACTGTAAAACGGACCACAGTAGTCCAAATCTACATGAATTCGAATAGAAAGTGCCCGATGAAGATATAACAGCTGCCTAGACTATCAGCGATCGAACTATTAGCAGTGACTGAGACATTTTAAGTTAGATTAGTACTTAGAGAATCTTGTATAGAGTAGAAGAAATAAATGTGTGATTTTAACTGTTATCCAGTGGCTGGACTACTTATGATTCATAGCCGTGTGCAAGCTAGTGTGACAGTATTCTTTTACCATTTTTCTATCTATTTCTGTACCCCAACCTTAACACAGAACGAGCTAAACAAATAAATTTATTAAAGTAATTCATAGGGTGACTTACTAGCAGTTCCCACCGAATAAACGTGAGGGTACATAATTCCATTGTGCAGAGCCCATAAACCCCACGTGACACTTTAATTGGCGAGCCTAGCTAGGATCTGTGTATAATAGGAATTGGGTATAACCGGACCTAAGTACAATAAAATTAGATAACAGTAGGAGTAGTAGAATAACTTTGAATAGTGTAAGGGTATAACACTGATCAGTTGTGGTGCACTATTCTTTAGTTAAAAACTTTTTTGCTTCAATTATTTTTGTGCCTGTATGTTGCATTGTTCTTTTGCAGGTTTTGCTTAAATAACTGTTGTATGCCATTTGACTCTTGTTTTATTCTATTATTGATTACGAATTGTATGGTCTTTGCATTGTTTTTATTGAATTGCAATATTGCTAGTGTTTTGGTATTCCACGTGATTCAGAGGTTGTTCATAGACACGTTTGGCAATGTCGGACCCAGTGGCCTTGAGATTGCGCTTCAAGGAATTAGGGGAAGCTTTACACTTAGCAGGGGGAGACCTAATTGCGTATATCAATGCACAGGTAGAGAAACAGGAAGCTAAGGCAGAGAGAGCAGCAGAGAGAGAGGCGAAGAAACTCGAAGCAGAACAGAGAAAAGCGGAACTAGAAGCAGAGCAAAAGAAATTAGAACTAGAGCAGAAGAAATTAGAAGCAGAGCAGAAGAAATTAGAGGCAGAGAGAGAAACGAGGAAATTAGAGCTAGAGGCAGAAAGAGAACAGAAGAAGGCAGCATTAGCAGCAGAGAGAGAAGCAGAAGTTAGGAAATGGGAGTATGAGCGGGCAGAAAAAGAAAAAGAGAGGGAAGAAAAGGAAAAAGAAAGACAGCATGAGTTAGAGCTAAGAAGATTGGGATCAGGAGCTTCAAATTCTTCCTCAACCCCTCCCCACTCAGATCAGCTAGAGGTAGCATCCAACCCTGTACAAGGAATGTCATTTCCACTGGGAACATTCAATGAGAGAGAAGAAGGTCTAGATCTCTATTTGACTAGGTTTGAGCGTCTAGCAACAGAGTATAAACTAGATCCCACTCATTGGTCTTTCAAGCTTAGTCAAGGACTTAGAGGAAAGGCTTATGACATCTACAGTAAGCTACCGACTGACAGAGTGACTGACTATCACAAAGTAAAAGAGGCACTCCTAACGGGATTCGAACTAACAGGAGAATGCTATCGGCAAAAATTCCGCACCAATCGGAGAGTGAAAGGAGAGAGCTATGCGCAGTTCGCGGATCGGTTGTCCACAATGCTGGATAAGTGGATTAGCCAGTCAGCCACGGCTAAGACGTATGATGGACTGACAGAACTGTTAGTATGGGAACAGCTACGGGAAACCATGACCCCCGAGCTGAGAACATTCTCAGTGGAGCAGGGCGCGGAAAGACTGGAAGATCTGGTCAAGGTCGCAGATAGGTACGTGGCCGCCCACGGAGAAGCCAAGAGCTTCAGGCGAGACCTAAAGCCTAACGGGAAAGAGGCACAGAAACGAAGCCCTAACCGGGAAGAGCGCACCGCGAATAAGCCGAATAACCCCAGACCTGGGCAAAATAAAGGACCCAACGCGGAATTCGGGAAAAGAGGTCCCGCAGAACAGAGACGGTATTGTTCGTTCTGCAACAGAAACAATCACTCCACCGCAGAATGTTTCAAGTTGGCCGCACAACGTAGGGAAGAGCGCGAAAGCCGGCCAGCGCACAGAGTTCTAACTCAAAGCAGCGGTAACAAGCCACACACAATCGGAGATCACCCATCGGTGACAGACACGGTCAAGGTCAGCGGAAAAGAAGCGAACTGTCTGTATGACACAGGTCTATCATACGACGCGATAGTTAGCGAATCTCTTGTATCGCGCGCGGACTTGACAGACAAGACAGTCGAACTACAAGGAGCAGACTTGACGAAACCGACGACTACTTGCCCAATAGCATGGATCGAAGTAGAGAGTAGGTACGTCACAGGACGAATCCAAGCAGCTGTTTTACAGAAACCCCTGTATGATCTAGTGCTAGGTTGTAGGTATGTGTTCTTAGGCACGCCCCCTAAAACTGTAGAGATAGCTGCAGTGCAAACCAGGGCCCAAGCTAAAACCCAACCACCCCAGCCCGAGTTCGCTCTGAATCCAGGACTCGAAGAGATCAAAACAGCACAGAAAGAAGACACCTCGATAGCGAAGTGCTTCCAGAAGCTACCCAAGGCGCACACACCCCCGCACAAGGGAGACTTCTACATGGAAGAGGGAATTCTTCATCGACAAGGAGATGGAGATCACACCCAACTAGTACTACCAGCTGTTAAAGTCTTGTAATGTATTCTTTAATCTAGCCTGGGGATGAAAAGAATAATTTCATTTTTTGGGGAAAAAAAGCAGAAGCATTCTCACACATACACGCGCGAGCGCACACATACACACACACACATAGAGAGAGAGAGAGAGAGAGAGAGAGAGAGAGAGAGAGAGAGAGAGAGAGAGAGAGAGAGAGAGAGTTCAGACTTTAGAACTTTATTTTAAAAGGTTAAGATTTTAGGCATGAGCCTATTCTTACAATCGGCCCTTTTATAATAAGATTAAGATAGCATCAAAATGTACTATACTATTATAAAATAACAATTAAAAAAAATTAAAAAAAAATAAAAAAAGAGAGAGAGAGAAGAAGAAAAAAAATGAAAAAGAAGATGGAGAAAGAAGAAGAAGAAGAAGAAGAAGGAAGAAAGAAGAAGGAAAAGGAAGAGAGAAGGAAGACAAAAATTAGAAGTTCTCTGTATTGATGGACGAGTGGCAGGGGCTATGTTGAGATGTAAAATCAATGTAATCCCTTCCACAGTTAAGAAAGCACTAGTGTCACATTATTCACCCGCCAAACGTAGTTTTTTTTTAAATGTCACTTTGTTACACAAAACACTTACGCTAAGCTTGTGACGTTTTCCTTCAAGTTTAACCAATTTTTCTTGTTCACATTTAAACAAAAATTCCAACTTTAAACAAGTATATTTTTCTCCATTTTAAACTTTAAACAAATATTTTTTTGGTCTTATTCCCTTCGGTGACAATAGTTTTAATTTACCACACGCCTCTCTCCAGTTCCAGCATAATATGTTTTGTCTCCTGTGCAGTACACTACCGGCAAATGAAAACTATCACAATAAATATTTATAGTACGTATACTCTTAACTCAGATTCTATGATTTACTGTGGAATATATCCACAGAATCCGACTGCCTTCAGCAGCCTACTGAAGTTGAATTTGACAATATTAATTAAAAAAAGAAGAATATTTGAGATGAAGTCACTGGGTTGAATGGCAATGTGGGTGAGTTGATTTCATCAGTATGTGGTCATATAAATATGAAGAAGTTCTAAGCCTTAACCACTTGGGTTTTACCAATTTTGATTTCAATTGGTTCTCTGACGCTCCTTTGTTTTGTGTGTGTTTCAGTGAGAATAATTTCTGGTTTTAGATGAATCAATATGGTGGCCCATAGCCTAGATATGCTGAAACACTGCTGAATCAGATGAATTTTAGTACCGGTTGTAAAATTAAAAATGCTTTAAAGAATGTTAATATGGGTTCAATTAGCTGTACAGGTATATAATATATGACAGGTTTTCTGTGCGATCACGTAAAGAGAAACTAAAGAGAAACGCCTACTTCTGAACCTTCACATAGACTTAAGAAATGCATACAATAGAAGAAATTGTTGCCCGTATGTTATGCCTTTTTTGGATGGCTCATATGCATACTCGGTTTCACTTGTGTGCATGTAATTTACACTGTTATTTAAAGCAAACACTCTTTTTAAACACACATTAATTGTTTTGGGAAACAAAATAAATACATCTCTCGGGGCCATAGTTGTGGCAAATAGGGCTAAAATGTTCTATTTATATATCGGACAATAACTTATATATTTCCACCTTTTGGGTGCAAGTTTTAAATTAAGCAAATTTGATACTTTAAACTATCGGTGAGTGGAGTGATATTTTTATTTGCCGGTAGTATAGATGGGAAAACCTTTTAACTTGTCAACAAAATTCTTATCTCACAGAAGGCGTCTTAATCTCTAAAAGGCTATGGCTTTTACCCAGATTGGTTCAGGTCGCGTTACCTCATCACAACGTTTTAATTACAGGCCTACCACTGGTGTTCTCCCCTTAGCGTAAGGGGGTGGTTGAAACTTGATATTTAAAATTGCTTGTAGACCGATCTTTTGCAAACAACTCTGTATTGTGATCTTTACAGAGGTGGAATTTAAATGTTGATGTCTGGTAATGAGAAACAAATGTGTACATAACAGTCAAGGACCGCTATGTTGACAAAGACGCCACAAAACTACACAATCCACATGTTGGAGCTCAGCTCTTCTTCAGGCGGACAACACACAACAGACAACAAAACAATACCTCACCACACACAACAGACAACAAAACAATACCTCACCACACACAACAGACAACAAAACAATACCTCACCACACACAACAGACAACAAAACAATACCTCACCACACGCAACAACAATAAAACAATACCTCACAACACACAACAGACAACAAAACAATACCTTAACACACACAACAGACAACAAAACAATACCTCACAACACACAACAGACAAACCAATACCTCACCACACACAACAGACAGCAAAACAATACCTCACAACACACAACAGACAACAAAACAATACCTTAACACACACAACAGACAACAAAACAGTACCTCACCACGCACAACAGACAACAAAACAATACCTCACAACACACAACAGACAACAAAACAATACCTTAACACACACAACAGACAACAAAACAATACCTCACCACATGCAACAGACAACAAAACAATACCTCACAACACACAACAGACAACAAAACAATACCTCACCACACACAACAGACAACAAAACAATACCTCACAACAAACAACAAAACAATACCTTAACACACACAACAGACAACAAAACAATACCTTAACACACAGAACAGACAACAAAACAATACCTCACCACACACAACAGACAACAAAACAATACCTCACAACTGTAACGGACGCAGTTCGTACACTTTTCTGTAGGAAGACGGTATGACGTCACTGCATAATTTTTCGAATAGTTTGTGAACTGTTGTTAGAGCAGAGACTATACATCAGCCTTAGTGACAGGACGTGGGGTGCTCTAGAAAGACCTGATTCTTTAGGAATTACTTTTGCTGTATAAAGAATACAGGTATTTATTGTTATTATTATTATTAGTGGTATTTATAATGAACTGCTAAGCTATCTTTACGAAAAGGGAAAATATTGCTTTTTGTAAATTAGTACGTTTAGGGTACAGAAGAACCCATGTTTGAAAACAAAGTTCGATAACTCGTGTCAATATTTATTTGATCATGTGTATACATGTATGTGTGACTCAGTTTGTAATTATGATGCCATTCTTATATTCATTCATATGTGAAGATATGGGGCTGAAATAGGAACGTATTTCAGTTGTGTAATTTGTATATCTATTGATGAATGAATGGGTATAAATATGTTATAAAATGAAGTTGAGCTGTGTTTGTAATATTTGGCTCATAGTCCATTGTGTGTAGCCTATGCAATGTGTGTAAAGTGGCTATACTAGGTATTGTCACAGGAATGGTGACAGTAGTGATTGTAGTGATTGTGGTGGCGTGTAGAGACATTCTACAAAGGGAAATGATCCTTGCTCAATGTGAGCTATAAAGACATACAGTCTCTTTAAGGATAAGAGCAAAAATTTACGATTGTGTACATGTTGTATACAGCGGAGCGGTTACGGAGCAAAGGACCCCTGATGTGCGGCGGATGGATTTGGTCCCCATGACATCACTGGCTTGACCTGATGTGGACACCATCATCGCCGTAGCTCTCCTTCGGATACCATCACTGGTGCAGAATTGCAACAACGGTGCCGAAGTGAATATCCGGATTAACGCCACGAAGACAACTGCAGCGTCTTCAGTGTGTGGCTGTGACCCCAGCGTCGGCTGTGAATACCGCGCCGGGAGTGTTTGATCCGCGTAACACGGTCAGTAGGCCTAAATAAAAACTGTGACATTTTCTGTGCTCCGGTGCTAATGGAAAAGAGAAGAGTCGAGTGACGTCCTTAGAAAGGACAACGACTTCTGCTAGCGTTGAACTCTGAAAGTATGTGCACCCATCAACGTAACTGGGTAAAAGTACTACATTAACTACGTGTGATTATTTATCAGCTGTGTGATTTATTTATATACTGGAAAGAATCGTATGATTTAATGTATCTGTAACTTGTTGTATACGTGAAGGATTTACTGTGTATATGAGAATAATTGAATGAGAATAGAATAACAGAGGGCAAAGAGAAATAGCTGTGTATTCTTTGTCTTTGTCTGTAAGTACGTGTGTGGCAGTGTATGAGTATAGTAAACAGAGATAGAACACACACCTTATAATATACTGAACGTCAGACAGCCACACTCACACACTCATTCATTACACCATAAGTAGTTATACATATATTTATTTAGATTATAATACGCAAAAAACCTCCGTTACAACAACACACAACAGACAACAAAACAATACCTCACCACACGCAACAGACAACAAAACAATACCTCACCACACACAACAGACAACAAAACAATACCTCACAACACACAACAGACAACAAAACAATACCTTAACACACACAACAGACAACAAAACAATACTTCACCACACACAACAGACAACAAAACAATACCTTAACACACACAACAGACAACAAAACATAACCTCACCACACACAACAGACAACAAAACAATACCTCACAACACACAACAGACAACAAAACAATACCTTAACACACACAACAGACAACAAAACAATACCTCACCACACACAACAGACAACAAAACAATACCTCACAACAGACAACAAAACAATACCTCACCACACACAACAGACAACAAAACAATACCTCACAACAGACAACAAAACAATACCTTAACACACACAACAGACAACAAAACAATACTTCACCACACACAACAGACAACAAAACAATACCTTAACACACACAACAGACAACAAAACAATACCTCACCACACACAACAGACAAAAAAACAATACCTCACAACACACAACAGACAACAAAACAATACCTTAACACACACAACAGACAACAAAACAATACCTCACCACACACAACAGACAACAAAACAATACCTCACAACAGACAACAAAACAATACCTTAACACACACAACAGACAACAAAACAATACCTCACAACACACAACAAAACAATACCTCACAACAGAACTCCAAGAAAGAAAGAAATGACATTTAGAAAGAAGGCAAGAAAAATAAGCAATTGTTATAGTAATAGGTGAGTGATAGTCAAAATATTTAAAACATTGGAAGTGTTAAAATAACTTCAGTAGAGTTTAAGATTAAAAATAATGCAAATGCAACAGATATATCTACCAAGAAATAAAAATAATAAGAAGAAAACAAAATAAAAACAAAACAAAAAAAACAACAGCAACAATAATAATAACTATGAAACATTAAAAGAGGAGTTAAAGGCATGGGAGGGGAAGGGTACATGGAGATATGGAGAATGAGATAGGAGGAGGGAAGGGTACACGGAGATATGGAGGATGAGATAGGAGGAGGGGAAGGGTACATAGAGATATGGAGGATGAGATAGGAGGAGGAAAGGGTACATGGAGATATAGAGGATGAGATAGGAGGAGGGAAGGGTACATGGATATATGGAGGATGAGATAGGAGGAGGGGAAGGGTACATGGAGATATGGAGGATGAGATAGGAGGAGGGAAGGGTACATGGAGATATAGAGGATGAGATAGGAGGAGGGAAGGGTACATGGAGATATGGAGGATGAGATAGGAGGAGGGGAAGGGTACATGGAGATATGGAGGATGAGATAGGAGGAGGGAAGGGTACATGGAGATATGGAGGATGAGATAGGAGGAGGGAAGGGTACATGGATATATGGAGAATGAGATAGGATGAGGGAAGGGTACATGGAGATATGGAGGATGAGATAGGAGGAGGGAAGGGTACATGGAGAAATGGAGGATGAGATAGGAGGAGGGAAGGGTACATGGAGAATGAGATAGGAGGAGGATGAGATAGAAGGAGGGAGGGGGGGGGGAGAAGGGTAGTGAAGTAACAGATTCACTTTAAAGTACACACAAGCACAAACACAACCTACAACCACACACCACCTACTGCACCACACGAACCACACCACAAGCAAACCACACACCAAACACCCCACACACTACATCACACACACCACACACCACACATCACACAACACACCACACCCCAAACACCCTACTCACCACACTACACACCACACCACACCACACCACACACCACACCTTACACTCCACACCACACAACACATCACACAACACACCACACCCCAAACACCCCACACCACGCATATCACACCACAGCACACACCCCACACCACTCACCACACACCATACACCACTTCACACACCAAACACCACACCACGCACACCCCACCACACCCCACATACCCAACACACCGCACACCACACACCAACCGCCACCCCCCCCCCCCTAAAAACCAGTAGCAGTAAAGTCCACCCCAACGACAAGTCAACCTATCTGACGATCACCGCCAATAACAAAATCAACCCCATCAGGCCCACCTCCACCCTCAGCGCCACACAGTGGTGCCCACAGGGTTCAGCAGACAACACAGCACCCAGTTTACACCTGCATCACCAATCGCAGAGCCGGCACAGGACAGTTGGGTATTTGTGATGAAAAATGAGTCCACTGCATCCCAAACTTCTGACAAGGTAGTGGTTGCAGATGTGCACAAAGCTCAGGCTTTCTCATGAAGACCAGCTGCTTGTCTGGTACCCAGTCTGTCGATGAAGTAGGACTCACTTCCTGACTTTTTCATCATTGGTTGTCATGCGCCAAAGACCTCAGACACTTAAATGCTGGACACTGGGGCGGGGTTGGTTGAAGTAGGTTTATTTGTACCTGATATTAACGAGAGCAGCCCCTAATCCTGATCCTTGCTTTTATATTTGCGTATACCTGACGTCAGCAAAACTCGCTCACGCAGCGTCAGGCGGCCGGCCATCATGAATAAATTATGACAATATGTTCAACGTTGTAGAGAAGGGGATTTTCCTGGTATTTTTAATTAAATTAATTTATGTATTTTGATTGGCTAAAATTCTTGAGCCAATGAGAGAAGGTATAGTTCGAAATAGGGGCAAAGTTACTCACTCGAATTGTGTGTGTCAGACTGTGCGGTCGTGTATGTGGTAGGCCAGGAAAAGGAAAAAAAAGTTTTAAAAAAGAAAGAAAAGTAAAAAGTTAACTGTGAAAAATAAAGAGGTAGAAAGCATTGAAACCAATCAAGGTGAGTTGGTTTGTGGGACTTTCTCTCTGGAAGTTGATAATTTTGTGCTGTAAAGATTACAGGTATTTATAATGTTTTTCATGATTGTAAAATGTCGGACAAGTATATTTTTGTATTGCATTTGTTGTATTGAAAGGTGGTGAGCTGTTGTCCACTGAGATGGAATATTGAATTTTCATTGATGTAATAATATTATTAATTACGTATGGCGATAGTTGTAGAGTAGTAGATAATGTAATATGAATGAAAGGCGTGAGCATGTTTGATAGTAATTTTCATTCATGAAGTGATTACCTGGATATGAATAATAGTGGTGGAGGAAGAAAAGTGATGATCGCATACGAAACGGAAATGGAAAGGTGAATAACGAAGGAAGGTCAGCAAGTTTGAAACTAAAGAAGAATAATGAAATTATCAGAGTCAGAGAATTGACGTTTGTATATGTATGTCGTTGTAGCGGCCTACTGGGAGCAGGGGTGGCTCCATCCTGTCCAAGCGAGGACGAGGTGATCTCTGAGACATCGGATCGGGATCGGCCCCTTTTGCACGTCTGACCAAGACAACGTTTTCTATGCCGGGCGGACTGGGCAGAGTGCACGCCCTCCGCCCGTCGACGAAAGTATATCTACAGTCTTGCTCGTGCGACGTCACCGGGAGCTAGTTACCAGCTTGTGTGAAAACCTTGCCTCTTTCATATCAGAAGGTACAGTTTTATTTTGTATTTACGTTGGACCCAGGACATGAGAATGCCTGCATTTTGAGCTCTACTGACGATTAGACGTCTCAAGGATGCGACATAATTTAAAGTGATATTTTGTGCATACTTGTTGTATAGGAGGAATAGCTTGAGACGTGTGTATAAAGTTTAACAGTGTTAAGGTATCTGTGTGAAAAAGTTAGAGTGAAAGTGTGGCATAAATATTGTTATTTCCTTATATAAAGTTGAGAACGTGGAACGTATATTTTGTGTTGGTGTTTGCCTGTTTTGAGAAGAATCCGTACGTTTGTGGTAGTTAACAGAGAGTCTTGCACGCACGCTTATTTCGTTCTAGGAATCAAATATATTTTGCATGCACCCAGCTATTGTAAACAGGCATCCGCACTGTCACGAACTGGCTAGTATTAACTCTGCTTATTTTAGCTTGGTTAGTATATATAATATTAGAATTTCAAAGTTAGGAGCAGACGATGAAAGTAATCCAGCGTAGCGGTAGCATACGGCCGATCATACACACAGTGATAGTTGACGCTGGCTGAGGCCATGACATCATCGTAATTACGAGAGTCGTAAACATTTTAACCAATGGGAGCTTACGCAAAGCGGTTCGAGCCAGTTTGACTGGGTCCAAACCTAGCTTATCTTTGGTCAGTTGGGAGTAATACACCGAAGTGGTAACAGCTAGAAAGCTGGCAGAGAAATCTCTTCACACATAGACCAGGAAGCAGGACTGAAGAATCTTAGAATTCTATCAAGTCACTACGGGCCTGAACTTGTCAAACAGGTAAATGAACACCCTTCTGTTTCATCGTGATATATTTATATTATTGTTGAAATTATGTTTGAAGAATTTGCTATGCATAAATGTGAATTATTAATCCGAATTTGCGTGACCATGTGGACGAGCCGCACACGTGGTGAAACACGACCGGTTGCGCCGCCATGTTGTATGCCGTACGGAACCACTGTTGTTTAACTTATATGTATGTTTGCAGACCAGTGGCTGTACCACTGAATGTTTATATTATTATTAATTCTGTATGTGTATAGTTAGACACGATGATATTTATGTATGTATAGGAATTTAGAGTGAGATCACAGCGGACACCGGAAGTAGCAGAATGTTCGTCGCTTATGTATAGAGATGTGGAGCTATCACTGAGGGCTACTTGGCTTTCAGTGAGACGCTCTGCACAAACCGATTATTCAGGGTTGTGCAGAATTTCGTCTCTTATATTACAGACGAGCAGGCGAGCTATCCCGAGCTATCCTGGGCGCACCACTCCACAGAAACGACTAGTTGGCGGAGTATCCTCTACCGCACAAGGCGGAAAGAGCGACCCGGAAAACTCCCTGTCAGACCCCACAGCGTGGCAAGGGAACCCAACTACACAACGACACAGGTGGACCAGAAGCTACCTCACAGAAGGACTTCGAACCCCCACTCATGAGTTAAGTGCATAACACGAAGGTGCACTTAAACTGATTATAACAGGACCACAGTAGTCCAACTCTTCAGAAACTGTAAAACGGACCACAGTAGTCCAAATCTACATGAATTCGAATAGAAAGTGCCCGATGAAGATATAACAGCTGCCTAGACTATCAGCGATCGAACTATTAGCAGTGACTGAGACATTTTAAGTTAGATTAGTACTTAGAGAATCTTGTATAGAGTAGAAGAAATAAATGTGTGATTTTAACTGTTATCCAGTGGCTGGACTACTTATGATTCATAGCCGTGTGCAAGCTAGTGTGACAGTATTCTTTTACCATTTTTCTATCTATTTCTGTACCCCAACCTTAACACAGAACGAGCTAAACAAATAAATTTATTAAAGTAATTCATAGGGTGACTTACTAGCAGTTCCCACCGAATAAACGTGAGGGTACATAATTCCATTGTGCAGAGCCCATAAACCCCACGTGACACGCACTAAATATCCGTCCGTTACAAACGTATTCCAGACATCATTACGAAAGGCTTGGACATAACACTGAATTCAGTGCTAAAAGGCTGCGGCTCCATCTTCGCCTGACATCAAATATTGAAAGGGAATCACTTTCATCACGACCCAACCACAGGTCCTTTTAATATTCCCCGTGAGTGTTACACCCATAAAAAATTACTTACAACACAACAACAATTTTTAAAATATAGTTGTTGATTTTAAAAAAAAAATCGTAGTTTTTGTGTCTATTAATAGCAACAGGCGTTGGCTAACAAGCCAACATTCTTTAGCTAAAAATAGCAGCTACCAAAGCCGGGAACAAAAACGAACCCGTAAAAGTTGCTCGTAAGTGTTTTGATTTGTTTGTTTGTTTTAGGTTGATAAAATAGAACTTACCCTGCCCCAAACACCACAGACGTTGATAAAATAGAACTTACCCCGCCCCAAACACAACCGACGTTGATAAAATAGAACTTACCCTGCCCCAAACACCACAGACGTTGATAAAATAGAACTTACCCTGCCCCAAACACCACAGACGTTGATAAAATAGAACTTACCCTGCCCCAAACACCACAGACGTTGATAAAATAGAACTTACCCTGCCCCAAACACCACAGACGTTGATAAGATAGAACTTACCCTGCCCCAAACCCCACAGACGTTGATAAGATAGAACTTACCCTGCCCCAAACACCACAGACGTTGATAAAATAGAACTTACCCTGCCCCAAACACCACAGACGTTGATAAAATAGAACTTACCCTGCCCCAAACACCACAGACGTTGATAAAATAGAACTTACCCCGCCCCAAACACCACAGACGTTGATAAGATAGAACTTACCCTGCCCCAAACACCACAGACGTTGATAAGATAGAACTTACCCCGTCCCAAACACCACAGACGTTGATAAGATAGAACTTACCCTGCCCCAAACACCACAGACGTTGATAAAATAGAACTTACCCTGCCCCAAACACCACAGACGTTGATAAAATAGAACTTACCCTGCCCCAAACACCACAGACGTTGATAAGATAGAACTTACCCCGCCCCAAACACCACAGACGTTGATAAAATAGAACTTACCCTGCCCCAAACACCACAGACGTTGATAAAATAGAACTTACCCTGCCTCAAACACCACCGACGTTGATAAAATAGAACTTACCCTGCCCCAAACACCACAGACGTTGATAAAATAGAACTTACCCTGCCCCAAACACCACAGACGTTGATAAAATAGAACTTACCCTGCCCCAAACACCACAGACGTTGATAAAATAGAACTTACCCTGCCCCAAACACCACAGACGTTGATAAAATAGAACTTACCCTGCCCCAAACACCACAGACGTTGATAAAATAGAACTTACCCTGCCCCAAACACCACAGACGTTGATAAAATAGAACTTACCCTGCCCCAAACACCACAGACGTTGATGAAATAGAACTTACCCTGCCCCATACACCACAGACGCAATCTTCAAGCCGCGTGGTTGACTGAGAAATAGGGTCAAAGGTCGCAGGCCAATGGCATCAACGTTCCGTTAAAAACTGTGGGAGGGTGGGTGGAGGGGGAAACTCACTTCCGGTCACAACCCAAATGGAAAATGAAGACTTGAGCGGTTGGTTTCAGCAACGCAAGCCCACTTTATCATTGTTTAATGTGATAACAAAGCCCGCTTGATCATTATTTTATGTGATAACAAAGCCCACTTTATCATTATTTAATGTAATAACAAAGCCCACTTTATCATTATTTAATGTGCATGTTTAATGCAGTCCATCATATAGACCTCAAGGTCTACATGTTTAGTGCAGTCCATCATATAGACCTCAAGGTCTACGTGTTTAGTGCAGTTCATCATATAGACCTCAAGGTCTACGTGTTTAGTGCAGTTCATCATATAGACCTCAAGGTCTACGTGTTTAGTGCAGTTCATCATATAGACCTCAAGGTTTACATGTTTAGTGCAGTCCATCATATGGACCTCAAGGTCTACGTGTTTAGTGCAGTTCATCATACAGTCCTCAAGGTCTACATGTTTAGTGCAGTTCATCATATAGACCTCAAGGTCTACATGCTTAGTGCAGTCCATCATATAGGCCTCAAGGTCTACATGTTTAGTGCAGTTCATCAAATAGACCTCAAGGTCTACATGTTTAGTGCAGTTCATCATATAGACCTCAAGGTCTACATGCTTAGTGCAGTCCATCATATAGACCTCAAGGTTTACATGTTTAGTGCAGTTCATCATATAGACCTCAAGGTTTACATGTTTAGTGCAGTTCATCATATAGACCTCAAGGTTTACATGCTTAGTGCAGTTCATCATATAGACCTCAAGGTTTACATGTTTAGTGCAGTTCATCATATAGACCTCAAGGTTTACATGTTTAGTGTAGTTCATCATATAGACCTCAAAGGCTACGTGTTTAGTGCAGTCCATCATATAGGCCTCAAGGTCTACCTGCAGTTCATCATTCAAGTGTTGGTACTGCACAGCGGCCTTCATCTGTGATCTAAGGTTCCAGTATCGCAAGGAGTAGATTGGATTTTTGTGGTCTCCCATGTGTGTGTATGTGTGTGTGTGTGTGTGTGTAGGTAGATGTGTGTGTGTGTGTGTGTGTTTGTGCGCATGTTTACACGGCGTTATTTGGACAAACTACGTTCTTTGGACAGACCTTTTTGTTGGGACGTCCATTTAATGATCCGTTAGGGTTAGGGCTAGGGTTAGGGTTAGGGTTAGGGGTTAGAACACTTACAAGTACTTAAAAAGGGGGTCGTAGCACGACCCATTGTCCACACAACGTATGTGGCGTTTGAGGAAAGTGCAAATAACGGTGTCTGTGTGTGTGTGTCTATTGTATGTCTGTGTGTTTTGTATGTCTGTGTGTTTTGTATGTTTGTGTGTGTAAGAAAGATAGAGATTGTGTGTATGTGTGTATGTGTGTGTCTGAATACATGTTTTTTTAAAATTTTGTGCATACCTGTATGTGTGCGTGTGAGAATGAGAGAGAGAGAGAGAGAGAAAATCAATGCTTATATGGTCCAGCGGACTACACGTACAAAGGGCCGAATCAGGACCACAGAGAGAGAGAGAGAGAGAGAGAGAGAGAGAGAGAGAGAGAGAGAGAGAGAGAGAGAGATGAGGAGGACGGAGGAGGAAGAAGAGCACGTAGCGCATGCGCGATGGGAAGAATTGTGACGCCACGCCAGTGAACTAATTGATTACAAGCTATGTCCCTTGGACCAATGCAGTGTCACCTCTGACTTCAGTGTGCGTGTGCCCGCTGACTTTGCCACTGAGCATTGCGGTAGGGAGGATACTTACTGACCCACAACACCTCTTGTGTTTATTGTTCACAATACGTTTTCTTTGGCAATTCTCATATTGCGAGTTCTGGTAAGTGTTTTTAATAATATATTATTTATATTTTATTGTTTGCTCTTGTTTTGGCGGCAGGGATAGCTCAGTGGTCAGAGCGCACGACTTGTGCAAGTGCGTCTTGGGCGACGTGGGTTCAAATTCTGACTTCAGCAAACTATTGTGTGATTGCTGGATATTACGGGCCAGCGCCTTGAGAAGCTCTCTGAGCTTGTAAGTGCGCTATATAAGAGAAATTTCTTTTCTTCTTTTTTTTTAAAGTTTTTTTTATTTATTTGTTTAGTCTTTTTTTTTATTTGTAGGAGATATATTGTGCGGTGACTGTTCACAATATGACCGCACTTGTCATAAACTGGCGTGGGATATTAACACTAGAAAACTATAAAAGAGCCCGATCTATCATTTTTCAATGTCTTATCCTAGTATTCGTGATACGTGCTGAATGATCTTTGTGGCACAACATAATAAGATAAGATAAGATAAGATAAGATATTACTTTATTAATCCAAAAGAATGGAAATTACATTGTCTGTCAATTAAACATGTCCATTCATTCTTCTTTTACACACACATAAATATTTATACATTATTAATGATCTTCAAACACATGGACATATTTTCATAATGCAGATATTTCAATTAAGCAGTAAAACGGATTAACGTAAGAACAGATAAATATGAGAATTTAAAACTTATTACTTATTAGTGTGTAAACATATAAACTATTTATACAAAAACAGTAGTTTAAAAAAAAAACAAAAAAAAAACACACCAATAATTAAACTAACTAAGCTGCATGAGAGTTGTAGAGTATGTTTAGTAAGACCTACCGACTTGTTTGTTATGTGCTTGTATATCAACTGATGTCTGGTTTTGTTTATTTCATATAAGTAATCCCGGCTTCTTCTTCGTCTTTTCCTCCCTGCATTTTGACCCTGAACTAATGTTCTACATTCGACGCGCCGACTGGAAACGATTATTCCGGAAACCGCTGGATTAGGTCTGGTAGTTCTGAGAGTTTTGGGGAGGCTGCGGGTATTTCTCTCTCTCTCTCTCTCTCTCTCTCTCTCTCTCTCTCTCTCTCTCTCTCTCTCTCTCCCACCTCTCTCCAAGACTGATGAAGCTATCTGGTAATACTTGAAATAGACTAGAATCAGACAGAACTAAATTCATGTCGGGAGACCATACCTCCAGAACCACTGACGAGATGTGTTCAAACTTTCTAGGAGTATTATCTAGGTCAGTGACCAGTGTTCTGTGCTGTCCCATTTGCTTTTCCTCAAATGTCAAGGTCGCTGGAGACAAATCTTTGCTAGAATCGTTTAGCTGTATATCTCAATGTAGCTGAACCAGTTATGATGATTTTTAGTATACAGGTACTTAAAATTATGGCCAAACATGCTGTAGCAGTCCGTTGGTCGTTCACTGTCGATCTATGGACTTTTCTTTGTAAAATATTTATTTGCGTTATTTTTTCGTTTTTGTTTTTTGTTTTTTTAAAACCAAATAATCTTGATATAGAAGCATATTTCCTAAATAATCTTTTGTTTAAAAACAATGTAAGATATCTCTAAATAATATATTTTCTCCGTAAATAAATTATTTACCTAAACAATACGTTGTTTACGTAAATAAATAACGATATAGGAAAATAATGCATTGTTGCTAAATTAAAAATTATTTACCTATATATTGCATAATTTAGCAGATTGTGATAATTGTATTTTTTAAAGAAAAGTTTCTAAAATAATTTGTATGTACCTATATAATGCACTATTTCGGTCTTCTTTTTGTAATTTATGTACATAGTTGTAAATAGTCTGTACCTTTACTGTTCCGTAGTAAATAGTCTGTACCTTTACTGTTCCGTCTTTGGTGTATTGTAGCAATAGTGATGTTTTATCGAGTGCATGTGTTTATATGTAATGACTATGTAAAGCGTGGTGAGTCTAGTCATAGGCTGGAGTACCCGCTATATAAAAATCCGTTATTATTATTATTATTTAGCAGAATTTGCTAAATAAAGTTTTATTTGGAAGATGTAGTTAAATAATGCATTATTTATGAAAATAATTAATTGTTTCCACGATTCGCTTCAAAACTTGGATTTTATAATTTGTCAGCTTTCTAAAACTAAATGCAAGGTCTTTCCAAAGATTGTGTATCCAAAATGTGTGATAATTATTTATTTTTCAACATACATTACTCTACAAATTTGAAGATAAAACGTCTGTGACCTCCAGAAAACCAACGAAAGGTCAAGGTCAGTTTTTGTGCGGGAATGTCCAGTTTTTTGAGTATCCCGTCAGAAAAAAGTGTGTTTTTTTGTATTTATTTACCAAAAAATTGTGTTGAGGCTGTGTTTCCGTTTATACTTTTGAGTGAAATTATGTTTTGATTTTAAACGTGAGGTTTCAGCTCATTTGAACCTACCAGGGATTTGGCCGAAATACTCTGAAAGCAAGGACGCCAAATCAGAAATAATGATGGTTCCCTCTTTAGCGGAGACGTTACCGTTGTGGTTACGTAAGGTAAAGGTAGTCCCATAGCTTTGTGGCCGTAGGGGAGCGTGATGTTGGAGATTATCTTGGTCCAGCGTAATGAGGGTGATGCCCATCTCTCTCCCTCGCTGCTTTACCTTCCCCACTCTTAAGAGAGTAGGTACTCAGTCACAGTTGAGTCAACTGGGGGCATTGTTATTTGTCGCTTCACGTTTTGCGGTCACCCATCCAAGTGCTAACCACACTGGGCGGTGCTTAACTTGCGACACATTAGCGAGTGCTCCAACCACTGCGCTACCCGACACCCGTGGTTACGTATAACAATACTATTGCGAAGGAATAAAACGGAGCGATATAAAGTAGTTGCCTAATTTTGATTCACAAAAGAGCGTAAAATCACGAGTTTGCAATACTAACTATCACTACCACATAACTTCACAGTAATACGACATGTGCCTGCGAATCCCCTAAATAATGAAAATTGCTGTCCCTAAACAATGAATTGTTTACGTAAATAATGCATTATTTAGCTACATCTTATATATAATATAATAATATATTATTGAGTAAATTCAGCTAAATAATGCATTACATAGGTAAACAAATTTATATTTAGAAACATTTTTACATAATACATTACTTAACTCAATGTGCTAAATATTGCATTATTTAGGTAACTTATTCCGTAGTCAGCAACAATGCTTTATTTACCTATATCATGCTTTATTTACGTCAACAATATTTTGTCCAGTATGTGTTAAAGGACACACTTTGACAATCTCCCCTCCTTTAAACATTCTTAGTGAGTGTTGCACCACTAGAAGTAAGCTTACAACAAAACATAAATCCCTCCTAAGTAAAGTCATTTTAATTCAGTAAATTGTGTAGTTGTTGGGCCTATTTTCTAGCTACCTGTCTAGCGCTAAAAATAGCATCTTACAAAGGTGGTAAGAGGGAGAAGTCATAAATAAACTTTCTCGTTAAGGGTTGTCTTTTTATGTTGATTCAATGGGCCCTGCCCTACCCTACCCTGCCTTACTTTACCTTACTCTACTCTACTTTACCCTACTCTACTCTACCCTACTCTACCCTACCCTACTCTACCCTACCATACTCTACCCTACTCTACTCTACTCTACTCTACCCTACTCTACCCTACCATACCCTACCCTACCCTACTCTACCCTACCCTACTCTACTCTACCCTACTCTACCCTACCCTACTCTACCCTACTCTACCCTACTCTACCCTACTCTACTCTACTCTACCCTACTCTACCCTACACTACCATACCCTACTCTACCCTACTCTACCCTACTCTACTCTACTCTATTCTACTCTACTCTAATGGGCCCTGCCCTACCCTACCCTGCCTTACTTTACCTTACTCTACTCTACTTTACCCTACTCTACTCTACCCTACTCTACCCTACCCTACTCTACCCTACCATACTCTACCCTACTCTACTCTACTCTACTCTACCCTACTCTACCCTACTCTACCCTACCATACCCTACCCTACCCTACTCTACCCTACTCTACCCTACTCTACCCTACCCTACTCTACCCTACTCTACCCTACTCTACCCTACTCTACTCTACTCTACCCTACTCTACCCTACACTACCATACCCTACTCTACCCTACTCTACCCTACTCTACTCTACTCTACTCTACTCTACTCTACCCTACTCTACCCTACTCTACCCTACCCTACCCTACTCTACCCTACTCTACCCTACTCTACTCTACCCTACTCTACCCTACTCTACTCTACTCTACCCTACTCTACTCTACCCTACTCTACCCTACTCTACTCTACCCTACTCTACTCTACCCTACTCTACCCTACTCTACCCTACTCTACTCTACTCTACTCTGCTCTACTCTACCCTACTCTACCCTACTCTACCCTACTCTACTCTACTCTACTCTACTCTACTCTACTCTACCCTACTCTACCCTACTCTACTCTACTCTACTCTACTCTACCCTACTCTACTCTACCCTACTCTACCCTACTCTACTCTACTCTACTCTACTCTACCCTACTCTACTCTACTCTACTCTACTCTACTCTACTCTACTCTACTCTACTCTACTCTACTCTACTCTACTCTACTCTACTCTACCCTACTCTACTCTACTCTACTCTACTCTACTCTACTCTACTCTACCCTACCCTACTCTACTCTACTCTACTCTACTCTACTCTACTCTACTCTACTCTACTCTACTCTACTCTACCCTACCCTACTCTACTCTACTCTACTCTACCCTACTCTACCCTACTCTACCCTACTCTACTCTACCCTACTCTACCCTACCCTACTCTACCCTACCATACTCTACCCTACTCTACTCTACTCTACTCTACCCTACTCTACTCTACCCTACTCTACCCTACTCTACTCTACCCTACTCTACCCTACTCTACCATAACCTACTCTACCCTACTCTACCCTACCATACTCTACCCTACTCTACTCTACCCTACTCTACCCTACTCTACCCTACTCTACTCTACTCTACCCTACTCTACCCTACTCTACCCTACTCTACCATAACCTACTCTACCCTACACTACCATACCCTACTCTACTCTACTCTACTCTACTCTACTCTACTCTACTCTACTCTACTCTACCCTACTCTACCCTACTCTACCCTACTCTACTCTACTCTACCCTACTCTAACCTACCCTACTCTACCATAACCTACTCTACCCTACACTACCATACCCTACTCTACTCTACCTTACTCTACCCTACTCTACCATACCCTACTCTACCCTACACTACCATACCCTACTCTACCCTACTCTAACCTACTCTACCATACCCTACTCTACCATACCCTACTCTACCCTACTCTACTCTCGCTACTCTACCCTACTCTACCTTACCCTACTCTACCCTACCCTACTCTACCATACCCTACTCTACTCTACCATACTCTACTCTACCATACCCTACTCTACCCTACCCTACTCTACCATACTCTACTCTACCATACCCTACTCTACTCTACCCTACTCTACCATACTCTACTCTACCATACCCTACTCTACCCTACCCTACTCTACCCAACTCTACTCTACCCTACTCTACTCTACCCTACTCTGCCATATCCTACTCTACCCTACTCTACTCTATCCTACTCTACCTTACCCTACCCTACTCTATCCTACTCTACTCTACCCTACTCTACTCTACCCTACTCTACCCTACTCTACTCTACCCTACCATACCCTACTCTACTCTACTCTACCCTACCTTACCCTACTCTACCTTACCCTACTCTACCCTACCCTACTCTACCTTACTCTACCTTATCCTTCCCTACCCTACTCTACCCAACTCTACCCTACCCTACTCTACTCTACCCTACTCATGCGGTTATAGCAACGGTGTATTGTTAAACAGCGGAAGTATCTTGCTGTGAAAACAGAAATGGAGAATTCCAACGTTAGCGGTTGGTTTAGGCGTCGAAAGTGCACTTCATCATTGTTTGATGTATAGCAAACGGCGCCTTGAGCAACTCCTAAGATGGAAAAGCGCTATATTAAAACGATTAAGTAAAATAAAGTAATGAACCGGATGAGAGTATAAACCGAGGTCTAGTCTGTGTGTCGCATACATTCCATCATAACGGACTTTAAAGATCCTGACGCTCATATCCTAGACGGGTGAGTGCCGGTAACAAGAACACACCCAGCATGCGCTTGGTCCTTCTCCCCCATCCCTGGCTGGCCAGGATACTGCTCAGTTGTCCGGGCGTCAGACCGTGCGCCCAAAGGCTGCGGATGGGCGTCTCGGGCGGTTTGAGTTAGATCCTGTATCGGCCAGCGCCTAGAGTCTGGTCTAAGGCGAAAAAAGTGCGCTATAAAAAGCCTCAATAATAATAATAATAATAATAATAATAATAATAATAATAATAATAATAATAATAATAATAATAATAATAATATTTAGCCTGCACGAAGATCAAACAGTAGCCAGTCGTTTCCTTTTCAATTTGGTTCGTTGAGATAAAGCAGACAGAACAGTTCCATAATTATAAAGTAACACATTTCCAACGTACTAGTTTGTCAGCTATAGGAAGCAGAGTCTGAGAATACATTTGCCATCTTATTTCATTTGGTTTAAACCAAAGTAGGTTATCCCTTGTACCAATTTTGGGCGGGTGAAACATATGAAAAAAATCAACATATAAATAAAGTTCAGATGCAAAACTGTTTTTTTTAAAAATATTTTTGGGTCATTATTTTTGTGAGCGCATTGATCATGTTACCATAGCTTGGAGAAAACGCGCTATATATAAAAATAAATAACGAAATAACGAGCACGCCGCTTCATTAAATTGAAGGTTGAGCGTATCTAGCAAAGATAACATATCGTGGCTTAGAAAGGAATCTGCCCTAGCACAGTCCTCATTAGAATGGAGTGTGGCAGAGTTATGTTCGGCCGGCGATATGATGATGCTGTTTTACGTTATGTTTAGCATAACGTTAGTGGAATGTCGTATTATCGTTGTGTATTCCCACACTTCCCTTCAATGTAGGCCTACTTATACAGGGTGTTCCAAAAGTCTTGGGCACATTTTGACATTGAATATTTCCGAAACTATTAAGGATATAAAAACGCTTTTGGTAAATTCAGAAAGCTTGTAATCTCAATTTTTACATGGAATGTTCAAAGATGCTCAATGTGAGCACCATTGGTCACACGACACACATCAAGCCGATAGTCACATTCTTGCCAAACGCGTCCCAGCATTTTCTGGTTGAGTGAACGCCATTAATGGGTCTGAAAAGAAATTAAAAAATCAACAGCTTTACAAAAAACTTAATGTAATTAGCTTTAAAATGGCACAACTTTTATCTTACTACCATTTATAGTAATTGAGATATGGGGACTTCAAATGTGCCCAAGACTTTTGGAACACCCTGTATTTTGAAATAGTCGGAATGATTCAACACGAGCCAAAGGTCGGTCTTGTCAGTCGGTACGTTGAATGCCAAATCTCAAGAACCAATGAACGGATTTTGACCAAAATTCATATGTATTTATTTATTTATTTATTTATTTTATCACGCGCGTTAATATAGTGCTTTTCCAGCTCAAGAGCTGCTAAATTTGCTGGTCGATACAGGATCTAACTCAAGCCGCCCGAAGAGCCCGACTGCAACATTTGGGCGCCTAGTTAGCACACTATACAGTAGTAACATGTACTCTCCTTGTATCAAGCAAAGCACCTCTCCTCTTGTTACCATAGCCAACTATCTGGTCATCATCTTCATATTCTAACTACATACCAAGTTACAAATAATTCCGTCCATTAGTTCCAGAGAAAATTGCACACGAACGGACTGACGGACAGCTTCCAAACAGTAGTTCCAAAGCCATCGCTCGGGAACGAATAAGAAACAGAAAGATGGGACTATGTGTATTATAAATGACAGAAACACGCCAGATACTCGTGGCATTGTTTTTTTTTTTTTTTTTTTTTTTTTTTTTACAGCTGAGGTATTATAAGCGACCGAAGTGTGATTAGTGAGCGACTCTCTCTATGTAAAGCAGACGTGGTGGTGACAGGAAATGACGTGCGAGTACCCCCCTCCCCCCAATCCCCCGTGAGAGTGCCTGGGGTTTCTGTATTTATAGTATCCCCATTTTCTTGAAATGTAGTGCTTTAAATTCCCACTGTTACTGTCGATCTCCTTGGTTCTTTCTCATTCCTACTCTGTTCTATCACGTATAGTCGTCTTCTCTAGACCAGTCACCTCCCTTTTTTCTGGAAAACTCTCCCACAACCCCTCACTTGTGTACGGGGTCTGTTGGGTCAGCTTGGGTCTGTTGGGTCAGCTTGGGGATATTGGACGCTTTAGGCCAAATGGTCACTAGGGCTTTCTATGGTATTATTATTTAGCTATGTAGGCATTTTATATGTATGTGTTTCGTTAATATTTTATAATGGTGTTTATGTTCTAGTTTGGTTTTAATAAATTAGAGTACAGCCTCAGCGTCCCTTGCGTGGGATCCCTTTATTGTAAAGTGACCGGATGATGGACGGCCTTCAGTGTTACCGTTAGAGTCGATTCAGCAGGTCTTTTATATCAATCAGGGGTGAGTCCTCTTTGAAACAAGTTATGGTCCTGATTTTGTGGTCCTGATTCGTCCCTTTGAAGTCCTCTGGACCGTATAAAACTAACTAACTAACTAACACAGACCTTGGACTCTGACGTCACCTGAGTTGTTATTTGTAGTTGGGTTAACCCAGCCATCTCCCTTCACTACCTCTTCCACCCACCAATCCTTTCCAGGTGACGCTGAGTCCTAGCGGTTTGGCCAAACGCTACATAGGTTTCCAGGTGACGCTGAGTCCTAGCGGTTTGGCCAAACGCTACATAGGTTTCCAGGTGACGCTGAGTCCTAGCGGTTTGGCCAAACGCTACATAGGTTTCCAGGTGACGCTGAGTCCTAGCGGTTTGGCCAAACGCTACATAGGTTTCCAGGTGACGCTGAGTCCTAGCGGTTTGGCCAAACGCTACATAGGTTTGGTTAAACAACATCGTGAGCAGTTACCTACTTGGATGGTGAGAGTTAGTACTTGGATGGTGAGTCTTAGTACTTGGATGGTGAGTCTTAGTACTTGGATGGTGAGGGTTAGTACTTGGATGGTTACGGTTAGTACTTGGATGATGAGTGTTAGTACTTGGATGATGAGGGTTAGTACTTGGATGGTGACGGTTAGTTCTTGAATGGTGACGGTTAGCACTTGGATGGTGAGTGTTAGTACTTGGATGGTGACGGTTAGTACTTGGATGATGAGTGTTAGTACTTGGATGGTGAGTGTTAGTGCTTGGATGGTGACGGTTAGTACTTGGATGGTGACGTATAGTACTTGGAAGGTGACAGTTAGTGCCAAAAAATAAAATAAATATTTTTTTAAAAATGAAAGTAGCAAACCAACACCCTATGTCCATTGAGCTGTGCATTGGTACCTGGCTGTGTTTAGAACCCGGGAAGTGAAGAAACGGAAACTCCGATAGTATAGTCACGTCACCACAGCATCAGGCCTTGCAAAGACCACCCTGCAAGGCACGGTGCAAAGAGGCAGTAGAAGAGGGAGACAGAAAAAGAGGTTGGAGGACAACATTCGAGAATGGACTGGCTTGACACTGAGCGAAGCCATGAGGGTTGCTGAGGACAGAGAAAAATGAGTAGGCTGGTTAAACGATCATCTGTGGTGCCCCAACGACTTTCGAGTTACGGGATAGGATAGGATAGGATAGGACAGGATAGAGACTTTTACAGTCTTTTATTGTGTATGTATGTTGTTGCGCAAGTGTGATGGAATGTAATCCATCAGTGGACACTTGACACTTCACAAACTTCAAACTGTACGAAACACGGAATCATTTATTTAAAACTTTTAGTTAACCGTCGTGTCGTGTTTTGTTTTAACACTTTTAAATAACTGTCGTGTCGTGTTTTGTGTTAATAAAACTTATTTTCTTGACATCAATACTCCTCTTGTTACAGCGAAGTTTCATCTAATTAAAATTGTTACGTTGAAACGCGAATGGTAGTACGTCGGAAGCGCGCACGATAGATCTAATCGTTTCGTTTTGCAAAGTATTCAATGATAGAGTTTATTTACCTTTGATTTGAGTTTGCATTGTTGTTAGGAGAGGCTTTGTATAACGTTGATAATTTTTGTTGGTCGATATTGTTGTAGAATTTTCTGGATTTGCGTGTTTACTCTCGATAGAAAGTTCCCGATACATGTCGAAGCAAGAAGTCGTTCCGGAAGGAGAAGAAAATATGTATGACGTAAGATAGTAATGACGAAGTTAGAAGCGATTGGTTAAATTGCGTCAAACGAGATTGATCCAGGTTATTCGGGAGTATCAAGAGACTATTTAAGTGCCGCGCTGTTTCAAAAATAAGATTATTGTTGTTGATAGTAAGTTGGAAGGTAAACTTGAGAGTGGAAAGGCGATTGAGCGATTGTATGCAGTTGTTGATGTATGCTGAATAAAACTTCATACGTCGACTTTGTGACTTGTATGCTGCTTGAGCAGGCTGCGTGAATAAACGAATCTGAGTTACACCTTATCAGGAATTCAGCATTGGGGCTGAATCGGATACTGATAAAGAAAAACACCAACATCGAATTGAGTGTAACATTTTGGGGGTCAAGCCGCGATTCACGCCAAAGCCAAGGGTTCAACTGCTACAACAAGCGAGTCAACGTTACGAGAGGCAGTCATCGAGGGTAGCCGCCAACGAGTTGCGTCGAGACGGGCCAACATACTGGGACTACATCCGATAGATTCGGGTTGACTGCAAGGGCGTGTAGTCGCTGAAGAGTTGCTTCGTGAGCGAACAACAGATCGGGACTACGTGGCTGCCGTAAGACTACGTCGAGGGACAGTCTCGGAGCTACATCGCCAGTATTAGAAAGAGCGACGAGCGGACGTCGCGTCTACTTCAGCACAGGAGCGTGTACATCAACACCAGCGTGGTGCAGCGTCGCATACGACGAGGACAGCGGGGCCTGCGTCAGCGAAGGCGACTAGTGACAAGCATCAGCGCTACTGCAGAAAGCGTGCTGTTCTAGAACAGTCTAGAAAGGTACAGCACAGTCAAGAACTTTCCAGAAAAAAAGAACTCTACAGTCAAGGACTTTCTAGAAAAAGAACTTTCCAGAAAAGAACTTTCCAGAAAAGAACTTTCCAGAAGCATCAAGATGGCTGACTTCTGGCAGAAAGGGATGCAACTGAATCTAAAAGGCAAACAGCTGACGGAGTACGTCAAGTCTCAGGAGAGAATACAAGAAAGAGAAGAACAACGTCAGCGTGAAGAAAGAGAAGATGAGCGACGGCGTGAAGAAAGAGAATTGGAAGAGAAGCGTCTAGAAAAAGAACTAGAACTAGAACAGAAGCGTCTAGAAATTGAACAGCAGCGGCAAGAAAAAGAGAGTTCGAGCTGAAGCGTCTTGAAGGTGAGCGTCAGTACCAGCTAGAGTTGGCGCGTATCCAGAACAATCAGCATGCGTCACCAACGACCATACGGCTCCAAAATTGCCAGCTTTCGTCGACGGGAAGGACCAGATCGACAGCTATCTGGCGAGATTCGAAAGGTTCGCCGAAAGCTCCAATTGGCAACCTCGAGACTGGGCGATTCGATTAAGTGCACTTCTGACAGGGCAAGCGCTCGAAGTTTACACCAGACTGTCGAACGATGACGCCAAAAACTACGACGTCTTGAAAGAGGCCCTATTACAGTGCTACAACTTTACAGAGAAGGGCTACCGTAAACGCTTCCGTGAATGCCGGCCTAAGTCAGACGAGACGCCAAAGCAGTTTGTGGAGCGCCTGTCGTCATATCTACACAAGTGGGTGGAGTTATCAGGCGAAAGGAAGTCTTACGACAGTCTCCATGACCTGATCGTGAAGGAACAATTTCTCGATGCCTGTCACAAGGACCTAGCGACCCACTTAGAAGAACAAAAGCTGCAGACGCTTAAAGATGTGACTGAGGCTGCTGAAAGATATCTTATCGCTCATGGGAAAACCCTGGGGCCACCCAGCGCGACGAAACATTTTCAGAAGACTGCAAACCATGGGAACCAGATCCAAGGGAGCCAGACGAGCCAGAGACAGACGGACTTCACGCCTCCTCCCAGGGAAGGGCATTCAAGAGGCTGTTTCACCTGCAACGCTACAGACCACAGGGCGGCTAATTGTCCTCAAAACAAAAGTAGCGGACAGCGGAGCAGTACGGACAACGCAGCGGCGGGCAACCGGCAGAGGCGGTTCTCCAATCAACGGCAAACCAGTAGATCAGACCATCAGGTGTGCGGCGGGAGCGTCATTCTTCCGAGTGAGACCGAGCGCACAGCTACCCCTGCGGACGTGCAAGAGTGCATGACCGATGGCCAACTTCTCCTTGCCAACGGAAAATCCATCGCCGTCGTCGCCAGCGCAGCTGTGACCGTCCAGAACATGCCTGTTTGAAAGGGACGCGTCGGAAATAATGAAGTGACTGTCTTAAGAGACTCTGGCTGCAGTGGGGTCATCGTCAGAGAAGATTTAATCGCCAAAGAACAGTTCACTGGCGATTCTAAATGGACACTTATGGCCGACAGCAAATGTGTGAGAGCGCCAGTTGCAAAGATTCAAGTCAGCACCCCTTTCTACATAGGCGAAGTCGAAGCGGTTTGCCTGAAGAAGCCGCTGTATGATTTGATGATCGGGAATATCGACGGCGCGAGACGACCCGACGACCCCGATCCAGAGTGGAGTCCTGCCTCAACCCAACGCGTCGAAGTTGTGGAGGAGGATCCATTGCCGTTTCCCGATGGAGACCTTACAGAGCTGCTACGGGACAATGTGGTTACTCCGGCTCAGCCCTGCCGACCAGAGATCGTCAGTGCTGTTACTACCAGGGCCCAGGCCAAGAGAGACAAGATGTCTACGCCACTGAAGGTCGCCGACAACTCCAAAGCTGCCATCGTGGACAGAGATAAGCTGATCCAGCTCCAGGAAGCTGATAGCACTTTAAACAAGTACAGGAACCGCCAAGACCACGTGACCAAAGGCAGTGGTACGGTCTATTTTGAGGTGAAGGCCAAGATCCTGTACCGAATCTTCCAGCACCCGAGGGTCAACGGAGGGAAACCACTACGTCAAGTCTTGGTACCGTTACCCCTAAGGCGCCAGGTGATGGAAGTAGCGCATGACTCAATCATGGGAGGTCACCTGGGTATCAAGAAGACGTCGGATAGAATCCAGGCGGTGTTCTACTGGCCAGGACTTCATGCGGACGTCAGCCGTTTCTGCCGATCATGTGACATTTGCCAGAAGACCATACCTCGAGGAAGGGTCCCGAAAGTGCCTATGCAGAGGATGCCTCTGATCGACCGACCTTTCAAGAGGGTGGCCTTAGACTTAATCGGCGAAATAAGACCTCCGAGTGAAGAAGGTCATCGGTGGGTACTGACTTTAGTGGACTATGCGACTCGGTACCCAGAAGCAGTGCCTCTGAAGAAGATTGACACTGAAACTGTTGCAGAGGCGCTAGTGGACATGTTCAGTAGACTTGGAGTGCCTGAAGAATCCTGACAGACCTCGGGACGCAGTTCGTCTCTGACTGCATGAAGGAGGTCAACAGACTGCTGAGCATCCGGCATTTGACTACGACACCCTACCATCCGATGTGCAACGGGCTTGTCGAAAAAGTTCAATGCTACGCTGAAGTCCACCCTGAAGAAACTGTGCAGCGAGCAGCCCAGACAATGGCATCGCTACATCAACGCCTTACTTTTCGCCTACAGAGAAGTACCGCAGGAGTCCACCGGCTTTTCTCCGTTCGAGCTGCTGTACGGAAGAACCATCCGAGGGCCGATGCACATCCTAAAAGAACTGTGGACGAAAGAAGTAGACACCCCAGAGGTGAAGAACAGCTACCAGTACGTGTTTGAGCTACGGGAGAAGCTGGAGCAGACTCTCGAGATAGCCAGAGAAAACCTGAAGAAGTCCCAGGACTGTGGAAAGCACTACTATGATCGTAGGGCTGTGAACAGGAAGTTTAAACCTGGCAACAAAGTGCTGGTGCTGCTACCTACTGATCATAATAAGTTGCTGATGCAGTGGAAAGGCCCGTACGAAGTGGAGACCGTGGTGGGGATCAACGACTACAAGGTGAAGGTCGGCCAGCATTCCAAGATATACCACGCCAACCTCCTTAAGCTGTACGTGGAAAGGCCATCAGAGACTGTGCACGCAGCCACAGCAGCTGTGACCGACGACAGCTTTGACAGCGAAGAACTGTTTGGAGACTTCCACAGCAAAGAAGGCATCGATGATGTTAAGCTAGGACCAAGCTTGACGGAAGGTCAAAAGTTGGAGCTCAAGGACCTTATGGGCGAATTTCCCCATAGCTTCAGCGATGTCCCAGGCTCTACGACTTTGGTCGAACATGAAGTCCACACCCAGACCTGGAAGGAGCATCTGCAGACCTTGAGGGAGCTGTTCCACCGTCCCGCAGAAGCCAACCTGACCGTGAGACCCAGCGAATGCATTCTGGGAGCTGACAACGTCGACTGCGTCGGACATCCGACGGAAGAGGAGACAACGGAGGATGCACTGACTCCAGGAAAGCCCACGAGATCACCGTTCTTTGACCCTGGGCCGATGACAACCGCAACTGACGAGGGCGTCGTTTCTTGAAGATGAAAAAACATTGACTGTGTAGATAAAGTGTGAACATTGACAATATCCAGATAGACTTGCGGATGGAAGAACATTGACTCTGTGTGAATGAACTGTGAACACTGACAGTATTCAGACAGTCCGAAATAAGTTTTAATTCTGAACTTTGTTTGCTTGTGCATTACGTTTCAACGTTGTTGAAAGAAATTGGGTAAATTTCTTCTTGAGTGGGGGGTTATGTTACGTTGAAACGCGAATGGTAGTACGTCGGAAGCGCGCACGATAGATCTAATCGTTTCGTTTTGCAAAGTATTCAATGATAGAGTTTATTTACCTTTGATTTGAGTTTGCATTGTTGTTAGGAGAGGCTTTGTATAAAGTTGATAATTTTTGTTGGTCGATATTGTTGTAGAATTTTCTGGATCTGCGTGTTTACTCTCGATAGAAATTTCCCGATACATGTCGAAGCAAGAAGACGTTCCGGAAGGAGAAGAAAATATGTATGACGTAAGATAGTAATGACGAAGTTAGAAGCGATTGGTTAAATTGCGTCAAACGAGATTGATCCAGGTTATTCGGGAGTATCAAGAGACTATTTAAGTGCCGCGCTGTTTCAAAAATAAGATTATTGTTGTTGATAGTAAGTTGGAAGGTAAACTTGAGAGTGGAAAGGCGATTGAGCGATTGTATGCAGTTGTTGATGTATGCTGAATAAAAGTGGAAAACTTCATACGTCGACTTTGTGACTTGTATGCTGCTTGAGCAGGCTGCGTGAATAAACGAATCTGAGTTACACCTTATCAGGAATTCAGCATTGGGGCTGAATCGGATACTGATAAAGAAAAACACCAACATCGAATTGAGTGTAACAAAAATAATAGATCATTTATGACATTTCTGGACACTTCTCTCTGATTGCAGTCGTTGATTTTTTTCTGTCTCGTCACCGTGACAACTGACCTCTCGACGTTGCCATCCATGACGTCACCAGCGATGATCGTCGTGACGTCTGTAGGATTGCACGAGAACGTGACATCACATGACGTCTCCGCGATGGCGCACAAGAAGATCCCTGACAATGGTTACCTAGCAGTGGCTATTGTGCTGACGTTGGCGTGGTCGCTAGGCACTGTGTTCAACTGCGTCAGCCTGCTAGTTTTCCTGTACCACAAGCACCTCCGCTCGCCCACCAACATGTTCGTCATGGCCTTGAACCTCTGTGACCTTGCCATGTCCTTCATCGGCACCTTCATGGCCATGACTTCTGCATGGAATACTGGATGGATCTACGGTGAACAAGGCTGTGTCTTTGAAGGTCAGTCTGCCTCTTTTAAGGTCACTCTGATAAAATTAGCGTGAGCTTGAATTTCGGACTATTATTGTTGCCGGAGGTGGTGATAGGGGTGATCATGTGTGTGTGTGTGTGTGTGTGAGTGTGGGTGTGTGTGTGTGTGTGTGTGTGTGTGGTGTTTTGAGTCTCATGATGATTATGATGATGATGATGATGATGATGATGATGATAATGATGATGATGATGACAATGATGATAATGACGATGTGCGTGTATGTGTATGTGTGTGTGTTATTTGTGAGTGGTGTTTATATATTATTTCAACGGATTTATGCTGCGGCATGGCGTGAGTAGAAGCAATTGATTCTTGTTGATTTCTGTAATTATGCTTATTGTGTTGATTTATGTTTATTGCTTAATAGAGAGTGTGACAACTTAGTTTATTGTTACGAGTTATTGAAGTTGTGAGACGGGAGGACACGCAGATTCTCGCATACTGTACATGCACGCCAAATCTGAAACACCACCTTTTGTTACAATGTGTGGCTTTGTTTGTATGTCGTGTGTGTACTACGTGTGTGTCTGAATTTGTACATGTATATGTATGAGTTTGAGCGAGCGTACTGGTGTGTGGTGTGGTTGTGAGTTTGACAGAGAGTCAGATAGATAAGGAGTTAGGATTTAGGTTCTATTGCAAAGTTAAATGCACTCCATCCAACTCAGTTCGCCAGGGATCTAAAAACAATTAAGTCAGTACAAACGTTTTTGTTGCCAGCAATACGTTTCCAAGGAGACGTTTATAATGTTTCATTGATTTCTTTGCGCTTTGGTGAGAGAGATGGGGGGAGTGGGGAGAGAGGAAATGGGTGGGTGAGGTGGTGTGTGTGGGAGGGGGGAGTCAGTCGTTGTGCTCTCTGCAGGAGAGGGAGGGCGAGAAGGAAGGTGGAGCTTAATTTCATTGGATGCAATGTTGGAAGATGCTGAGCGGAGGATCAGATGTACAGGGTGGCAAACATTTGTGTCCTTGTTGGAGGGTGAGGATGAGAAGAGAAGGAAAAGGGCGGGGGGTGGGGGGGGGCAGTGGTTTATTTTCGTCTTTACAGGTGGTGCCCAGCAGAGGCGGAGGGGGGGGGTATGGGGGTGAAGGGGGAAGTAAGAGGGGGTAGAGCGTTAACCCGAAGTCGTAGGTCTGTGGTTGAGGTCTCTGTGAAGACAACAAGAGCACAACCAAAGTGAGATCTTTGGTGGGCTGCACTGATCTGAACACAGCAGTCGCATTGCATGTTGGACCACTGAACTATGTCCTCACAAGACGACGATTAATGACACTCAACAGCTTGTTATAGACATTGTTTACAGTTAAGAGCTCTCTGTCTCTATATCTCTGTCTGTCTGTCTGTCTGTCTGTCTCTGTCTGTCTGTCTGTCTGTCTCTCTCTCTCTCTCTCTCTCTCTCTCTCTCTCTCTCTCTCTCTCTCTCTCTCTCTCTCTCTTTCGTCTTCCCTCCATGTTTCTCTCCTTATCTTCCCCCTTCTCTCAAAGTGAAAAAAAGGAAATGATGACATATTTACAGTTAATGTAAGCCTATCTTCAACAACGTCGCTAGTTTCAACTTTACCGTTGCAATCGTGTGAACAATTTTTGTTTTTTGATTGTTTACTTCTTTATCTTCTTTTTGTATTTGTAGACTTACCTAGAAATACTTTGAAATAATCGGGAACCCCAACGAGCCAAATGTCTGTCGGTCAGTTCCTCCGTCTGTTGATCGGTCGGTCTATTGCATGTCATATCTCACGAACCACTGAATAGATTTCGTTCAGACTTCTAGTTCATGTATTATGTGCGCGCAATATAAACCTTTATTTTTACCTGTGTCCAGTTTTTTTAACGAGTGATATGTAAGAACTAAATATATCAATAATGTTTCAGAGAATAACAATTTTTACAACTCTTGTTAAGGTTATCAACTTCACATATAATAATTCCATTGTCCTTATGCATTGGTGCTAACATTATAAATGCTGGTTTTCAGCTGTGTGGAGTGTGTTTGTGA
Organism: Oncomelania hupensis; assembly: GCA_036898135.1. Classification (NCBI taxonomy): domain Eukaryota; kingdom Metazoa; phylum Mollusca; class Gastropoda; order Littorinimorpha; family Pomatiopsidae; genus Oncomelania; species Oncomelania hupensis. Next base: position 17,254,457 of record CM072514.1, read on the forward strand.
GACCTCCGTTGGGGTGCCGGGGGTTTCAGCATAAATAGTATCCCCACTTTCTGGAAATTTAGTGCTTTAAATTCCCACTGTCGCTTTCTTTCTCATTTGCTCTTTCTCATTCCTGCTCTGTTTTATCAATCTGCTATACTATCTTCTTCTTCGCTAGACCAGTCACCTACCTTTTACCTTGAAAACTCTTCCGGGACAAGACTCCTTATTTGTGTATGAGGTCTGTTGGATCAGCTTGGGAATATTGGACGCTTTCTGCCAGGTGGTAAATGGGGTTTCCTATGATGTTATTATTTAGCAATGTAGGCATTTTATATGTATGTGTTTTGTTGATAATTTATAATGATGTTTGTATTCTATTTCGTTTTTGTAAACGGGGGTTCGATAAATTAGAGTACAGCCTCAGCGTCCCCTGCGTGGGATGTCTTTATTGTAAAGTGACTGGCTGGTGGAGAGCTTTCAGTTTTACCACTAGGGTTGTTTCGGCAGATCTTTTATGCGGATCAGGGGTTGTCCGGTCCTGATTTGGCTCGGAAGAGTCCGCTGGACCTAAAGCAATAATCATGTAATGTAATGTAATGTGTGTGTGTGTGTGTGGCGTGTGTGTGTGTGCGTGTGCGTGTTTGGTTTGTACTTGTTTACACAGTGTTATCTGGACAAATCAGTGAACATCTACATAACTTGTTTTGACAGACCTACTTGTTTTGACGTCAGAACAATGATCCGTTAGGGTTAGGGCTGGGTTAGGGTCAGGGTTAGGATTAGGGTTCGAACACTGAAAAGTACTTAAAAAGGGGGACGAAATATGACCCATTGTCAGCACAACGTATGTGGCGTTTCAGGAAAGTCATGATAGTACTGTGTAACCTCGTCTGGGTGTGTGTGTGTGTGGGTGTGTGTGTGTGTGTGCGTGTGTGTGTGTGTTTAGTTTGTGTGTGTACGTGAATGTGTGTGGTTTTTTGTGTGTGTTTCTTGTGTGTGTGTGTGTGTATTTGGTTTGTGCGCGTGCGTGTGTGATTTGTGCGATTATTTCCAGATCCCGCGTTTGAGGTGACGTGATTGCAACACGTTATCTGTTGATTGCAGGCTTTATGGTGTACTTCCTGGGGCTGACGTCCATCTATCTGCTGTGTGCTATCTCTGTGGACCGCTACGTCGTCATCGCCCTCCCTCTAAGGGCTCACCGCATCACGCATAAGGTCAGCTAGCGGTAGTGCTTCTGCTGTTTAGGACGGTACTGCTGGAATGATGATGATGAAGCTGCTGCTGCTGATGATGATTATGACGATGAGGAGGAGGAGGAAAAGGAGGATTTATTTATTATTTACTTTATTGTTCTTGTATAGTGCTCTTCCAGCTAAAGAGCTGCTCAAGGCGCTGGTCGACTCCGGATTGAACTCAAGCCACCCGGGGTGCCTACTGATGGTGACGATGAGGAGGAGGAGGAGGAGGAGGAGGAGGAGGAGGAATTGTGATAATGATTATGGTGATGATAGCTGTGGCGGTGATGGTGATAAGGGTTTTGTTTGTTTTTGATGTAGTTCTTGTTGATTGTGATGATGATGGAAATCGTGGTTGCGAAGGTGGAGAAGGTGTTCGTGGTAGTCATTGTGATGAGGGAGGTTTTAATGGTGGCGGTGAATATGGTGTTTGTTGTTGTTGTTTTGCTGCTGTTGTTGCTGTTGTTGTTGTTGTTGTTGTTGTTGTTGTTGTTGTTGCTGTTGTTGCTGTTCTTCTTCTTCTTGGTTAGTGGCCCTGTGAATAAAGCCAGGCGTACCTCTGCATTATTGAGGTGGCGTGGTAAATCCAATAGCGAGACTAGGGTAGCGACCTCGCCCCTTACAGCTCCAGGAACTCATGGCAGATGACAAGACCATAATTACTTGCACCGACCCTCACCTTCCGCTTTTGCTGTTTACGTTTCAAGATGAGAGCATAAACCGAGGTCTAGTGTGTGCACGCATATATTCCACTGCACGGACTGTATAGATCCTGACGCTCATGTTCTAGACAGGTCAGTGCCAGAATACCAATTCTTCTTCGTCATACTATCCTATATCCTATCCTATCCTATCCTTTCCTATCTTATCCCGCAACGCGAAGGTCGTAGGGGCACCACAGATAATCGTTTAACTAGCGTACTCCATCTTTCTCTGTCCTCATGGTTTCTCTCAGTGTCAAGCCAGTCTATGTCCTCCCACCTCTTTTTCTGTCTCCCTCTTCTTCTGCCTCCTTGCTCCGTGCCTTGCAGGGTGGTCTTTGCAAGGCCTGATGATCTGGTGACGTGCCCATATCATCGGAGTTTCCGTTTCAGATCCAGATACCCATTCACAACTGGGTGGACAGGGGTATGCCGTGCTCTTGTTTCAATCTTTTTCCAAGCTTCCATCCATCCAAGTACTAACCCTTCCCGATGTGGCTTAGCATTAAGCTTTTGCTAGCGTATGCATACACCGCTACTGCGCCCCACTAACTGCTAATGTATCCATATTATATTTTGCAGGTGGCAGCAATTTGCATTGCCCTGTGTTGGGTCGGAGGCTTCTTTTGGGCCATTCTGCCTTTCTTCGGCTGGAACCAGTACGTTCTGGAAGGCGCTGGCATTTCCTGCAGCGTAATCTGGGAGAGCAGCAACGTCACTTACAGCAGTTACATCTTCGTCATCTTCGTCTTTTGCTTCATCGTCCCCATTGTCGTCATCGGCTATGCTTACGTCAACGTATTTATGACGGTGAATATTTAATTTATGTCAGTTTTTAAAATTGAATTAATTTGTTTTAAGGTTTAATACGTGCCTATTTCTGTATAGGTATTTAGGTCGGCGTTGTCGATGTTGTGGTTGTGTTGTCGTGTTTAGCACTCTTCTTATTTTACTTCTCTTTCTTGTAATTCTAATTCTTCCTTGTTGTTGTTGTTGTTGTTGCTATTATTATTATTATTATTATTATTATTATTATGATAATAATAATAATAATAATAATAATAATAATAATAATAATAATAATAATAATAATAATAATAACAATAATAATAATAATAATAATAATAATAATAATAATAATAATAATAATAATAATAATTATAATTATTATTATTATTATTATTATTATTATTATTATTATTATTATTAATACCAGGTTGTTGTTGTTACCCCATGTGAATGAATGAATATGATAAACAAAAACTACAGAAGTACATGCCTGTTTTAATTAGAAGTTTTCTGGAGGTTCACGAACCTGTTTTCGAGGTTCCCATATCCCGTACCTAGTTTCCTGAACCTTTTGGACACTTGACTGTTTGCGGGGTCCATACAGATCTTTCGTCCTATTCCATTATCAGCTTGGACTGGGCGTTTGTGAAAGCAGCAACGATGAAACGAAAAAGTATTTCCAAGGATGGGTGTAATCGAACCCCCGGTTACAAAAACAAAATAGAATACAAACATCATTATAAATTATCAACAATACACATACATATAAATTGCCTATATTGCTAAATAATAACATCATAGGAAGCCCTAGTGACCACCCGGCAGAAAGCGTCCAACACTCCCAAGCTGATCCAACAGACCTCATACACAAACAAGGAGTCTTTTCCAGGAAGAGTTTTCAAGAAAAAAGGTAGGTCATTGATCTAGCGAAAAAGAAGATAGTATAGCAGAGTGATAGGACAGAGCAGGAATGAGAAAGAGCAAATGAGGAAGACAGCGACAGTGGGAATTTAAAGCACTAAATTTCCAGAAAGTGGGGATACTATTTATACTGAAACCCCCGGCACTCCAACGGGGGTACTGTTGCCGCAGTGAATCGGTCATGCCTATAAAGGAAAGACAGGTTTTCAACTGGGGCTTTCACTTTTCCCTTTATAGGTTAGAACAATCTACAGTGGCAAGATTGCTCATGACCCCAAGGGGTAATCTGGTCAACAAATAAACCGTATTAATAAGCTATCTCAACATGTAAACAATACATGGGAAATAACTCCTTCCGCCATCCGCCATCCGCCATCTTGACCTGTTTATTTATGCATCATAACATTTCATAATCCTTCTATAATTTATATTAACAGCCCATGAACATGATTATTTAACCAAATACAAATGTATATTATAATTGAATTTCTAATCAATCTTGATTCATCCTCTCTCTCATATTCACCACCCCTCTTCCATATCATAATATATAATACATCGTCACCCTTGACCTCATTTTTATTACCCCTTTCTCACTTTCATCATCCCTCTGGTATACTATAATACATTGTCACCCCTCTCTCATATTCATCAATCCTCTCCCTCTCACATTATCATGTATTCGTCATCGCCACCCACCCTTGACCTAATTTTGGCAACAACATCAACAACATTATTCCTTTTTGCATCATCAAGAAAATCATAAAAAATGCTATTTATCGAAATATCCCTCCCCTCTCCCCCCCCCCCCCCCATTCATCACCATTCATTCACGTACGCATGCTCAGAGTGTATGGCCACTAAAGGAACTAGAATACTGGACATCAACTCACCTTCAGTTTCCCGGCCTGTGAAGTACAGACACACCAACACCACAATACAACACAACACAACACAACACAAAACTGTAGAGAGTAGGTGGTTCGATACTGTCTTATTATGATACTAGGACACCCTAGCACTTGCGAAATGCTTGGTCTTGGGAAGTCTCTAACACAAGAGCACACACCCTTAGGACGTAACTCAACACAGAGATCACACAGCACTGTGGCAGCAAAGGTCCTCCTCAATTACTATAAAATTACTTTTCTATAATAATTGTCACAACTTATTGGTCATTCTTGTCAGTGTTAAGGCACAAGACTTTGGGTGGTTCCAAACACAAAACACAACCCTTAGAAACGAACCCTACACTTATCCTATGATAGTGGTAGTCACAGTCTCTCCAATAGTCGTCTAGCCACAACTCTACCGCCCCAACTCTGCCACTTCTACCGCTTTTACCAGCCCACAGTCCAAGGCACAGAGCTCCGTTCAACTTTTTCCGCTATAGAGCTATGCGTAACGCACGTGAAACACCTAACTCTGACATACATTATGCATTCCAAAACGCTGATTCAAACTTTGCACACCGCACTCTCAGAGATATCAAACTATGTACTATATACACTCCGTGTCACGTGGGGTTTATGGGCTCTGCACAATGGAATTATGGACCCTCACGTTTATTCGGTGGAAACTGCTAGTAAGTCACCCTATGAATTACTTTAATACATTTATTTGTTTAGCTCGTTCTGTGTTAAGGTTGGGGTACAGAGATAGATAGAAAAATGGTAAAAGATTACTGTCACACTAGCTTTCACACGGCTATGAATCATATGTAGTCCAGCCACTTGATAACAGTTAAAATCACACATTTATTTCTTCTACTCTATACAAGGTTTTCTAAGTACTAATCTAACTTAAAATGTCTCAGTCACTGCTACTAGTTCGATCGCTGATAGTCTAGGCAGCTGTTATTTCTTCCTCGGGCACTTGCTATTATATTTCATGTAGATTTGGACTACTGTGGTCCGTTTTACAGTTTCTGAAGAGTTGGACTACTGTGGTCCTGTTTCGATCAGTTTAAGTGCACCTTCGGTGAATACACTTAACTGCTAGATGGTGCGTGCGAAGTCCTTCTGTGAGGTAGCTTCTGGTCCACCTGTGTCGTTGTGTAGTTGGGTTCCCTTGCCACGCTGTGGGGTCTGACAGGGTGTTTTTCAAGGTAGCTCTTTCCGACTTGTGCGGTAGAGGCTCCGCAACCAACTCGTCGTTTCTGTGGAGTGGGGTGCACAGGATAGCTCGCCTGCTCGTCTGTAATATAAGAGACGAAATTCTGCACAACCCTGCATAATCGGTTTGTGCAGAGCGTCTCACTGAAAGCCAAAGTAGCCCTCAGTGATAGCTCCACATCTCTATACATAAGCGACGAACATTCTGCTACTTCCGGGGTCCACTGGAATCTCACTCTAAATTCCTATACATACATAAATATCAATCGTGGCTAACTATACACATACAGAATTAATAATATTATAAACATTCACGGGTACAGCCACTGGTCTGCAAACATACATATAAGTTAAACAGTGGTTCCGTACAGCATACAAAATGGCGGCGCAACCGGTCGTGTTTCGCCACGTGTTCGGCTTTTCCACATGGTCACGCAAATTCGGATTAACAATTCACATTTATGCATAGCAAATTCCACAAACATAATTTCCACAATAATATAAATATATCACGATGAAACAGAAGGGTGTTCATTTACCTGTTTGACAAGTTCAGGCCCGTGATGGCTTGATAGAATTCTAAAATTCTAAAGTCCTGCTTCCTGGTCTATGAGTGAAGAGATTTCTCTAGCTATGGAGATGTTGACTCTTCCTCGTCTCACACACGACTGATTCAAACTGCGCTAGGATCTGACACAGTCAGAACTGCTCTACCCGCTTGCCTGAGCTCTCATTGGTTAAAACGGTCAGATTCAAAGCTCAAGTGCTGAGTCACTAAGCTGTGTGTGTCTCGCTCGCTGTATGAGGCCTGCTGTGTACCTTAATTGCTGCTGTGTAATACACTCCTCTCTCTAATGTTACAATGACTACACAAGGCTGAATAGTCAACAGGCAGAGTTAAAACTAGCCAGTTCATGACACTCCGGCACAGCATAATATTAGCGTGCGTCAAAACTCGCGTCGTCACAACGGGATAGGACGGGATAGGATGGGATAGATAGTATTTCTAAAAAAAGTAAATGTTGTTATCTAAAATCACTTCATTTGTGAACAGGCGTTAAATAAAGTAATTGAATTGAATTGAATTAGAAGATAGAAACCACACTCACAAAGCTTGCCATGAGAAAAGCAAGCTTCTTAGAAAGGGTACCTACATGTTGGTATGCTGTATTCTAAGGTGTCGCAGGAAGAGGAAGGAGAATTGAAGAGAGAGGGGAGGGGAGAGAGAGAGGTGCATGGCAGGAGGTAAGTGCATGGCAGGAGGTAGGTGCACGGCAGGAGGTAAGTGCATGGCGGAACAAGATGGATGCAGCCTTTCCAAACAAAACAAAAACAGCAGCCATCCTAAAATCACTTCAGTGAAAACACATTACATTAAATTTAAAAATAAAAACAATTAATTTCCCCTATCGAGTTTTGTTCCTTCAGCTGACTAATAACATTGATTGCTTCCCTTGTTTAGTCACACGTTTTTCTGCGCTTTAGAGATTTCAATTCCTGTCTGCAAAGCGGTTGTTTTACAAACTCATTGTTTACAACTTTAAATTGTTTCCTTCCAGTTTGGCTCCATTTGATAAATTGTGAATTATATGTTGTTGTTTTTTTCATTTTGTAAATGAACTTAATTTACATTTATTTAGTTTAGTTTATTTATTTTATTTTTTTTAAGGGAAGGGGGGGGGGGGGGTAGGGTATATTTTATGTTGTTTGATTTGTAACTTCCTTTTGGCTTATTTTTATACTCGAAATTATTTTGGTTTTATAATTAATTTTGCTTTAGAATGGCCTTTGCTGTAGGGATTTCGCTTTTATATTTTGATTACTTGCGCAAGTAATAATAATAATAATAATAATAATAATAATAATGGAGACGATGTAGATGATGATGATGATGATGATGATGATGATGATTGAGGATTGATGATTAATAATTGACGATTGATGATGATGATGATGATGATGATGATGATGATGATGATGATGATGATGATGATGATGATGATGATGATGATTTATCACTTGCGCAGTTGGCAGGCAGACTAGAGTACGAATGTTGTAAGCATGCGGCGGCAGGGGGTATTTCTCGCAGGTGTCGACTTTTCTGCGATGACGCTTTAGACACTGTTTGGTTAAGATAACCCACGCAGCGCGTCATCGGCAATGACTTACAGTGGAACGTGGTCACCGCAGCGAGGGTTATTTGGAGGCTTCAAGTATTTTGACATCATTGTATCCAAGGCAACAAGAGGGCGCCTCGGACTGCTTGAGTTCAATTCAATTCAATTTATTTAAAGTCTGTTCACAAATTATGTGATTTTAGACTATAAAACAAAGAAACAAAATAATATAAATGATATGATGGAAAAAGAAAATACGAATAAATAAATCATAAATAATAATGAGAAAAAGGAAACAAAATTGAAGAAAAAGAATAAAGCAGCAACAACAAACCCCTAAGAACTTATACTGATTAAACAATGGAACCTAACATTGAAGCATCATCATCTGAACATCTAAAATAAATCGAATAACAGAATTATAACACTTTTTATATCTGTGTACATGATATAATAGATGCGATGGTCAGCATCAATTCATTATCAGCTTTTTTTTTTTTGGCATCATTGTACTGTGTGATAACAGTATTAATATTATTTTCTATAAATAATTTGTTCAGACATGGGCAATTTAATATCAAATGATCACAGTCAGAGCATTTGAGTATACACATTTAACGTCTTTAAAAAATTTAGTTTTCCATGAATTTAATTTTAACTTGTAGACATTTTTTGTCAAATGTCTGGAGCTAGAGCTAGTCTGCAGGCTTGAGTTACATGCTGTATCGGTGCTTTACATTACATGATTATTGCTTTAGGTCCAGCGGACTCTTCCGAGCCAAATCAAGACCAGCGTATAGGTGCCCCTCTGGCTGCTTGAATTACATGCTGTATCGATCAGCGCCTTGAACAGAAACAGCCCTATTTAAAAATCATTACCTAAATAATAAATAAAATAATAACGATAAAGGAAGTTTTTTTTTTTAAATATACCGCTGACTTATCCACTAGCATGCTCAGTGCATCTTGTTTGGTTTTGTTAACCAAAGTAGGCGTCGGTTAGTGAAAGATCTGTACCAGAGACATGCACTCTCTCTTTCTCTTTCTCTCTCTCTCTTTCTCTCTCTCTCTCTCTCTCGCTCTCTCTCTCTCTCTCTCTCTCTCTCTCTCACACACACACAGAGTTCAGAGTCTTGATAGCAAACAGTCATGATGCTTGAATCAAATAAACATTCTTTAAGTTATTTGACACGATGATTCAACCTTTATTCTTACATGCATCAGAGGCAGGGATCTTATTAGCCAAAGAAGATCCAACAGAAACTGTACATTTATTTGCATGTAAAAGGTTCCTAAATGTAGCACCAAGAACCACAAACAAGATGGTTTATGGTGACTTGAGAAGACACCCATTAAGATTTAATGGTTATATCAAAGCCATGAAATACTGGTTCAGACTGTTAATGATGGATGACACTCGGCTCCCAAAGCCAGCGTATCGACCATGGACAGCGTTATGTTTGCGACGCGCACGATAGTACGCGTGAGACGCGCACGATAGTACGTGTGAGACGCGCACGATAGATCCGATCGTTTTGTTTTGCAAAGCATGTAATAATAGAGTGTATTTACATTTGATTTGATTTTGCGTTGTTGTTAGGAGAAGCTTGATATAATGTTGATAATTTTTGTTGGTCGATATTATAGGAGAATTTTCTAGGGTGCTTGTTTATTATCGATCGAAGCGTCTAGAGAGATCTACAGATAGCTGAGAAAATTCTTGGACTGTATATAAAGTTGTATGACGTAAGACAGTGATGACGAAGTTTATTCTGATTGGTTATAATTGCGTCACGCTCGAACATTCGAACGTTCTCTCGAGTATAGAGAGACTATAATACCGCACTGTTTCAGTTGAGAATAGAGAAAGTGGAAAAAGCGATTGAGCGATTGTATGCAGTTGTTGATGTACGCTGAATAAAGTTGGAAAACTTCATACAACGACTCCTGCCTTGTTGCTGAGTGAACAGGTTGCGTGGATAAACGAATCCGAGTTACACTTATCAGGATTCAAGCATCGGGGCTGAATCAACTACTGGAAAAATAACCAACAAAAAGAGTAACAGACTGTAATGGGAAAGATAACTGGGTGTCTGAATTAAGATCTAATTTGGAACGATCTGGCTTTGCCGTAATAGGGCTGTCCCAGGGTGTAGGTAATGGAAAAAAAAGCTTATTTATCAATTTAAATAGAGATTTATGGACATCAACGAACAAGACTGGAATCAGCCTTAATTGATAGTAACAGATTCAGTCAGAACAGGCAGATTAAGACCAATTTGAAAACAGAAATGCACTTGACTGTATTAAGCAGAAGTGTTTTAGAGACTGGTTTGTACGATTGAGGTTAGGTATTAGTAACCTGAAAGTACAAAGGCATATATCCACAGTGAGTGTCCAGTGACTGTCCTTTCTGCCCAGGCGCTGACCAAACGGAGCTGCACATGTTGTATGTTTGTCATATGTATAACAGATTTCCTCCAAATACTTTTAAAGAGAGGAATGCTTTTTAATCAGGAGAGACATTTTGTTCACATGATGGCTTGAATGAATGAAAGAATGATCAGGGACACTACATGGTTCATTTACAAATGTTTCCAAATGAGACATAACAACGAGCATTAAGTAGGAGGATGTTTTTTTTGTTTTTTTTAATCCGAGACTGCGCGCGCGAAATTGGTTAACGCTTTTATCACATCACGTCTGGATTTTTGTAATTCGGTATTGCTGGGTCTACCAGCAGAACAGATAAATCGTCTCCAATACGTACAAAACAGCGCAGCACGGCTCGTTTTGAAAAAGAGAATGAGAGACCATATCACGCCGTTGCTTCAGAAACTTCACTGGCTGCCTGTAAAATTCCGCCTTCAGTATAAGATCTGTGTTTCTGCCTTCCGTTTCTTTGAAGGAACTCTCCCAGTGTATCTTTCCAATTCACTTGTAGCCTACCGGACAGCCCGCATTCTCCGATCTTCCGCAGAAAAGCTGTTAAAAGTTCCGCGTCGAAACCTGAAAATTGTTGGCGAGCGCGGTTTTGAGTTTCACTGCTCCATCTCTCTGGAACGCACTTCCTGTCGGTCTAAGGAACTTGGAAGATATTTATATATTTAAAGCCCAACTGAAAACATACCTTTTTCGCTTAGCTTTTGATTAACTTACTCGCATCCCCCCTCCCCACCCTACCCCTCTTTGATGTTATAGGGAGTCTTATGTTTAACATAACAATATTTGTGTTTCGTTGTTGGTAGATGTACCTCCATACATACATGCGATCCTTTTGTATATTGTAAGTGAATGCGTGTGTATGCGCAATGAGTCTCTGTGAGTTTTGCGCTATATAAATGTTATTCATTATGTACACATTCACTATTTGGTTGTGTCTGGAAGTCGTGAGTGGATGAGTCATTATTTGAACGTGGGTTTGGCAAATGCGTGAATGCAAATAATTGATAACTGAAGTCATAAATATTGAGTTTGGATCTGCATAGTATATATACATCAGACTTTATAATCAATTTTATTCTTAATCTGCATGCAAAATAGATGGTTTTATTGTATTGATTGATCTAGTCATTCTTAATATCCCCATTGTATCCCCATCCCCTTGGCTTGATATCAACAAATTGCTTTATTCAGTAAAACATTCTAAAGTCTCTCTCTCTCTCTCTCTCTCTCTCTCTCTCTCTCTCTCTCTCTCTCTCTCTCTCTCTCCCTCTCTCACATATATTTGTATCAAGCCTAGTATAGCCCCAGCCAAGCTTTATGTTCCGTATGGTCACATGTTCACCGTGGAGACTTTATCTCAGCTTGAATACGTGTGAGATTTGGCTGAGTACGGTAGCGACTACCAGAACCACATTCACCTGACATCGTACTAGTACCAATAACTGGAATGTGAGAGTTGTCGTCCGTTCTTTTGTTGGGGCTAAACAAACTGTTCACACTGCTAATAATAATAATAATAATAATAATAATAATAATAATAATAATAATAATAATAATAATAATAATAATAATAATAATGATATTTATATAGCGCTTTTTCCCAATGAACAATATCAGTTCAAAGCGCAGTACTCACGCATTCATTCTAAACATCCGGCTTCATACAAAATAAAATCAGACATTCGCTAACGAATAAGAGACGAGAGAGGGAGGGAGGAAGGGAGGAGGGGAGAGCTAAGAATGGGTGATGGGGTGGGTGGTGACGGTGGTCTGAATCAAAACAAAAACAAAACAAAACAAAACAAATGGAGGAATGACGACGATGCTGATAGGAGGCAAGATCAGAAACATTTAAGGAGGAGATGAGTTTTCAAGTTGGATTTAAAAGTAGCTATGTTTGTAGAGCTGCGAAGAGAGAGGGGAAGAGAGTTCCAAGTTAAAGGGCCAAGTACTGAGAAAGATCGACGGCCAGCAGAGGAGAGTTTGTAGCGGGGTATGTGAAGCATGAGGGTGTCAGAGGAAGAACGAAGATTTCTAGAAGGCTTATAGAATTGAATGTTCTTGGTGAGGTAAGAAGGGGCTAAGCCATGGACGCACTAAAATAACGATTTTGTAGATAATTCTATGAGACACTGCAAGCCAGTGGAGTGAATGTAGAAGTGGAGTGATATGATCAGATTTTTTTCCTTTTGAGAACCAGACGTGCAGCTGAGTTCTGAACACGTTGGAGCAGATAAATAGAAGAAGAAGGAAGTCCAGCCAGGAGAGAGTTACAGTAGTGTAAGCGTGACAGAACAAGAGAGGAAATGAGTTTGACAGTAGCGTCAGTGGTCAGATGTTTGCGGACAAGGCCTATTCTACGGAGATGAAAGTTGCATGTTTGACAGGTTTTGCGTATGAATTCTGACATGGAGTGGGTGTTGTCAAGAACGACACCAAGGTTTTTGACAGAACTGTTTGCTTTACGGATGGTAATTGTGGCTCATTAGTAAGTCAAGTGAGGCCAAGTGGACAACTCTGTATTCCACAAACATTGTGTTCACGAAACGAAAAAGAAAAAAAAAACTACAACAAGACAACATAACACGTCTGACTTCATATCACCCACGTGCACCTGATAAAGCTGTTATACGACATATTGTTTTTACAATCCACATGATTTAGCACCCTTCATCAACTCTGTCTTTCAACAGTATTGGTCACTTCGCCTCCATCAGCCAACTCCCCCTACTACCCCCAACCTCTCTCTCTCTCTCTCTCTCTCTCTCTCTCTCTCTCTCTCTCTCTCTCCAGCCAACAAACAGTATAACAACAGTTTAAAGAGACCCATGTTGACCATGCTCTCTTTCTCTCCAGCCAACAAACAGTATAACAACAGTTTAAAGAGACCCATGTTGACCATGCTCTCTTTCTCTCCAGCCAACAAACAGTATAACAACAGTTTAAAGAGACCCATGTTGACCATGCTCTCTTTCTCTCCAGCCAACAAACAGTATAACAACAGTTTAAAGAGACCCATGTTGACCATGCTCTCTTTCTCTCCAGCCAACAAACAGTATAACAACAGTTTAAAGAGACCCATGTTGACCACGCTCTCTCGACAGATCCTTTTAACATTCACAACGGGTGTCGCCCCACTGGACAAAATAAATGGACCACGAGAAAGAACTCTTACGAGAGCATACTTATTTTTTACTTGAAAAAAAAAACACAAACAAAACATAGATATTGCGTCTATGAATAACAATCCCTAGTCTGTGCTAAAAATAGCAGCTACCAAAGCCAGTAAGAGATATAACCCGTTAACAAAAAAGTGCTCGTAATGTTTTTTGGTTTTAGGTTTGATACCAAAGACTGTACTCCACACACCAAAGACGCATTCTTCAAGCCGTGTGGTTCACTCTGGAATGGGGTCAAAGGTCATGGGGTCAAAGGTCTCGGGGTCAAAGGTCATAGGGTCAAAGGTCATAGGGTCAAAGGTCATGGGGTCAAAGGTCACGCGGCTATGGCAGCTCCGTCCCGTTAAAACAAAGGAAATCACTCCTTGTCACAAACCGAAATGAAAATTCCAACATTGGTTTGAGCAACGAAAGACCTCTTTATTATTGTTTAATGAAATAATGCTAATGTTTGTATAAACCCCTTTTTCCCAAAAGTAAACAAAACCCTTCGTATTGGGACTTTTAAAGGAAAATCACGCGCACACACACACACACACATACACGCACCCTCACACACACACGAAACAACTAACTCGGCAGAAACTGTAACTGATTGATAAGTCAAGGATAGCTGGCTAACTGTCAGTTGATAGGCTTCAGCCAAACCTCTACATACAGAGAAATGCCACCATTGATTTTTCTGTCAATTAGGCAGTCTGCGCTTTGACATTGCCATGAGAAGTAGAACCTGGTAAAAGAAGAAGAAGTAAAACCTGGTGAAAGAAGAAGTAGAACCTGGTGAAAGAAGAAGAAGTAAAACCTGGTGAAAGAAGAAGAAGCAGAACCTGGTGACAGAAGTAAGAAGAAGAATAAGGAGGACAAAGATTATATATAGGCGAATGTTGTGAGTTATCCATTGGTTATAAAATCCATTCGTCTTCTTCTTCTTCTTCTTCTTCTTCTTCTTCTTCTTCTTCTTCTTCTTCTTCTTCTTCTTCTTCTTCTTCTTCTTCTTCTTCTTATTATTATTATTATTATTATTATTATTATTATTATTATTATTATTATTATTAAAGCCAATCAATCCCTCCATACGGTGCACAGCTTCAAATTCTTAGGAACAATTGTATTGGACAATGGGTCCCGACAGGAAGTCCTCACCAGGATCGCACAAACTGCAATCTACATTCCAAGATAAGGTTGCTGCGCTCCTTTGTCATCGCCATCTTCCTATACGCTTGTGAAACATGGACCCTCACAGCAGATCTACAACGAAGAATAAAAAGCGTGGAGATGAGATGCTACAGAAGTTCCCGGACACTTTTGCATATAGAGGACTGGGATAAGAGATCTTGATGAAGTAAGGGTTGATGACGAGTTGTCCCATGGCTTTTTGCAGGATGTCGTTCATTTCAGTGATGATGTCATTCGTTGTTGTAGGAGGTGTTCGCTCAAAGCGGAAGTGCAGGTGGTGTGGCAGGCGCGCAAAAGGTGGAGGAGATGGTTGAAGCTTCTCGACGAAGCGTGAGGAGGTGAGGTCGTGGGACCAAGAGGCCTACAAGGAGGGTAGGCAGAACACGGGGAGACGCTGGCGATGCGAAGCAACTGTTGTCCGGAGGACGCCACCCTGTACAGGAATCCCCACTTAGCCCTGTAGTATAAAAAGGAACAGGGCAGTCAAGGAACGCAATCGTGGGGCCGGGTAGCTCAGTTGGTAAGAGCGTCTTGCTAGTAACCGAAAGGTCGCTGGTTCGAATCCCGGATTGGTCAACGTGTGATCATATTATTTTCCCCTTTACCAACAACTGGCCCGCTGGTGTCAGTATAAATCGGTCCAGTAGTCACCTATATGCGAAAGTGTCGTGTGACTATAATCTACAAAACAACAAGGAACGCAACGCACGTTAGTCTCCTATACGCTCTGTGTCCGGGGACTTTAATCTACCTACCTACCTACCAAGGAACGCAGCGACGGCATCTGAGCGACGTGACGTCAGTCGCCGATCCGCTACCGCCGCCCAGTCGATGGAGCCCTACCGCGGTGAACATGAAGTTTGAATGTTGAGGTGGAGTTTCGTATCGGGATCTCCCACACGACCATGTCACAGTTTCGACTTCGGGGCCCAGTTTCTCGACCCCAGGAATGGCAAGTGATCGGGCTACCCTCCAACTCCGTCGCTAAAGCGCGTGTGGGTCTGAACGGCTCCGAGAGCAGGCCTGCCACCCCTGTTGGACACTGACTGCCACCCCTGCTGGACACTGACTGCCACCCCTGCTGGACACTGACTGCCACCCCTGTTGGACACTGACTGCCACCCCTGTTGGACACTGACTGCCACCCCTGCTCAACACTGACTGTCACCCCTGCTCAACACTGACTGTCACCCCTGCTCAACACTGACTGTCACCCCTGCTCAACACTGACTGTCACCCCTGCTCGACACTGACTGTCACCACTGCTGGACACTGACTGTCACAACTGCTGGACACTGACTGCCACCCCTGCTCCACACTGACTGCCATCCCTGCTCCACACTGACTGCCATCCCTGCTCCACACTGACTGCCATCCCTGCTCCACACTGACTGCCACCCCTGCTCCACACTGACTGCCACCCCTGCTCCACACTGACTGCCACCCCTGCTCCACACTGACTGCCACCCCTGCTCCACACTGACTGCCATCCCTGCTCCACACTGACTGCTACCCCTGCTCCACACTGACTGCCATCCCTGCTCCACACTGACTGCCATCCCTGCTCCACACTGACTGCCATCCCTGCTCCACACTGACTGCTACCCCTTCTCCACACTGACTGCTACCCCTGCTCCACACTGACTGCCATCCCTGCTCCACACTGACTGCTACCCCTGCTGGACACTGACTGCCATCCCTGCTGGACACTGACTGCCATCCCTACTGGACACTGACTGCCATCCCTACTGGACACTGACTGCCACCCCTGCTGGACACTGACTGCCACCTGCTGGACACTGACTGCCACATCTGCTGGACACTGACTGCCACCCCTGATGGACACTGACTGCCACCCCTGATGGACACTGACTGCCACATCTACTGGACACTGACTGCCATCCCTGGTGGACACTGACTGCTACAGAAGACTTCTGGGCATTTCTTATACCAAGAACATCATCAATGATGAACTCCGACAGACCATCATAAGAGCCCGAGGACATTCTCAGAGTGGTAAAGAAGCGGAAACTCCGATGGTATGGCCACGTCATCAGAACATCAGGCCTTGCAAAGACCATCATGCAAGGCACGGTGCAAGAAGGGAGAAGGAAAGGGAGACGGAAAAAGAGTTGGGAGGACAACATTCAAGAATGGACTGACTTGACGCTGAACGAAGCCAAGAGGGTTGCTTAGGACAGAAAAAAACGGATGATGATGATGATGATGATTATGTTGATGATAATGATGATGATGATGATGATGATGATGCTGATTATTATTATAAATGGGAGTGGAGCAGCAGCAGTAGTAGTAGTAGTAGTAGCAGTAGTAGTAGTAGTAGTAGCAGTAGTAGTAGTAGTAGTAGTAGTAGTAGTAGTAGTAGTAGTAGTAGTAGTAGTAGTAGTAGTAAGAGCGAAAAGAAGAATTTAGTAGAAAAAGAAGGAGAAAAGGAGGGGGTGGATTGACAACGAGTGGGTAATGTCAAATATATCGGTGTCAGGATCTTTGTCAGATATACAACCGAAAATGCTATTTCCTAAACCCAATACAACACCAACGACAAAGTTCGACAGACCATCTCACAAGCCATTGGAAAGCACGATGACATGCTCACAGAGTGAAGAAACGGAAACTTCGATGGCATGGCCACAACACCAGAGCATCAGGGCTTGCAAAGACTATCCTGCAAGGCACGGTACAAGGAGACAGAAGACGAAGTAGACAGAAAAAGAGGTGGGAGGACAACATTTGAGAATGGACTGGCTTGACACTGAGCGAAGTCATGAGGATTCGGTGCAAGGAGGCAAAACACGAAGGAGACAGAAAATGAGGTGGGAGGACAACATTCGAGAATGGACTGGCTTAATACTGAGCGAAGCCATGAAGGTTGCTGAATAGAGAGAAAGATGGAGTACGCTGGTTAAACGATCCTCTGTGATACTTCAACGACTTTCGTACTACGAGATAGGATATCTCTCTATCCTTGTCGCTGCTGTAGCACAGCAAAGAATCAATTCCATTAATGATCATTGTAATGTTAATAGTATTGGTTCCAGAAAACATCTATGTGGTTGCAGGTGCGGTCAATAAGACGAAAGTCCAGTTTCCAGCAGAAGAGCAGAATGCAGCAACGGAACATAAAGCTGGAACGTCGTATGGCCGTCACCATCGCCCTGATGATAGGTATGATGGTGATGATGATGACGATGATGCTGATGATGATGATTGATGATGATGGCGATATGCGATGACGGTGATGATGACGGTGATGAAGCTGTTGTTATTAATTATTAATGTTGCTGTTGTTGTTGTTGTTGTTGTTTTGAGGAGGAAGAGGAAGACGATGAGGAGGTCTTGTGATGGGTATGACGACGATGAGGAGGTCTTGTGATGTCAATGACTACGATGAGGAGGTCTTGTGATGGGAATGACGACGAGGAGGAGGTCTTGTGATGGGTATGACGACGAGGAGGAGGTCTTGTGATGGGTATGATGACGAGGAGGAGGTCTTGTGATGGGTATGATGACGATGAGGTCTTGTGATGGGTATGACGACGATGAGGAGGTCTTGTGATGGGTATGACGACGAGGAGGAGGTCTTGTGCTGGGTATGACGACGATGAAGAGGTCTTGTGATGGGTATGACGACGATGAAGAGGTCTTGTGCTGGGTATGACGACGATGAAGAGTTCTTGTGATGGGTATGATGACGATGAAGAGGTCTTGTGATGGGTATGACGACGATGAGGAGGTCTTGTGCTGGGTATGACGACGATGAGGAGGTCTTGTGATGGGTATGACGACGATGAAGAGGTCTTGTGCTGGGTATGACGACGATGAAGAGGTCTTGTGATGGGTATGATGACGATGAAGAGGTCTTGTGCTGGGTATGACGACGATGAAGAGGTCTTGTGATGGGTATGACGACGATGAAGAGGTCTTGTGCTG
>CM072514.1:17275569-17430569 GCA_036898135.1 Oncomelania hupensis
CTACTATTACCTATGTGGCCAGAAAATTCAGCGACCCGGACAGGAAATCCAGCGATGAAAACGGAAAACCCAGTGGTGAAAACAAAAAACCCAGTGGCGAAAACAGAAAAAGCAGTGTCGAGAATAGAAAATCAAGCAACGACAGCCGCAAAATGTCGGGTATTGACAGGAAAACCATCAAAGATGTCAACAGTGAAACCACCGTAACACAAGGCATCAAAAAATACAACAGCAGCAGCAAGCAGGTACGCTGATTTATTGATTGATTGATTGATTGACTTATTTATTTACATCGACTACAGGCGTACCTATTTATTTGATGAAATATAACCGATGCAGAATGTTTAATACAAAATAATGTGTTAGTTTGTGGACTATGGAACATTATTGCGTGTTGACTAAACAGTGTGAACTTAACGACGCTTGTTTTAGTGCAAGCGAGGCAGCCTGAGTTCAGCGCCATCCTGAGTAAGATCAATTAATCCTTCCCAGTTTCACAGTACGCCTAATTCTAACTGTAAACACTGAAAACATGCACTAGTCTGATCGCAGCAGTACGATGATCAAATGTTGAAAGCTGCTTTTGTATTAAACAATCACGCTGTGTCTAATCAGGTGCATTGGACAAGTGGTTGTGGTGCATGCAGCAGTCATTGGCCCTATAGTTCAGTATTTCAAACGCTAATTCTATCCCGTTGGCAATCCAATTTGCGTTGCCTGCAGTTAGATTGTGGGTACTATTTCCCCCATGAGGGCGAAATGCGGGTTTGCCTCCTCAGAGAAAGCACTGTAGCCGGCGAGCAGCGCCACCGAGGACAAAGAGGGAAATGCGACGTAAGGCTTGCTGTCTGTATTTGTAAGTTTATCTGCCGCTCACCCCTCTAGAACATGAGCGTCATGATCTTTAAAGTCCGTGTGATGAAATTTACGAGTGCACAGACTACCCTTCGGTTTATACGCTTATTGGAAAGAATAATGTCGTTCTTATCACTTGTAAGCCAGTCTTTGGGATTGTATGTTTGTAGTCAGACAATGAAAATACATCTAACATGTGTTGCCCTGTGCTAGTTTGGTTGATGTTCTTATCGCTGAATGCATTTTATTGAAATAATACAGTTCATATTTTGTTCTTGTTTTTAAAATAGCATACTGGTCCAGGGTTTTACACTTGAAGAAGATTTTTAATAGACCGAATACAAATGATTTAACTAGAGACGTCGTCAGAGGTGTTTGTATCGGCCTTTAAATATTTTTACAGGTAAAATGTTCCTCTCGTTATATCTGGTAGGTACGCAACACGATCTACCCAAGGTCCCCAAACGCCGTGGTGGACATTCACACAATATCTGCCGATGTGGAGGGCTGCAGTGACCAGCCCACTACGCTGAACACGTCTGATCATCACTGCGCCACACCCAGCAAGGGAGAAAACCTGTGCGACGCAAGAGAACTCGTGGTTTTCAAGTCTGAGGACGGTAGTCGCCCCTTACAAGTGTGACGATTACGTTGGTCATTGAATTAAACCAAACCAGCGAAGAAGTGGCATTAGAGGAATAATCGTGCAGACGGATGAAGGAGAAGAAGAGGGAAAGAGATGTACTTCAAATAGAAAATAAAAAAGATATAAAAACAAGAAGAACAATATAAAAAAAGGGGGGTGGAGGGAGGCGAGAGAGAGAATGGAGAGAAAGACAAGAGGAAGAGAGGGGGAGAGAGAGAGAGAGAGAGAGAGAGAGAGAGAGAGAGAGAGAGAGAGAGAGAAAGAGAGAGAGACAGAGAGACAGACAGACAGAGAGAGACAGAGAGCGTGCTGAAACTGTGGTAAGCGAGGAAGTGCTCATCACGCGCCACAATACTAAAGGGAGATAATGTTTTGCAAACCAATTCGCAATTAACTCCCTTCAGTTGTAGTGCCACTCGGGTTAACTTGCGAATTTCCTGTGAATCAACCAGTCCATACAATTAGTAACACTTTCTCCACATGTGTTGATTTTATATGATATACGCCTACCAACATTTGTCTTATAGTATACTTTGAAATCCATAACCCCATTTGATAGGCTTGCTTTCGCTCCCAACCAACAGGGGTCCTAGACCTGTATCGAGTGGAAGAAAGTATTCCACAAGGTCAACCACCTGACCTTCAAACTTTAATAATTGGAAGGTTTGTGCAGGTTCACCAACTTTGTCCCGAGGTTCTCAGACTCCGAACCTAGGTAACAACGTTTTCTTAAATTTGTTATATGTTCGAAAGGTTAAGGAACTTAGGTTCGAGATCTGGGAACCTCGGTGGTGGAGAAGGTGGGTGGGACGGGGGGCAGGGGAGGGGAAAAGGGAGAATAGGAGGGGGAGTGGGGAACTCTATGAATCTTCCAATTAATATAGGCCATATGACGGTCACTATCGATGGAACATTTTAGGTATTAGCGAACGGCGCTGGAAAGGCTTAGGTGAAACAACGACCGACAAAGGCCACAAGCTCTATTTCAGCGGTAGAGATGACAGGCACGAACACGGACTAATAAAATTCAAGAAAGCAAATGTATTAATTAGCTGGTTGAGTATGTACTCATATTTATCCAATACTTAGTTCATGTGTGTGTGTGCGTCTGTGTGTGTTACAGAAGGTAACTCACAAATATTACATCTCCCTTCTTACAAAATGAAACGAAATTAACATGAAACGAAACAATGAAGGATTTACAATAGGAGATTTGTGGAAATATTCCAACATTAATTCCTCTATATCCTTACACACGAATCCCAAATGCAAATTTCATAATTGTAACATTTTCAATCCGAATATAAATACATGTCTAGACCTCTGGTTCCTTTGTCCGTATTCACAACTTTCCGGCACCTCTCATAAAAACTCGTGGGTATCGCCATTATAAATTAAAACGAGGTTATATGAAATCAAGTTCCGGTTTGGCTTGTTTTCCTTTTATCAAAGCTTGATGCGTGACTTTTAAATATGGCAAATTGCCGAAAACGACGATTGTTAGAGCCAGAAAACGAGTGGGATAAGTATAAAAACGGTGGAGGAAGTACATGCTCAGTGAAAGAATGCAAAAAACAATCGTAGAGGCCTGTATTTGTGGCGACTTCGGAGGTGCGTCGATCATCGACAGAAAGTGAAACAGGACCTGAAAACTCTTGTAGTTTTCCATAACTTCGCCGTCGCAACCTTCACAAAACACGAAGTAACTGACTATGTTAGGCAAGCGTTGTGGCCAAGTGGGCTAAGGCGGGACTAGCTTGCCTTGTCCACAAGCCAGAAACCAATGGCGCCTGACAGGTGTGGGTTCGAGCCAGCATCTGGGTGTTATGTTTTTCCGAATATTTTTCAAAAATTCACAAATAATGTTAGGTAGGTAGGGTTTAGGCGCGCCACTGGCGATAGAAAGGGATAATAAACTGCAGCAAAAAAAATAAAAATATGTGAGGGTACGATACAGGTGGCCAGTGACACATGTTATTATTCTTGAATATTTGGAAATAACTCACTAAAACACGCGGAGAAAAAAAACCGGAAGTATTTTTAATAGAGGGGATTCCCGTTGGTGCATAGGATAGCAGAAAAATGTGAATTCTATTTATAGACTTTTCTTCTGCTTTCAATACCATACAACCACACCTCATGGCTCAGAAGCTTTTGTCTTACACTGTCCCTCCTAGACTCGTCCTGTGGATCGTTCACTTCCTCGTGTCCAGATCTCAGGTCGTCCGCTTTCACTCTGCTGTCTCATCACTCAAACAAACGTCCACAGGAGCTCCTCACGGTACGGTTCTTTCTCCGGTACTTTTCACGCTATACACAAACGACTGCAGAGGAACTGACGCCACACCAGTCATAAGGTACTCTTACGATTCTGCCCTTGAGGACCTGTCCAATTCAAATGCTGAGTATTTCTCTGCAGTTGATAGGTTCAGCTCCTGGTGCAAACAAAACTATCTGGACTTAAATATTAAGAAAACCAAGGAACTGGTCACGACTTTCGTAAAAACAACGCTCTCATTCCAAACCTTGTCATTGATGTTGTTACAGTCGAGAGAGTCACTCAATACAAATACCTGGGAACCATCATTGACGAGAAACTGAACTTCACTGCAAACACCCAGGCCATCCACAAAAAATGTCAGTCTAATGCCTTCGAAAACTTCGAAATCTCCAAGTCAGTAGCCGCATCCTTCAGACCTTTTACTCTTCTTTTATTGAGTCCGTTCTTACCTTTTCCTTTATCTGCTGGAATGGAAGTTAGTGTGTAAAAAACAAAGGTGTGCTGGATCGAGTGGTGAAAGTCTGTGGGAGGGTTGTGGGAGTGAAACAAGAGAGTCTGCAGGTGTTGTATGAAAGACGTGTTGTGCAGAAAGCCAGTTGCTTTGTGCTGGATAACACTCACGTGCTTGCGCACCACTTCCAGCTCCTGCCTTCTGGAAGGCGCTAACAAACACCAAGGGTCAGAACTCTCAGAACGAAAAACATTTTTATTCCAAAGGCTGTCTCATTACTTAATAAATGACATGTGTGTGTGTGTGTGTGTGTGTGTGTGTGAGTGTGTTTGTTTGCCCAAAATAATTTCATTTAACATTTGCTGTCGTTTAATGTTAGCATGCATAAGTGTAATTATATTCATATGTGACTGTGCATTTTTATCCTCATTGTCATTATGATTGTTGTTATTATTATTGTGATGTTTATTTCTTGTTGATTGTAAATGTACACCACAATGTAATTTCTTGTAAAAGATAATAAAGTTGTCTTATCTTATCTTATCTTATCTTATCTTATCTTATCTTATCTTATCTTATCTTATCTTATCTTAAAGTTTAAAAAAAAAGTGCCATAATGACAATTGATGACGCAATGAAGAATTTCAGTCCTTAATAGCAGACACATATTTGCGACAGCATCAGAACTCATTCAAGATTATTTTATTTAAAATCATTCAATAACATTTTTTGATTATCATAGTCAATATTGGTGGTTCAGTTCTCGAAGTCAAATCTCTGATTGTATCTTAGTCTTTGTGGTTGCCTAATAGGTCTACCATATCTGGTTTTGTTTTCGTCCGCTCGCGGTTCCAGGTCTGCTCCATTTTGGGCAGTTTTTGCGTTCTTTGTTTCTTCTGTTGTCTTCACATCGTATGTATCGGGAAGATTTTCTGTGTCCTGATATGACGTTGGCATAAAGTTTTGCCGTGGTTGTTTTCTGATAAAACGCCGGTTACGACGATACGTGTTTCCATCATCTGTCTGCACCTGGTAAGATCGTGGCGTGTTGCCGGCTGACTTCACACGTGCTGGTTTCCAGCGGTCGCCAGGAGCGAGTTGTACGAACACTTCCTCCCCTGTTTTCAGAGTTGGAAGGGGACGACTTGAGCGATCATAGTAATTCTTCTGTCTTCTCTGGTACTGTCTGCGTCTGTTCATGACCTTCTGTGGGTTGATGAATTTTGGCTCCAGCTCATTGGTGGATGTGGGGAGGACAGATCGTAGTTGACGACCCATTAGTAGCTGTGCTGGACTGGCCAGGTCGTCCACTGGCGTGTTCCGGTATTCCAGGATGCTGAGCAGGGGCGATGTTTTAGCTGCTTTTGCTTTTTTTTCAAGAAGGTTCTTCACAGTCTGCACAGTCTTTTCTGCCAGGCCGTTGGACTGTGGGTATCGTGGGCTTGAGGTGATATGTTTAAAGTCCCACGAGGTCGCAAAACTGGCAAACTCGTCGGAGGAGAACTGCGGGCCGTTGTCGCTTATCAATGTCTCCGGAATACCATGTCGGGCAAAATGAGCAGACAGTTTCCGAATTACAGCTGTTGACGTTGTTGTCTGTGGCTCATCTAGCTCAAAATAGCGGCTGTAGAAGTCCACCGTCACGAGGTAATTTTTATTGTTCCACGTGAAGATGTCTGTGGCCAGTTTCTGCCAAGGTCGTGATAGGATATCGTGCGGTATCATGGGTTCTTTGCAGTTGGCTTTTTGTCGCTGGTTGCAAATTTCACATTTGACGACTGTTTCTTGTATGTCGATAGCCATTCTTGGCCAGAACAGCAGTTTTTGCGCTCGCTGTAGGCATTTCTCTACTCCCAGTTGGCTTGCGTGGATCTTGCTCAGCATGTCGGGTCGCAAGGCTTTGGGAACAAAAATTCTCTCCCCCTTTAAAGATGACGCCGTCGATGACAGAGAGCTCATCTCTGAAATTCCAGAGGTCTTCGGCCTGCTTGTGGCATTGCTGTGTCGATTCTGGCCAGCCTTGATAAATATAGGATCTAAGGGTATCAAGGTTGCGATCTTCAGCGGTGCCCTGCCTTAAGAGTGGATCTGTGTGTCTAGGTCTTCTGTGACGTCACTTGGTTCAGCTGGCAGTGATTTTCTTGACAGCGTGTCCGCAACAGGGATCTTCTTGCCCGAAACATGCACGACTTTGATGCTGTATTTCTGCAGTTTCAGCAGCATTCTCTGAAGGCGCGGTGGCGCAGATGCCAGTGGCTTTTTCATGATTGTTTCAAGAGGTTTGTGGTCTGATTGTACTAGGTCTTGGTCCTGGCCGTAGATGTACTGATGGAATCGCTCGCACCCGAACACGATTGCGTATAGTTCTTTCTCGATTTGGGCGTAGTTTTGTTCTGTTTTGTAGAGCGATTTTTGACGCGTATGCTACAAGTCTGTCGTCTTGGAAGAGCGCTGCTCCCAGGTCATACTTGCTCGCGTCAACCTGCAATGTTATTTTCTTGGACGTGTCATAGAGCGCAAGAACAGGTTGGCTACCAAGTGTTGTTTTGATGTTGTCCCAGGCTAACTGTTGTTGTGAATCCCAGATGAATTCGTTCTCCTCTTTAAGGAGGTCTCTGAGCGGTTTTGTCATGTCGGCAAGATTCGGGTAAAATTTGGAGAGGTAGGTTACCAAGCATTGTCTCCAGTTCTTTCTTGTCAGCTGGCGGCGACATGTTTTGTATGGCTTTTACTTTGACAGGGTCGGGCTTCACGCCGTCATCCGTGATCACGTGACCGAAGTACTCAACTTCTTGCACACCGATGACGAGCTTGTCATTATTCAGCTTGACGTGTTTTTCAGAAGCCCTGTCCAGAGCTGCCCTCAGGTTTTTGTCGTGTTCTTTCTTGGTACGCCCAGACACTAGTATGTCGTCAATCAGCGCCACCACTCTGGGGATGCCTTCAAACGTTTCGTCCATTTTTCTTTGAAACTCGTGTTGTGAGTTGATCAGGCCAAAAGGCATTCGAATGAAGCGGTATCGTCCGAATGGCGAATTGAAAGTAGTTAGGTATGATGCTTTCTTAGTTAGCGTCATCTGCCAGTAACCCGATTTCGCGTCGAGTTTGCTGAATTACTTGGCACCTGGTATCTTCGCCAACGCGTCCTCCAATGTCTGCATCACCGCAAGTTGTTGTTTAGTCGCTTCGTGTGTGTTCACGATATCTATTGCCTTATCCATGTTCAGTTGGTCACCCACCTGCAGCAGTTTCTCTCTGGCGTCTTGTGAGGTGATCCCGCACACGATCATATCTCGTACCATTTCGTCAGCTTCACGATATGCGCAGTCTTTGACCAGAGTTTGTGATGTATATTTCTCAAAAGTCTCTTCGACTTGCTGTTTTCTGTTCAGAAAGAGGTACTTTTCTTCGGTGTTGTGTGTTTTTTAAATTTGTCGTACAGTATTTGTAGCTTCCGTCCATCTTCTGCTGACAGATCATGAGGTAGGCACATCGCCCCGCTTCTGTTGCTTTGTGCAAGGGTCCTGCAAACATCAGATCTGCGTGTTGTCTGAATTTTCTCCATTCCTCTTGTAGATTTCTGGAGTCCCATTGGATGCATGGGTTCTGCATATCCGAAGCCATTCTTCTTGGTTGTAAGTCGTTTCCTCTCTCTGACAATGCACAAAGAAGACACGACGACAATGGGTGTAGTCTCTCAATCTTTATTCCATTGCTCTGTGCTCCAAATCTCGCATAAGAATGAATAATAAAATTCAAGAAAGCAAATGTATTAATTAGCTGGGTGAGTATGTAATCATGTTTATCCAATACTTAGTTCATGTGTGTGTGTGCGTCTGTGTGTGTTACAGAAGGTAACTCACAAATATATTACGGAGGTGGCTGAAATATTCAAGGCCACATTTGGAGGGAAATTTGCACCACTGCTCATTTTGTGAGCTGGTGAAGTAGATGTCAACACCATGGCCATCACCTTCAACTCAGCTGTGACATATGCCGCAACTGAGATCTTTCGCAAGCACCGCCCAAAGAAGAAACCGTGAATCACACCTGAACTCTTGGACCTGTGTGACAAACTAAGTCAGATGACACAGATAAAAGAAAACCTCACTGGGAGTTGGCGCCTACAGAAAAATCAACGATGAAATCTGAAAAGGCATGCGCACAGCAAAGGACTTCTAGATAGAAAAGCAATGCCAGGAAATATAGAACAGTCTGAACAAGAACAACATCAAGAAGGTCTGCCAGACTGTGAAGTGGCTGACAAGTGTTAAACAGCCCAAGGTCTCCACGATCCAAAGCAAGTTTGGCATATGCCTCACAGAAGAATAAGAAGTCTTGGACAGATGGACAGAGTACTGTTCTGACCTTTACAACCACACACCAAATGGAGACCCGTCAGTCCTAGCATGTCTCCAGAACAGAGAAGAAGAAGAAATCCTCTCAATTCTGTGAGAAGAAGTTGTGGCAGCAGTGCGACCGCTAGAAAAGGGGAAGTCAGCGGGAGTGGACAACATATCCGCGGAATTGCTTCAAGCAGGAGGAGAAGCGATGATTGACACACTCACCATTATCTGTAACAAGATCTGTCAGAGTGGGGAGTGGCCTACACCATGGACCCAGTCGCTTGTCATCACTCTTCCCAAAAAGTGTAACCTTGAGAAGTGTGAAAATTAACGCATCATAAGCCTCATCAGCCACCCCAGGAAGGTCCTCCTGAAAATAATACTCAACAGCTTGAAACTCCAAGCATGGCGAATTACCACTGAACAGATTTTCAACCTCAGAATAATCTGCGACAAATACCTACAGCACCAACAACATCTATATCATGTGTTTGTAGACTTCAAGAAAGCGTTTGGCCGAGTCTGGTATGCAGCTCTATGGGCAAACATGAGAATGTACAACATCAGCCCTAACAATATTGAAGTCATCAAAAGCCTTATGACAAGGCTATTAATGCAGTCCTCAACAACAGCGCCATCAAAAACTGGTTGAAAACAACAATCGGAGTGCGTCAAAGATGCCTACTCTCTCCAACACTCTTCAACATCTTCCTAGAGCGTATATCATGTCAGATGCCCTTGCTGATCACGAAGGCACAGTCAGCATATTGGGTAAAGCAATCTCCAACCTCCACTTTACGGATGACATTGATGGATTGGCTGGACAGAAACAAGAACTTGAACAGCGTGTACAGAGGCTTGACACCATCTCCAGAGTCTATGGACTCGAAATAAAAGCAGAGAAGACCAAAATGATGACCATCAACACCAAGGGCATCAACATCAAAGTCCAAGGTCAATTCCTCAACACAGTGCATAGCTTCAAATATTTAGCAGCCATTGTATCAGACAATGGGTCCCGATAGGAAGTCCATTCTCCCTCACAGCAGATCTTCAACAAAGAAATAAAAGCATGGAGATGAGTTGCTACAGAAGACTTCTGGGCAATTCCTATACCCAACACATCACCATCGACGAAGTCCGACAGACCATCACACAAACCATTGGACAACACGATGACATGCTCACAATGTGAAGAAACAGAAACTTCAGTAGTATGGCCACGTCACCAGAGCATCAGGACTTGCAAAGAACATCGTGCAAGGCACGGTGCAAGGAGGCAGAAGAAGTGGGAGACAGAAAAAGAAGTGGGAGGATAACATTCGAGAATGGACTGGCTTGACACTGAGCGAAGCCATGAGGGTTGCTGAGGACAGAAAAAGATGGAGTACGCTGGTTAAACGATCATCTGTAGTGCCTCTACGACTTCGAGTTACGGGATACGATAGGATAGGATACTGCCAACTGTGACGAGGAATCTTCATTGGGAACAGAGTTATTACTTGTTTTACAGCACAACTTTGTTATATTTCAATACTAAAACTGATGATGACGATGATGGTGGGGGTTGTATGGAGCACGTCTCCAGGAATACATGCTCAAGGTGCATCGTACGGTGCATACCGTGTGTATAAATGGGCCCATTTACTTAATGGGTAGGTGTTTTGGGGTTTTAGACAACCACATGGTGTTATATTTATTTATTTATTTATTTATTTATTTATTTATTTATTTATTTATTTATTTATTTATTTATCCATTTTAATTGATAATGTTTAGACCCGAATTTCCTTTTACACTTTTTTTTGGTGGTCATTTGGGATAGAAGATGCGTTTGCTATTTAATGTTGTGTTGTGTGAGCATGTGTATGTGTGTGTGTGTAGGTGTGTGTTTGTGTTTGTGTGTGTGAAAGAGACAGAGACAGAGAGAGATTCAATCTATGCTCAATGCTTGCTGTTGCCACTTTCTAGAACAAGATTGATGTGTTTTCTAATATTTTTTTTAAAAAAATTGTTCGTGCTGTTGTACACCCGTTATATAATATGTTGTGTATCTTTTCGTATGATGTCAATGATAAAGATGATGATGGTGATGATGATGATGATGATGATGATGATGATGATGATGATGATGATGATCATCATCATCATCATCATCATCAGGTGGATGAAGATGTTGATGACGACTATGATGATGATGATGATGATGATGATGATGATGATGATGACGGTGATGATGATGATGGTGACGATGTTGATGCAATGTTGATAGTAATTAACTTGGTGGTGTGTTTTTGTTGTGGCTAAGTATCATTATGTTACATTGGAAGGAGTATTGTAGTGTTTGATTGTTTCAGAATGTAATATTTGAGTTGTTAGATTCTGTTGTGTGATTGTTTCAGAATGGTATATTTGAGTTGTTAGATTCTGTTGTGTGATTGTTTCAGAATGTTATATTTGAGTTGTTAGATTCTGTTGTGTGATTGTTTCAGAATGTTATATTTGAGTTGTTAGATTCTGTTGTGTGATTGTTTCAGAATGTTATATTTGAGTTGTTAGATTCTGTTGTGTGATTGTTTCAGAATGTTATATTTGAGTTGTTAGATTCTGTTGTGTGATTGTTTCAGAATGTTATATTTGAGTTGTTAGAATATGTTGTGTGATTGTTTCAGAATGTTATATTTGAGTTGTTAGATTCTGTTGTGTGATTGTTTCAGAATGTTATATTTGAGTTGTTAGATTCTGTTGTGTGATTGTTTCAGAATGTAATATTTGAGTTGTTAGATTCTGTTGTGTGATTGTTTCAGAATGTTATATTTGAGTTGCTAGATTCTGTTGTGTGATTGTTTCAGAATGTTATATTTGAGTTGTTAGATTCTGTTGTGTGATTGTTTCAGAATGTTATATTTGAGTTGTTAGATTCTGTTGTGTGATTGTTTCAGAATGTTATATTTGAGTTGTTAGATTCTGTTGTGTGATTGTTTCAGAATGTAATATTTGAGTTGTTAGATTCTGTTGTATTATTGTTTCAGAATGTAATATTTGAGTTGTTAGATTCTGTCGTGTGATTGTTTCAGAATGTTATATTTGAGTTGTTAGATTCTGTTGTGTGATTGTTTCAGAATGTAATATTTGAGTTGTTAGATTATGTAGGTTGGGGTAGAGGAGGATGGCTTGATGCGGATGGAGGGAGGGGAGGATGGGGAGGTAAAATGGGAGAGAAAAGAGGATAAGGGGAGTTTATTGATTTGTTTATCCCAACAATAGCTATGTCCCATGTATTACGTTCCATATCTGGCCAACAATAGCTATGTCCCATGTATTACGCTCCATATGTGGCCAACAATAGCTATGTCCCATGTATTACGTTCCATATGTGGCCAACAATAGCTATGTCCCATGTATTACGCTCCATATGTGGCCAACAATAGCTATGTCCCATATATTACGTTCCATATGTGGACAACAATAGCTATGTCCCATATATTACGTTCCATAGGTGGTCAACAATAGCTATGTCCCATATATTACGTTCCATATGTGGACAACAATAGCTATGTCCCATGTATTACGTTCCATAGGTGGTCAACAATAGCTTTATCCCACGTATTACGTTCCATATGTGGTCAACAATAGCTATGTCCCATGTATTACGTTCCATATGTGGCCAACAATAGCTATGTCCCATGTATTCCGTTCCATATGTGGTCAACAATAGCTATGTCCCATGTATTAAGTTCCATATGTGGTCAACAACAAACAAAACAAACAACAATTAAAAACAATTAAAGTAAAATAAAAAAACAGTAATTAAAAAATATAAAATAAATGCAGGCAAAATGTAACAGCCTAGGGCCTATATTATAGTGCACCTACATGTCATACATGTAATAATTATATGTAATAATAATATGTGATACATGTAATATTGTGATATTTATAATAAATGTTTGGAACCATA
The DNA here is from genome assembly GCA_036898135.1 of Oncomelania hupensis. NCBI lineage: Eukaryota > Metazoa > Mollusca > Gastropoda > Littorinimorpha > Pomatiopsidae > Oncomelania > Oncomelania hupensis. The sequence continues at coordinate 17,288,110 of CM072514.1, forward strand.
ATCAGATGGTGAGAAATGGGTGCTCTCCCCCTCTCTCTCTCTCTCTCTCTAACACACACACACCACTCACACCCACACTCCCCCGTTGGGGTGCCGGGGGTTTCAGTATAAATAGTATCCCCACTTTCTGGAAATTTAGTGCTTTAAATTCCCACTGTCGCTGTCTTTCTCATTTGCTCTTTCTCATTCCTGCTCTTTTCTATCAATCTGCTATACTATCATCTTCTTCGCTAGACCAGTCTCCTACCTTTTTTCTTGAAAACTCTTCCGGGACAAGACTCCTTGTTTGTGTATGAGGTCTGTTGGATCAGCTTGGGAATATTGGACGCTTTCTGCCAGGTGGTCACTAGGGCTTCCTATGATGTTATTATTTAGCAATGTAGGCATTTTATATGTATGTGTTTTGTTGATAATTTATAATGATGTTTGTATTCTATTTTGTTTTTGTAAACGGGGGTTCGATAAGTTGGGGTGAAGCCTCAGCCGTCCCCTGCGTGGGATGTCTTTATTGTAAAGTGACTGGCTGGTGCAGATCTTTCGGTTTTACCACTAGGGTTGTTTCAGCAGATCTTTTATGCGGATCGGGGGTTGTCCGGTCCTGATTTGGCTCGGAAGAGTCCGCTGGACCTAAAGCAATAATAATGTAATGTAATGTACTCACACCCACACACCGCACACACACACACACACACATACTCACACATACTTGATAAGTCTATCTATCTATCTACATATATATTATCTCTCTCTCTCTCTCACTCTCTCTCTCTCTCTCTCTCTCTCTCTCTCTCTCTCTCTCTATATATATCTTTATCTTTATCTATATATATATAAATTTTCTTTAAAAATGGTGACAAAGAATTATAATATAAAACATTGTCTTCTGATAATAATGAAATGTAAGCTCTGAATCCCACATTAGCACGAAAGATAAACAAAATGAAACTGGCAAAAGGAATTTTTTTTGGGGGGGTGGGGGGTGGGGGGTGGGGGTGGGGGGGGGGATAAATGAATCATATTGCTAATCATTATGGATAATTATCTTAACGTTTTCAACAGTTTGGTGTTAATTTGTTAAATAATAATAGAACAGAAGGTACATTTAACGGTTCCATGCTCTCTCTCTCTCTCTCTCTCTCTCTCTCTCTCTCTCTCTCTCTCTCTCTCTCTCTCTCTCTAAACTAAACTAAAATAAAATTTATGAGTATGACGAGAAGAGAGCATAAATGAAAGTCAAAAAATATAAATTACAAAAATAATAAAATGCCCTTTTTCTGCATTTTAACTTTGCTATAGAAGTCGTGTAAATATTGTAGCAATAGGCATGCTCTTCAGTACATCCACGGTGTCTCGACCCTGCTGACCTCCAAGAACTGTTCTTACCTTGTCATCAAGTTTAACATGCTTCTTTTTTTTTGGTGGTGGAGACTGACTTCTTAGCTACGACAAGCCAACACCAAGTCAGCACTTTTTGTTTAATATATTTTATTTTATTTTAATCGGCTATAATTACACCGGTGAAAACATCGAGGAGCGACTGTCCAAGTGGCCATTGGTCAAGTAGCAAGTGTCCGAGGAGCAACTGTCCGAGAAGCATTTACTGAAGAATAAATTTGTCCAGGTGTAATTGTCGCGGAGCAACAGTCGGGAAGCTATCGTCAAGGAACAAGTGTTGTCGGTACCCCCCATGTATACACATGTACACCCCCATGTATACACATGTACACCCCCATGTATAAGCCTACACATATACACCCCCATGTATACACATGTACACCCCCATGTATACATATGTACACCCCCATGTATACACATGTACACCCCCATGTATACACATGTACACCCCCATGTATACACATGTACACCTCATGTATACATATGTACACCCCCATGTATACACATGTACACCCCCATGTATACACATGTACACCCCCATGTATACACATGTTCACCTCTGTGTATACACATGTACACCTCCATCAATACACGTGTACACCTCCATGTATACACATGTACACCTCCATGTATACACATGTACACCCCCATGTATATACATGTACACCCCATGTATACACATGTACACCTCCATGTATACACATGTACACCCCCATGTATACACATGTACACCCCCATGTATACACATGTACACCCCCATGTGTACACATGTTCACCTCCATGTATACACATGTTCACCTCCATGTATACACATGTTCACCTCTATGTATACACATGTACACTCCTGCAATTTGAGTGACTCATAACCAAAGTCAGAATATCATAATATAACGGATAATTATTATCTAGTATTTACAAATGCATGTTAGTGCATCGTTTTTGCCACATTCTATAAAATGTACACAAACACACACACCTATATACTTGCGCAGACACCGTTATTTGGACTTTCCTCTATCGCCACATACGTTCTGTGGACAATGGGTCGTGCTACGACCCCCTTTTTAAGTACTTTTAAGTGTTCTAACCCTAACCCTAGCCCTAACCCTCACGGATCATTAAATGGACGTCCCAACAAGGAGGTCTGTCCAAAGAACGTATGTAAACTTGCACTAGTTTGTCCCAATAACGCCGTGTAAACATCCTCACACACCCACACACACACACACACATTTTTGTAGAAACGACGTTCTGATGACTGTTGCGAAAAAAAAAACAGATTATTTTGACACACTTTCCATTTCTTTGACATTATTTTGACATTTTTCATTTTTTGAAGCTATCCCTAACCCTAACCCCTAACCCAAACCCTTAACCTAACCCTAATCCTAAAACAGCTCTAACTCAACGGAGCACTATTTTGACGTCAAAATAGGGCGGCCTTCCCAAAAAGTCAAAAGAAACCATGTGGAGTTTCATGTGTGTGTCAGAGTAACGTCGTTTCTACATGCCCACACACACACACACACACACACACACACACACACACACACACAACACACATACACTGTCATCTTCACTGGAAAGAACATATTATGCACAAGCTGACGAATGAGTGCTGTGGCACAGAATATAAACATTACTATTAGAAAAATTGTAAGCTTTAAAGCAACATGAATAAAGGATAATTATACATACATGTATACAGAGAGAGAGAGAGAGAGAGAGAGAGAGAGAGAGAGAGAGAGAGAGAGAGACAGAGACAGAGACAGAGAGAGAGACAGAGACAGAGAGACAGAGACAGAGAGAGAGAGACAGAGAGAGAGACAGAGAGAGAGAGAGAGAAAGAGAGAGAGAGAGAGCGCCTAAACCACACAAGAATTACAGTAATTGAATTACATTTTAAGAAAAATGCATAGACTACATTATTATTATTATTATTTATTTATTTATAAGGCGCTTTCCCTCGCAGAGATCAAAGCGCACACATATACCCACACACACCATGTGTACTGCACAGACATACACACACAAATAGCAGAAAAAGAAAAAAAAAAAAGGTTTAATTGTATGTGGCAGTAAAAAGGTATGTCTTCAACATTTTCTTAAAGGAGTTATAGGATGTCGCATGGCGTACATCGGCTGGGAGGCTATTCCATATCAATGGTCCTTGGAAAGAAAATGATCTCTCACCACATGATTTGTTTGTAAATGCTCGAGGTTTTAGTTTCTTGGTGTCATTACTAGAGCGGAGAGATCTTGAAGGTGTGTAGATCTGGAGGAGGTCTGACAGATACCGAGGGGTGTTGTTCGATAGTGCATTGTAGCACATGCATGCAACCTTATATTGTATCCTTGCAGACACTTTGAGCCAATGGAGTTCTTTGAGAAGGGGGGTAATATGTTGGCGTCTTTGTGATCTTAAAATCAAGCGTGCTGCTGAATTTTGAACTTTTTGAAGTTTCTTTGTAAGGGAATTTGGGGCTCCCGCAAGTAGACTATTTCCGTAGTCCAATCGCGAGAGCACGAAAGAGACTACAAGAGTCTTAGTTGCATCAGTGGTGAGGTACCTGCGGATGCCTGAAATTCTACGTAGCTCATAGTTAGCTAGTTGACATACTTTAGAAACTTGTTTTTTCATTGACAAAGAAGAATCGAACAACACCCCCAAGTTCCTGACACACTCTGAAAACGCTATCGTATTCTCCCCAATCTGCATTTCGGTAGGGAGGTACTTTTTGGCATTATATTTTGATGCAAGAAGAATTTCTGTTTTGTCTTGATTAAGTTGAAGTTTGTTGACCATCATCCAGTCACGAACATCTGCAGTACAGTTTTGAATGCTTTTAGTTGCAATGCTCAGGTCACACAGCTTTGCAGAGGCTTTCAACTGAGTGTCATCTGCAAATGACTGCTGCTTTACATTGTGCTGGGAAATGAGGTCTGCCAGTGGCTTTATGTACAACGTGAATAGGATGGGACCCAAGACAGAACCTTGTGGAACACCATATTCAAGAGAAACAGACTCTGAGCGTAGACCACCCACTGAAACATATTGGAATCTTTCAGAAATGTAAGACCTGAACCACTGTATAGCTGTGCCTCCAACACCAAAGCATGACTGCAAACGTGCAATAAGAATCTCATGATCTATGGTGTCGAAGGCAGCGGACAAGTCTAAGAGCGCGAGGATGGACACTTTATTTTCATCAAGATCAATTAACATGTATTACATAAAATAAATAAATACATAAATAACATAATTTTTAATTTAAAATGTTGTAATAATAATAATAATAATAATAATAATAATAATAATAATAATAATAATAATAATAATAATAATAGTAATAATAATAATAATAATAATAATAATAATAATAATAATAATAATAGTAATAATAATAATAATAATAATAATAATAATAATAATAATAATAATAATAATAATAATAATATGGATGCTGTACGGGCCCCATTTCTGAAACGGATTCAAAGAGGGTCGATTTGTAGCCAACAGTTACATGTTACAGATACTCCTACATATACAACAAACACTTTCATCACTCAAACATGCGGTATAAAGGCAAGTTTCTATTAGAAGGCAGAAACAATATCACTGTGTGTGTGTGTGTGTGTGTGTGTGTGTGTGGGTGAGGATGTTTACACGGCGTTATTGGGACAAACTAGTGCAAGTTTACATACGTTCTTTGGACAGACCTGCTTGTTAGGACGTCCATTTAAATGATCCGTGAGGGTTAGGGTAAGGGTTAGGGTTAGAACACTTTAAAGTACTTAAAAAGGGGGTCGTAGCACGACCCATTGTCCAAAGAACGTATTTGGCGATAGAGGAAATTCCAAATAACGGTGTCTGCGCAAGTATGTGTGTGTGTGTGTGTGTGCGTCTAAAGCAACAATCATGTAATGTAATGTGTGTGTGTGTGTGGGTGGGTGGGTGTGCGTACACATAAGCCTTGAAATGGGTGACTGACCTTGCTTTTTATGCAGGAAATGGGTGAGTGTATCAGTCACCCAGAGTTTTCCAGCCACCCACTTTTTTCTAAGTGCGCGGGAGTGCTCTTTTAGTGCATGGGAGTGCAGTTATAGTGCATGAGAGTGCTTTTAGTACACAGGAGTGCTCTATCCGGGACGGAGAAAATACAGTGAATTTCCGAAGAATTTTTGAACAAAATTCGACCTATTTCGTCGAGACGTAATAGGTCAACTTTCTAGAAAAGGGTTAGGGCGCGTCCACATGACAAGCTTCGAGCGAAGCTTTGAGCTGCGCTTCAGCTGCGCTGCGAAAAGTCTAACTAGAATTACTGTAGAAGCGTCCACACCACGAGCGGTAGCCGCGCGGCTATTGCTAGCTTCGAGCAGCGGTAATCTTCTCGGCATTTATCGACGCTCGAAGCTCAAGCGGTGGTTTTGGGTCCTTGACCTTGATTGGTTTTGTGTCCTTGGCCTTGAATCAGTCTTCTTACCACCCTTCGCTTACGGAATCAGAAAACTACAAAATAAGAGATTGTGGCAGAAAAAACAAAAGATTTTCGAACAGGGAGGTTTGAGCAAAGCTGTTTCAGGAGGTGCCTAAAATGGTAAGGCACTCAAGTTAGTGATTGAGTGAAGATGGTTATACATTTTATAATAAAATGACCAATTGCTCTTTTCGTATAGTATAGGCCTAATTGACAAAATTGCAGCTTTATCATTTGTGCAGTCGCCATTGAAAAATAATAGTACCCAGTAAGTGCTTTTTTTTCTTTTATTATGTTTTAACACAATTTGTTGCAAATAAAATACAGATCTAGATCTATTAAGCGAATTCACATTTGATGTTTTCACTCAGATTTAGAACCGTGCTTATAGTCCCAAATTCAACCTAGATTTAGATCTGGATTTTATACATAAAAAATAAATAAAAGGGCTATGATGGTAAATTATCAATGAACACTTATGATGTAGGTATTGTGTGTTTGATGCCAGCCAATAAAAGTTTACAAAAATATATAGTTAAAGTTTTAACTTGGGTTTATTTCTTTGTAGCTTTGTAGGGGTGGGGGTGGGGGAAAAACAAGAGAGAGAAAAGGGGAAGGCTGAACAGTAAATGACCAACATTTGGGTGGAGTGCATGATTGCAGGTCCATCTTTTTTAAATCTGCACTCTTTGTTTTATTTTTTTTAAATAGTACATTCCATGTTGATCTTAAAAGTGACCAACTTTAGATTTAAAATCACAAGCTTTGTGACGTATATGAACAAGGGAAAACTAAAGTCACGAGAGTCTCATCCTTCATTATCACTGCCGTCAGTTAGTTCAGCAAAGTTATATTAACTGTAGCTTTCCTGCCAGTTCACTGCTCCAACCCTGACAAAATACTCAACCAGCTGTTCTCTCACCCGCTAAGTATTGTCCAGGACGACCTGAGTAACACCCCATCCGTCTGTCCTGTTCGCCACGGACTTGAGTATCATCCCAGATCTCCGTGTCTTTTTTTTATATCAGCGCTTTCATGATGGATGACTGCATTGTGCAAGGCAACAGTGCTAGCACAATGTTGTCAGCAGTGGTCACGTTGTGCAGATTGCTGTTTCCAGCACTTACCATTTTCCAGCAAGCACTACAAACCCGCATTCTACACAACGGCTTGCCATGGCGATAATTGAAGATGATATCGACTGTGTTGATGCGTGTTATTAGGTATGGCTTGGGCGATAGGCTGGGTTACCTACCAAAAAGATAGGAAAGGTGAATGTTGGAATTTGGTAGTGGGACATATTTACTGTATTCCCTTCAAGGCAGAGTTTCATCTCAAACCTGGAAAATATTCCATCACTCTCTTTCCCGTAGGCTCCAACTTCAACAGAAATCAATTTTAGTTGCGGGTCTGCGATGCCTTGCAAAACCACAGATAATAAACTTCTGAACGACAGCTAGCATCACGCTAGCAGGCAGCTAGCTGTAACAGCTTGTCATGTGGCCACCCAAGCTGTCACCGAGCGTACAGCCAGCAGTGCAGCTAGCTTACCGCTAGCTTTTTGATGCTTTTGGTGTGGCCACCCACCGACCGCTCAAAGCTCAAAGCTCGTCCAACGCTACGCCACCGCTAGCTCAAAGCGCAGCTCGTCATGTGGACGCGCCCTTAGGGTAAGGGCTAGTTGCAGCGCTACAACTAACCCTTGCCCTAACCCTTTTCTGTCTAAAATCACTTTCCGATTCTTACATTCTTAGTAAAACCCAGTTTTGGTGTTCTGTGTACGTGTGTGTGTGTGTGTGTGTGTGTGTGTGTGTGTGTGTGTGTGTGTGTGTGTGTGTGTGTTTGTGGAAATTTTAGACACACTGCATCCAAAACCATTGTTGAAGGCGATAATGGAAGCAGGTAAAACAATGCTCTCACCTTACAGTATCTAGGACAGATGTTTTCCTACAAAGCTCCAAATTTGCTAACAAATCTTCAAACTACCCAGCATGCGCTACTGACACCTGCGCAGGAATCAATGCCAACGCTGTTAAGGACAGCAACTCTGCCAAAGTTTGGCGGTCGATTTTTCTTCCCAACATTGACGGGTTGCTTCCCTTGGATAAACATCGGTGAAACAGTAGTAGTTGTAGTAGTAGAAGTAGCTGCAGCTACAGCAGCAGCAGCAGGTGGGGCCGGGTAGCTCAGTTGGTAAGAGCGTCTTGCTAGTAACCGAAAGGTCGCTGGTTCGAATCCCGGATTGGTCAACGTGTGATCATATTATTTTCCCCTTTACCAACAACTGGCCCGCTGGTGTCAGTATAAATCGGTCCAGTAGTCACCTATATGCGAAAGTGTCGTGTGACTATAATCTACAAACAACAACAACAACAGCAGCAGCAGCAGTAGTAGTAGTAGTAGTAGTACTAGTAGTAGTACTAGTAGTAGTAGTTTTAATAGTATTTATTATGCATGTGCGGGTTTAAATCCGGACACAGATAGGAATGTAAGCTTCATTATTCGCTTTCCGTTAACTAACGATAACCGCTTTGAAGCTATCACTGAATTACATGGTGAGTTTTGGGTGGAGAGAGAGTGAGGGAGAGAGAGGGAGGGACGGAGAGAGAGAGCTAACCTTTGTGGAAATATGTCCTGGTGAGTGGGGGGTGGAGAGAGAGTGAGGGAGAGAGAGGGAGGGACGGAAAAAGAGAGAGAGAGAGAGAGAGAGAGAGAGAGAGAGATAACCTTTGTGGAAATATGACCTGGTGAGTGGGGGGTGGAGAGAGAGTGAGGGAGAGAGAGGGAGGGACGGAGAAAGAGAGAGAGAGAGAGAGAGCTAACCTTTGTGGAAATATGACCTGGTGAGTGGGGGGGGGGGGGGGTGGAAAGAGAGGAAGGGATGGAGAGAGAGGTGTATGTTTGTGTGTGCGTGGGGGTGTGCTTGTATGTGTGTGTGTGTGAGTGTGTGTGTGAGTGTGTGTGGGTGTGTGAGTGTGTGCACGTGTATTTATGTCAAAGTGGGGACTCGACTGTGTTGATTTAGTCATAAATGGGGTCTTTTGCTAGGACCCCACTTTTTTTCAGGGCCCCACTTTTTCAAAGTGCTCGCAAGTGCTCTTTAAGTGCATGCAAGTGCAGTTGTAGTGCATGGAAGTGCAGTTGTAGTGCATGTGTACTTAAAGTTCACTTCGCGAAGTGCAGTTGTAGTGCATGTGCACTTAAAGTACACTTGGCCAAGTGTAGTTGTAGTGTAGTTGTAGTGCACATGCACTACAAGTACACTTGACCTGGTGTAGTTGTAGTGCATCTTCCAGACGGGTAGGATAAGGAACTTTCCTCGACGATTAGGGTAAGGCAGTGCCTCGACGATTAGGGTAAGGCAGTGCCTCGACGATTAGGGTAAGGCAGTGCCTCGAAAAGGGTTAGGGTCAGGGCTAGTTGCAGCGCTGCAACTAGCCCTGACCCTAACCCTTTTCGAGGCACTGCCTTACCCTAATCGTCGAGGCACTGCCTTACCCTAATCGTCGAGGAAAGTTCCTTATCCTAGCTGTGTTTTTGAAGAAACTTCGTCCTCTATAGGCGAGGAATTAGGTCAAACTTCTTGCGAAAAGGGTGCTTTTTTGAACAAACTTGACCTACTTCGTCTCTTAGGAGAGAGGAATTAGGTCAAACTTCTGGCAAAAAAGTGTCTTTTTTGAAGAAATTTGCCTCTTAGGCGGCGAATTAGGTCAAAGGACCCCATTTAAACATGAATACACGAATGTGTGTGTATGTGTGTGTGTGTTTGTGTGTGTAGACTTGTCAGGCCCAGGGGAATAAACAAGAAAATAAAAATATAAAAATAAATACGCGTCAATTTCCTCAGAGAAAACCGGAAACAGAAGAAATCGTCCCGTCATCCATTGCGGGCTTGTACCGGAGCGTGCGGCACGCATGGGGAACGCTAGACTCTATTTCCTCCAATCAAATCGCGCCACACAACCTTTATCCCAGTGGGCCTTGTCACCGGAAACGGGACCCTTGCGCATGCGTACAGCAAGGACGGTAAACACGATTTGAGGATTAAAGAGCAGGAGACAATAAGGCTTGGACAATACGGTCCAGCCATACCATTGGAACTGTTGGGAATAAGGAGTCAGATACTTACTGTACGGCCTGGAATTTGAATGTGTTTGTAGAACAGCTCAAGATACAAAACTAAAAAAAAAAAGTTTACTTTTAATGTACAACATGAAGCGTTTACAGAGTTGCCTGGCCCTGACAAAGCGGTAGAATGGTGGCATAATAATAATAATAATAATAATAATAATAATAATAATAATAATAATAATAATAATAATAATAATAATAATAATAATAGGAAGAAGAAGAAGAAGAAGAAGAAGAAGAAGAAGAAGAAGAAGAAGTTGAAGCTTAGCTTAAAATATTCAGGAGCCATTCTATCAGACAATGGGTCCCGACAGGAAGTCTTCTCCAGGATCGCAAAAAAATGCTGCCATGACAACGCTGAAGCGCATTTGGAAAGACAGGACCATCAGTCTACAATCCAAGCTTTAGGCTGCTACGTTCCCTTGTCATTTCCTTCTTCTTATACGTTTGCGAAACGCGGACCCTCACAGAAGACCTACAACGAAGAATACAAATCATGGAGATGAGATGCTACAGAAGACCTTTGGGCATTTCTTATACCCAGCACATCACCGACGAAATCCAACAGACTATCACACAAGCCATTGGACAACACGATGACTTGCTCACCATGGTTAAGAAACGGAAACTCCGATGGTATAGCCGCGTCACCAGAGCATGAGGCCTTGCAAAGGCCATCCTGCAAGGTACGGTGCAAGGAGGCAGAAGAAGAGGGAGACAGAAAAAGAAATGAGAGAACAACATTCGAGAGTTGACTGGCTTGACATTGGGCGAAGCCATGAAGGTTACTGAGGACAGAGAAAGGTGGAGTTCTATGGTTAAACGAGCATCTGTGGTGCTCCAAGGACTTTCAAGTTACGAGATAGGATTGGATAATCATTTAATTCATTTAAGAAGCACGCTTGTCCCTCCCAGGGAAGTTCCAAGCGCGTTACATAAAACATATTTACAAAGTTTAAATTAGGACAAAAAACCAAACGTTCATAAATACGAAAGGCCATACATAAATACGAAATGTTATACATAAATACGAAATGTCATACATAAATACGAAACATGCAATCACATAAATGACAATGGGTAATACATTTACAAGTAAAAGTCATTAAAACAATCAATACTAAAAATTCTATGGGACATTAATAAGCTATATTATTGCATCAGAACTATTTTAAAATATCTGCATAAAAAAGAAAACAGACCAGAAGCAAGCGATGGAATTGGATGAGGAGGGAATAAAAACTACATAGGCCTAATAATCCATGAGATTGGTGGTCGTGGAGTAAAGGTGTAAAAGAGGTAGGTCTATAAATAGAAATACTCCACAACTAAAGGGAAGGAGGTGGGGGGGGGGAGAGGATGATGAAGATGTAGGCAGGGTAAATTGGAATGGAATAAGAGTAAATGTTAATACAAAGTAAAACTAAGGAAGGAGATATATACGGGTTGAAGAGACAATAAAAACATATACAAAAAAACCGACATGCATTAAAATAACGTTTTTGCATAAGAATGAGATTGGGAAAGGGGAGGGAAGGGGACCATAAGAGATTGGGGAAACGGGGGGAAGGGGACCATAAGAGATTGGGGAAACGGGGGGAAGGGGACCATAAGAGATTGGGGAAAGGGGAGGGAAGGGGACCATAAGAGATTGGGGAAAGGGGGGGAAGGGGACCATAAGAGATTGGGGAAAGGGGAGGGAAGGAGACCATAAGAGATTGGGGAAAGGGGGGGAAGGGGACCATAAGAGAATCAAAAGCATAATATGAGGGAATGGAGAAACATGGAGAATAGCATACACAGGAAAAGCATGTCCATGAGAAGACGGCAGTAATTAATAAAGTAGTGCAGGGAAGACAAAGTGGCTGATCAGTCGTCAAGTAGGTATGCCCTAAATAGATGAATTTTCAAAGCAGATCTGAAGGCGGGCAAAGTTGGTAGATTGTGAAGGGACTTTGGTAGGGAATTCCAAACGATAGGAACGACGAATGAGAAAGATCTTTTTTTTCTGAACCTTACCAAGTTGATGCGCGGCACAGCAAGGTGACCGGCGTCACAAAAACAAAGCGTTCTGGCCGGCTGGTACTTGGACAACAAGTCAGATAGATACGATGGCGCAAGGTCATGGAGGCTGGGATAGCACAGCACCGCAATCGTGTACTCTATTCTTGCGCGAACCGGAAGCCAATGAAGATTTCTTAGTGCTGTGCGTGATCAAATGTACGCTTCCGGAGGAGGCGTTATTTTGTGCCTTTGAAGCCTGTCAAGTAGTGTACCCGGGAGACCTACAAAAATCGAGTTGCAATAGTCTAACCTCGAGAGAACAAAGACAGCCATTTTTTGTGTGGCTTCCACGAACAGAAAAGGTCTGATGCGACTTATTCTCCGAATTTGAAGGAAGATGGCTCTACATACTAAACTGATCTGTTGCTCCATGGAGAGAGAACTGTCAAGAAACACCCCAAGATTTTTGATAGACTGCGAGAAAGTTTATTTGAGAACCAGATAATGTGATGAAGATGGAATCATAAATGATCTTGAGGTTGTCTATAGTGATGATTTATGTTTTCTCGTCATTCATTTTGAGTTTATTTGTGTTCATCCTTGATTTTATTGACTCTATCGTTTCCTAGGTGATATAAAGAATGATTGGAAACTGGGATTGGAGAGAGGGATCTTAAGGGTATCGTCAGCAAACATATGGTATTTCAACTGAAACCGGATAATGATTGATTGATTGGTTGATTGATTGATTGTTGCTTTAGGTCCAGCGGACTCTTCCGAGCCAAATCAGGACCGGACAACCCCCGATCTGCATAAAAGATCTGCTGAAACAACCCTAGTGGGAAAATTGAATGCCCTCCACCGGCCAGTCACTTTACAATAAAGACATCCCACGCAGGGGACGGCTGAGGCTTTACCCCAACTACTCGAACCCCCGGTTACAAAAACAAAATAGAATACAAACATCATTATAAATCATTAACAAAACACATACATATAAAATGCCTATGTTGCTAAATAATAACATCATAGGAAGCCCTAGTGACCACCCGACAGAAAGCGTCCAATACTCCCAAGCTGATCCAACAGACCTCATACACAAACAAGGAGTCTTGTCCAGGAAGAATTTTCAAGAAAAAAGGTAGGTCATTGATCTAACGAAGAAGATAGTATAGCAGAGTGATAGGACAGATCAGGAATGGGAAAGAGCAAATGAGGAAGACAGCGACAGTGGGAATTTAAAACTAAATTTCCAGAAAGTGGGGATGCTATTTATACTGAAACCCCCGGCACTCCAACGGGGATACTGTTGCCGCAGTGAATCGGTCATGCCTACAAAGTCAAGACAGGTTTTCAACTGGGGCTTTCACTTTTCCCTTTATAGGTTAGAACAATCTACAGTGGCAAGATTGCTCATGACCCCAAGGGGTGGATAATGATTGAGCTCAAAGGTTTGTGGAACACCGTAGGTCAAAGTTTGGTTTTTTTCGAACTAAGATCCTTAACAACTGCGGACTGGGTGCGACCGACAAGGTAGGAGTGGAACCATCGCATGACTGTGACATGCAGTCTTTGCGGTAGGATGTTATGGTCCAACGTATCAAAAGCGGCCGACAAATCCAGCATGGACAGGATCGACACATGGCCTCGATCACAGGTGGAGAACAGATCATTTGGTATAATAGTTACTAATTATGAACAACAAAAAAGTCATCTCATCGACCACTTCCATGTGTGTACGCACATCAAATGTGAAAGGATATTTGGCGATGTTGAAAGCCTGGGGGCTCATGTCAAATCTCACAAGGAAAATAGATAATTATATTCCTATAAGTCAGCCAGTTTGGCTAAAATCGCCCCCACGTCAAAATGGAGAAGGACCGGCACCAACAGAGTCACAAGACGAAGGCAGTTAGCAGACACAATCAGCGTATCGCTACACATTTAATACATTAAAAGGCATGGTTCCACATATTCCAAGCGTATAGGAAGATGGCGATAAGGGAGCGCGCAGCAGCCTTACCTTGGAATTTAGACTAAGGGCCTGTCTTTCGAAATAGGCTTCAACCATATCAGAACCGCAGTTGGGGCCAATTTGTCTGATACAATGGCTCCTAAATATTTGAAGCTATGTACTGTATTGAGAGATTGGCCTTGGACTTTGATGTCCGTGTTGATGCCATTGGTGTTGTTGGTCATCATTTTGGTCTTCTCTGCACACTTATTTCTATTCCATAGGCTCTGGAGGTGGTGCCAAGCCTCCGTACCAGCTGTTCACATTCTTTTTCCTCTCCAGCCAATCCATCAATGTCATCCGAAAAACGGAGGTTGGAGATTGCTCTACACCCTATGCATGTTGACTGTGCCTTCGTGATCTGCAAGGGCATCTGACATGATGCGCTCTAGGAAGGTGTTTAAGAGTGCCGGAGAGAGTAGGCATCCTTGACGCACACCGCTTGTTATTCTGAACCAGTTTCCAATGTCGCTGTTGTGAGGACTGCACTGGTAGCCTTGTCATACAGGCCTTTAATGACTTCAATAATGTTAGGGCTGATATTGTACACTCTCATGTTTGCCTCCGTAGCTGCATGCCAGACTCGGTCAAACGCTTTCTTGAAGTCTACAAACACATAATATAGATGTTGTGTGTGCTGTAGGTATTTATAGCAGATTATTCTGAGGGTGAAAATCTGTTCAGTGGTACTTCGCCCTGCTTTGAATCCTGCTTGTTGTTCAGCTATGATTTGTTCAGCTTTGGGTTTATATGCCCATTCGACCGCTCATTGTCTGACACGGCGTTAACGCGTTCTTTAGTCTCTGATCCGTCTACGTCGTCTGCCTCCTCAGCCTCCTCCACTTTCCCCTTCTTCCTTCTCTTCTCTCCTCCTCTTCTTCCTTCTCTTCTCTCCTCCTCTTCTTCCTTCTTCTCCTCTTCTTCCTTCTTCTCCTCTTCTTCCTTCTCTTCTTCTTTTTTCTTCTCCTTCTCTTCCTTCTCCTCTTCTTCCTTCTCTTCTTCCTTCTCCTCCTCTTCTTCCTTCTCCTCCTTCTTCTCCTCTTCTTCCTTCTCCTCCTTCTCCTCCTCTTCTTCCTTCTCCTCCTCTTCTTCCTCTTCCTCTTCTTCCTTCTCCTCTTCTTTTTTATCTTCTCTTCCTTCTCTTCTTCTTTTTTATCTTCTCTTCATCTTTCTCCTTCTCTTCTTCTTTCTCCTTCTCTTCTTCCTTCTCCTTCTTTTCTTCCTTCTCCTTCTCTTCTTCTTTCTCCTTCTCTTCTTCTTTCTCCTCCTATTCTTCCTTCTCCTCCTCTTCTTCTTTCTCATTCTCTTCTTCCTTCTCTTCCTCCTTCTCCTTCTCTTCTTCTTTCTCCTTCTCTTCTTCTTTCTCCTTCTCTTCTTCCTTCTCTTCCTCTTCTTCCTTCTCCGTCTCTTCTTCTTTCTCCTCCTCTTCTTCCTTCTCCTCCTCTTCTTCTTTCTCCTTCTCTTCTTCTTTCTCCTCCTCTTCTTCCTTCTCCTTCTCTTCTTCTTTCTCCTCCTCTTCTTCCTTCTCCTTCTCTTCTTCTTTCTCCTTCTCCTCCTCTTCTTCCTCCTCTTCTTCCTTCTCCTCCTCTTCTTTCTTCTCCTTCTCTCCTTCCTCCTCTTCTTCCTTCTCCTCCTCTTCTTCCTCCTCTTCTTCTTTCTCCTCCTCTTCTTCTTTCTCCTCCTCTTCTTCCTCCTCTTCTTCCTTCTCCTCCTCTTCTTCCTCCTCTTCATCCTTCTCCTCCTCTTCTTCCTCCTCTTCTTCCTTCTCTTCTTCCTTCTCCTCCTCTTCTTCTTTCTCCTTCTCTCCTTCCTCCTCTTCCTCCTTCTCCTCCTCTTCTTCCTCCTCTTCTTCCTTCTCCTCCTCTTCTTCTTTCTCCTCCTCTTCTTCCTCCTCTTCTTCCTTCTCCTCCTCTTCTTCTTCCTCTTCTTCCTTCTCCTCCTCTTCTTCCTCCTCTTCTTCTTTCTCCTCCTCTTCTTCTTTCTCCTCCTCTTCTTCCTCCTCTTCTTCTTTCTCCTCTTCTTCTTTCTCCTCCTCTACTTCCTCCTCTTCTTCTTTCTCCTCCTCTTCTTCTTTCTCCTCCTCTTCTTCTTTCTCCTACTCTTCTTCTTCCTCTTCTTCTTTCTCCTACTCTTCTTCTTTCTCCTCATCTTCTTCTTTCTCCTCCTCTTCTTCTTTCTCCTCCTCTTCTTCTTTCTCCTCCTCGTCCGCCTCCTCTCAGTCTTCTTTTCTCCTCTTCGTTCTTCTTTTCTCCGGCTCTTTCTTCATCTTCATCTTCTACTGCGTCCTATTCAAACAAAAATTCTAACATTATAACAACTAATTATGACGTCAATGAAACCAATTAATTTCATTCATACAACTGGAATCAATGCGTTACGCTGCAATTGTAGTTTCAACTTCAAATCAGTTAACTATCCGAATTCAATTCGTTTTTTCCAAAATGACAGTGAACCACCATTTTTGTCTCTTCTCCATTCCATCCTTCACACTAATATCAAACATTATTTATTATTAATGTTATCATATTACAAATACAGTATTATCGTTTAATAATACCAGTGGATTTATAATACAACATTTTAAAATAATAAATAATATATACTTGCAGACACAGCTGCGAGAAGTACGCACCAGTTATCTCTTTATTATTGTTATTATTATTATTATTATTATTATTATTATTATTATTATTATTATTATTATTATTATTATTATTATTATTATTATTATTATTATACCTGTTGCAACTATTTCTTCTCCTACTACTACTACTACTACTACTACTACTACTACTACTACTACTACTACTACTACTACTACTACTACTAACTACCACGGTTTTTCTTTTTGGTCTTTCTGTTCATTTCATCATCATCATCATCATCATCATCATCATCATCATCATCATCATCATCATCATCATCATCATCGCCACCATGTACAGACTATTCCTATCTTATCCTACCCCATAACTCGAAGGCGGTAGGGGCACCACAGATGATCGTGTAATAAGCGACCTCCATCTTTCTCTGTTCTCAGCAACCCTCATGGAATCGCTCAGTCTCAAGCCAGTCCATTCTCGAATGTTGTCCTCCCACTCTTTTTCTGTCACCCTCTTCTTCTGCCTCCTTGCACCGTGCCTTGCAGGATGGTCTATGCAAGGCCTGATGCTCTGGTGACGTGACCATACCATGGGAGGTTCCGTTTCTTCACCACTGTGAGCATGTTATCGTGTTGCCCAATGTCGAATTGTGTCGTTGGTGAGATTCTGAATATAGGAAATCCCCAAAGTTTTCTCATGCTTTGTATTATTCGTTGTAGATTTGCTGTGAGGGTCCATGTTTCGCAAGCGAAAAAGAAAGACAAAAACAAATTGATGTGCAATATACTGAAATATTTTCAAGTCCAACCAGAAAAGGTATAGTTAAAAAAAATAATAATAATATTCCTATCCTATCCTATCCTATCCTATCCTATCCCATAACTCGGAGGTCGTTTAACCAGCGTACTCCATCTTTTCATGTCTTCAGCAACCCTGATAGTTTCGCTCAGTGTTAAACCAGTCTATTCTCGAATGTTGTCCTCCCACCTCTTTTTCAGTCTCCCTCTTGTTCTACCTCCTTGCGCTGTGCCTTGCAGTATGGTTTTTGCAAGACCTGATGATCTGGTGACGTGGCCATACCATCGGAGTTTACGTTTTTTCACCACTGCGAATAATAATATTAACAACAACAACAACAACAATAATAATAATAATAATAATAATAATAATAATAATAATAATAATAATAATAATAATTATAATAAGTATAATTATAATAAAACATGAAGGTACCACGCGCATTTTGTTCAATGGAACTCAAACGCGGCGATCTGAAGAGATGGCTATTGCAGAAGACGGAATAGAAATCAATGTTTAGTTTTTGAAACATTTGATTGACCGCATCCACTATTGAAGGGAGGGAGGAAACCGGAGTACCCAGAAAAAACACCCTCGGTTTTCTGAAAAGTCTCGTACCTCAGTGACGTAAGTTCGATCCACGTGGTGTTGAAACTCGCGACCTTCGACATAGAGAACCAGCTGACTGTCCACTGAGCCATAGGGCACCTCATATAATATCAATAATATCATTAGAACTTGCAGCTTGCTTGCAGTACGCCAACACTAAACTATAGGAGACTGGCCTGCCGCTTACCCCTTGGGGTCATGAGCAATCTTGCCACTGTAGATTGTTCTAACCTATAAAGGGAAAAGTGAAAGCCCCAGTTGAAAACCTGTCTTGCCTTTATAGGCATGACCGATTCACTGCGGCAGCAATACCCCCGTTGGAGTGCCGGGGGTTTCAGTATAAATAGTGTCCCCACTTTCTGGAAATTTACATGATGAGGGCTTTTTAGCCCAATTTTATTGTCCTTAACGCTCATGCAATAGGACGTTAAGCATCGTTTTTTCGTTCGTTCGAATAATTAAAGTCTCCTCTCTGAAAATCCTTATCGGGAAGAGAGGGGACTATAAACTCATACACACACACATGGAAATTTAGTGCTTTAAATTCCCACTGTCGCTGTCTTCCTCATTTACTCTTTCCCATTCCTGCTCTGTCCTATCACTCTGCTATACTATTTTCTTCTTCGCTAGATCAATGACCTACCTTTTTTCTTGAAAACTCTTCCTGGACAAGACTCCTTGTTTGTGTATGAGGTCTGTTGGATCAGCTTGGGAGTGTTGGACGCTTTCTGCCGGGTGGTCACTAGGGCTTCCTATGATGTTATTATTTGGCAATATAGGCATTTTATATGTATGTGTTTTGTTGATGATTTATAATGATGGTTGTATTCTATTTTGTTTTTGTAACCGGGGGTTCGAGTAGTTGGGGTAAAGCCTCAGCCGTCCCCTGCGTGGGATGTCTTTATTGTAAAGTGACTGGCCGGTGGAGGGCATTCAATTTTCCCACTAGGGTTGTTTCAGCAGATCTTTTATGCCGATCGGGGGTTGTCCGGTCCTGATTTGGCTCGGAAGAGTCCGCTGGACCTAAAGCAACAATCAATCAAAACAAAAAAGCCTGCCGCTTTGTGCCAGATTTTTAAAATGACGTCATCGTTTAGACGTCAGAACTTAGGAAAATGTCTGGATCTCCAAATAACACAGGCAGCGTCAAACTAAATCTACATTGTGGAAATTTCCATTTATATTTTAATAATGTACAGTACATTTATTTTTGTTTGACTGGACAATGATACATTTTGTTACAGTAGAACAGATCCTCGGTAATAAAGGATTAGTGGATCCTACCACTATGCTATCGAAAATGCACTAATTCTTTACTATGGACGATCCATTATGCTTGTGTAATGTGCCGATGGTTTTCTAAAACATTCCACTCCACACCCTCAAATCACCTCTTTCCGCTCTTCTGTCTGTTTCAAACGTGGAGACATGGTAGGCTGGGTGTATAGCCCTATCAGTAACTTTGTTTTCCTGTATCTATTATATAATTCAAAGACCTTATGAACAGCTTTTTTCTCTGGGACAACATTCGAGAATGGACTGGTTTGAAACTGAGCGACACCATCAGGGTTGCTGAGGACAGGGAAAGATGGAGTACGCTGGTTAATCGATTATCTGTGGTGCCCCAACGACCTCCGATTACGGGATACGATAGGATAGGACAACATTCGCGAATGGACTGGCTTGACACTGAGCGAAGCCATGAGGGTTGCTGAGAACAGAGAAAGATGGACTACGCTGGTTAAACGATCAACTGTCGTACCCCAAAGACGTTCGAGTTACGGGATATGATGGGATAGGATAGGATAGGATAGGATATACATTTTCTCTGCGGCGAGTTCTGGTAGGGTGGAATCAGTGGTGCAACTAGGCCTCATTCTAGACCTTCTGCGTCATCAGATACTTCACGTCACGGACTTTACGTCAAAGTTAATAAAGGCATATTTATATAAAGATCTCTCTCTCTCTCTCTCTCTCTCTCTCTCTCTCTCTCTCTCTCTCTCTCTCTCTCTCTCTCTCTCTCTCTCGCTCAATAAAACGTCTCCAATATCTAATGAGAATTAGATTCAGAAACCAACTTTTAGTTTCTTTTGAACGCACGTTGATACAAATTATTTCTAGCTCATGTTAGTGTTGGCGGTCTTTCTGGTAGTGACCCGTTTATTTACAATGATCTTGCTCTGCGCTGGTTTGAGAATTAAAGGTCATATATTTGTGTCATACTTTATGTGAAAGAATAACAGTCGTTGAGACGGTATCACTGGCAATGAGACAAACACCAGAGCGTCGAGTCAGTCATTTATTCAGTGACCGTTTCTTCTCTAGTACGCATGCGCAATACAGACACAAGGGAATGAGGTCAAAGTTGTTACATCACATTTAGTGATTACGTAACTATATACAGATAGATAGATAGATAGATAGATAGATAGATAGATAGATAGATAGATAGATAGATAGATAGATAGATAGATAGTAAGATAGATAGATAGATAGATAGATAGATAGATAGATAGATAGATAGATAGATAGATAGATAGATAGATAGATAGATAGATAGATAGATAGATAGATAGATAGATAGATAGATAGATGGATAGATAGATAGATAGATAGATGATATTTACCACCGCCATTGTACGTATAAAAAAGTCAGTTCAATCAACAGATGGTATTGCGCAATTCCATGTGTAATGAAGCAGAGAGGAAGATGGCTGCCCCTTCACCACACAAGGCAGAGCATTCCCTAATGAAGGTGCTTATTTTTAGTTTAGTTGATTGATGACGTAGAATTGTAACCGTGCTTCTCTTGGGCTGCCTATCCGTTTGTTGAGGCTTTGAGAATTTGCCGAAATAACACGTTTTCTTCTTCTTCTTCTTTGAGAATTTGCCGATATAACACGTCTTCTTCTTCTTCTGCTCCTTCTTCTTCTTCTTTTTTTTCTTCTTCTTCTTCTTCTGCTCCTTCCTCTCTTTCTCCTATTCTCTCTGCGCTGTCATATACTAATCTAGTAAGACTATTGATTTGGATAAGAAATAATTAGGTTATCCTCCTTTACTTTTTCATCATCATCATCCTCGTCGTCGTTATCATCATCATCATAGTCGTCGTCGTTGACATCATCATCATCATCATCACCATCATCATCATGGGTGTCATCTTCTTTTTCTTCCGTAACAATTGTTTTAATCTATTCTCAATTTCTATCTGCTCGCGTTCCGTCTTAATTGTTCTATAGTCCGAGCGTCTAACAGTAAAAAAGGACAAAGTAAGGGGAAAAAAGCAACAGTAGGTTTCTTTATCGCAAAAGGTAGTAAAATATGTGCACTTTAAGAAACCGCAGAGGTTACCTTTCCTGGACCCTGGAACAAGTTAATATTAGTGCAATGACGTCATCGCAACACCTTGCAAATGCAAAAATTTGCAAATCATAAGCAAACACCATCATGTAGCCCCTCATTCAAAAGGTCTTGTCAAGCAGCGTTCAAAAACAATGATAGAAATGTCCGCCGGCGGATATAAAGTCGTATATATTGCTAGAAATGTTTTAATGCAACTCACGCATAGACAGTGCATTCGCACAAACAGTGAGCAACAGCAACTTGCACACACAGACACAGGCACTTACTACAGTTCCCCACGCCACTAAAAACTTGCCGGATCCTCTTGAAACATCTCCGCTGGTGGGGCGTTGCTGCAGGCAAGGCCCTTGCAGTCCGCACAGGCCAGAGTGCACTCAAGTCCAAGAGTTCGACACGTGCAACGGCTTCCCTTGCCACAGTCAGTTTTGCATTTGCACCTGATGCCCTTCATGAGTAGGGAAGGAGCCGGTCCCAGATCTGTGGTTTTTGGCTCCAAGCGTTGGGCTGAACGCTGCCATCCCCACTCCTCTGGCTGAAGGTCGCAGCCGAAGTCCAGCCAGCGCTAGAACAATATCAGAAATATTTCATTACAAATTTTTAAAAAGTCAGTGATCTTCCTAAATGATAGCTTGAACATGAGCAGTCTAATATGAAAACAAAATTTACTGTTCTTCAACTGTTAACGATTTGAAAACAAATATTTCCAGACTAGACCATGTATTGATTTCATGCAGATTGCAAAACTTAGAAAATAATCTAATCAATGAAATAGTTTGGGATTAATTAAAGATATATGGTGTGGGAATAAGGAAGGTACGACTACACTCAACCGATTCAGAAAGGCACACCACACGTTACAGCTGAAAACAGAGAAATACCCGAAATGAGATGCCACTATGATACACATAATAAAGAGGCACACCTGAACTTGCAAATAAACTCGCAGACTGTGATACTTGGCTGCCCCTGAGCTTGGCGGCAAAGACTGGACAGCAACGGCAGTCATCGACGAGGCCACTTTCTCACTGAAGCGTTTGTACCGAAGGAAATCTAGGGTATCTTTGTCCTGTCCATTGTACAAACAAACTATAGCCTTTTCGCCGGCGGCGATGATGGCTTCTTGGGTTTGTCCTGCAGTAGAGAATGTTTCAGCCGCACATTCCAACGTTGTTGATGTTACGACCTTTTTCAGAGGGACGCCTTTACCAATCCCAAAGAGGCGAGAAGTCGTGTCACAGCCGTTCACAGCGTGCAAAAACGGCAGTTGGCGGCAGCGTGTATCCCCAATACGTTCTTTTAAGTACAGGATATTCTGTTCTGGGTGCTTTTTCCCTTTGATATCAGATCGCAAGAGAATTGGCTTGCCATCCGTCTTTGCATGCACAAGAAGGAGGACGAACAGGTCTGTATCTTCTCCCAACACGATAGTGGTATGTGAAGAAGAATACTTGACTGAAGCGTCAACAATGAGTGTGTCTGCGTCCTCTGATGGCGTGTAGCACACTGACGTTTCTTGCCTCCAAAAGTTCACCTAGAAAAGTTATGAAGCATTGTTTGTTTCTATTGTTGGCAAGGAACTGTTCTTTCCTTGAAGTGAACAGCATGTTAGGTGCAAAGTTTATCGATGGGCCAACAATACCATTAGAACGCCGAGCATGAGCCGCATCTTTAGTTGACGGTCCACTGTCATAGCCATCAAAGATAACTACAACCTCGTGAGCGTTGCTGTATTTTCTGGTTATGTATTCCACGTAGGTCGCGGCAATGCTGGCAAATGGGTCTCCTTTTTTCCATGGAATTTTGTGGAGAAGAGATCCACCGTCGATGACGTACACAGGAGAATCACTGATGTCCACAGAAGGCTGACTGCCTTGTCGTGTGGCTTCTGATACTAACGCATCAACGAGTTGTGATTTGGCAGCTTCTCGCATTAAACCACATGCATCAAACAGTGCCGCTGGAGGGCAGCTGAGATCGTACGTGAAGAATCCTGGCAAGTCCAGAGCTGACTGCGCTTGGGCAGCAGCCACTAGACGCTGAAACAACATCTGTGGATCAACTTGGGGGCCAGTCACCTTAGCGGAAGGTTTGGTACTCATTGTCACAACTTGATCTTTTTTCTTGAAAGAAATGTCCTGGACTTTTGTATTTTTAATCTTCTCCAAAATCGCTTCTCCCACCTCTTTTGCCTTGTCAGCATTCACATGCTTGTCCGCTGTGGCACCGGTGCTTATGTTTCTTAGAGATTCATCACAGGAGAATGGGTTTCTTGGAATCAGGAAGCTCAGGAGTGATTGCATGTCCTTGTCATCTCGCTTCTGTCGCGGTTCAGTGTTTTCAATATGCTGGTCACTCGTTGTGTAGTTACTGCTTGTCACTGTCTGCATCGCCTCATTGACGTCAGCGCATGCTGGCATTGACAGCAACCACTGTGTGCGCTGGCTTTCGCCCATGCCTCTCCCACGTGTCAGCCCTCCTGCTGTTTTCAGGCTCCGCATAAGCACTTGCTCTATCACCAAATCCTGAGAGAGGCCTGCCCAATAACGATCGCTTATACGAAGAACATGGAAGCCCTTTTGAAAGGCTTGAAACACGTCCGGCTTATGATGGCCAAGGGACTGCATCTGCTGCAGGTAGATGTGAATAGACTTTGCATACAAATTATGCCCCGCAGCTGCCATGTATGGCAGCATTTCTTTCATTGCCTGTAAATGCAGAGCCCAGTCACCTGTTCTTTCTGCTTTGATAAATGTCTTAAGGATTTCGACAGTATTCATGTACTGCAGCCACAAACAGGACGTCCGACTTTTTGTAGCGAGTTGGTTTTTCAGTTCACAGAGTTTGTTGTCGATGATGTCAAGTTCTTTGTTACTAGCGACCTCCGCTGGTGAAATGGCCTTCTCTAGAAGACTATCGAATAGCTTCACACAACATGACACAACTTTTACAATATCTTCACCTGTGTTCACATGAAATTGATCTGAAATCTGTTCATTTACCTCTGCTCTTTGTGTGCCTTGACCTGTCCCATTGACCTGACCACGTTCACCTGTAACCAAGTCTGACATGCATTCACTTATCTCTTTGTCTTGTTTGCTCCAATCTGTGTCCATGTCAGGTGCATGTTCACTTGTCCATGCATCTGATGCGAGTGCGAGTTGATTTGTGTCCAGCTGTGACGTGCGTTCACTTGTGTGCTCTTCTGTAGTTTGTTCGCTTGTCTCTGGTGAACCATGTATGCTGGCACCTTCATGGTGTGTCTTGCTTGCATTTTGTTCAACATGAGAGACATCTGGGAGGTTTAAGCCAAGAGCGGATGACGACAATAGTGCGTTCAAGACAGCATCAACAAGAATATTGACACGAACTGCTCTTTTGACGCTCTTCCCAGACAGTACTTGCAGGGCAGTGTTTGGTGTCACCACAACTTCCATGAGCTGTTGCAATCCAGATCCAGACATTAAATGCCCGATCGATCCCAGAAAACTCATCTGGGTATGAAATCCTCCCAAGCACAACACCATTGATCGAAGAGGGCTCTCATCTGGCTCACTGTCGATTATGGTTTGAGCTTTCCACCACAGGGGCTGATCGAAAGTTATCACCGGAGTGACCTTGTATCGACGCGCCATGTCACATACAAAATGCAGAGTTGAGTAGATGCAGCTCAAGTTGGAGGGGTCAAGGTCGATCATAGGCAGAAACGTTACCTCGGTCCGACCTGGGTAGTCCCCGGTAGATACTGCCTGCATAAACCCAGACCATCCTGGTCGAGGGGAGCGAAGGGGCCATGAGATTTTCCACAGAAGGTCCAGTTTTCTGGTTGGGTCGTCAACTTTGAAGTCTTGCAGCTCTTGATATTTGAGTGACAAGTCAATGGAAGATGTGTTGTAGAAGCGCTGAGGAATCTCTCCAACGAGGCGCATGACATTTTTTGCGGTCATGTTGGTGTCGCGGAGTATTTTGCGAGTCTCTTTTTTTCCAGGAGTAGCTGTTCCAATAATGCCCATCCCGTGGAATGTTCCGGCTCCATCAATGGTTCTGACGTTGTGGTCGACGTTGTCAGCAACAAAGGTTACATGGCTCTCAGGGGTCACTCCTGAAAGGTCAGTGCCTTGGGTAGCAGCAGCGCACTGTTCAAACAGCTTTACTTCTGCATATGTGGAACAGAAGGCCATCTGGTTTAGATGCTCCACGAGATACCGGGATCCATACAAGTGATGTAGCTCCACTGCAAGACCAATCTGAAGAGGGGGCAGCAAGGACTTGGGTCTAACAACTGACATAATTGCCTGTCCAATTGACGCCGTGGCAAGACTCGCATCCTTCCTGTTGTGGAACAATGTCTCCAAAAACAAAAGAAGCGCAGGTGTGAGGTAATTAAGGTTGTTTCCTAAGTCACTGATATCATCTTTAGATGGGTACTCCTCCTTTGTTGACTTCATTTCCTTGATGTCCGAAAGCACCAGTCTAGCTGCTGTTTCTACAATTCTCAGTTTTTCTTTCTTTTGGTCATTTTCTCTTGTACTTTTAGCAAATTGATCCAAAATTTTCTCAACCTTTTCTCTGTATGTAACAGTGTTGACTTTCGCGCGAAGAGATGTAATTATAATATCATCCCCTAAAGTTTCTGTCAGTTTTTCTCTCAAATGCCTTTCTGTGTATGGGTCATCACAATACTGTCCCATCAGCTCACACAGTTGTTTCATTGTTACTTGCTCCTCGTCATTTTCTTTTACGTATGCAATCACCTTTTCAAATGCAGCAGTTTTTGAACTTTCAGTTGGACGTCCAAGCTTTGATTCTTCTCTAAACCCCTGACTGTATGCCCGGGGAATACCGTTTCCAGTCCTAAAGTTAACGTTGCACTGTTGGTGGTACACTGCGTCAGCTGCATGCA
The DNA here is from genome assembly GCA_036898135.1 of Oncomelania hupensis. Classification (NCBI taxonomy): domain Eukaryota; kingdom Metazoa; phylum Mollusca; class Gastropoda; order Littorinimorpha; family Pomatiopsidae; genus Oncomelania; species Oncomelania hupensis. The sequence continues at coordinate 17,314,405 of CM072514.1, forward strand.
AGTCATTTATAAACTCTATTCTACCTTGCACTTCATGGGACCAATCGTCATTTCTTTGTAAACAGGCTGTTTCTAGTGCACTCTGGAAAGCAAACGACCTCACAGGAAAAACCGTTTTCTTACCATAGCTTTTTTCCTCTGCACGCCTGTCTTTTTCTACACTTGTGCCGCAGAGGATGCAATTATTTCGGTAATCAAACTTTATTTTAGTAGATCTACGTCCTGGTGCAGAATTTTGCTGAGAATTGGCCTCTTTGTCACGAGCAATATATTTGGAATTCAGGTGGTCTGATCGACATTTCTTATGAAGAACTTGGCCAATGTAGAATTGAGCGCTGCTAATACCCCTCTCTCGACTAGCTCTCTGTAAGCCTGCTAGACCTCGTTTACTTGTCACAGTTGTGCACTGTCGACCATTACTAAGTGGATCATTGCACAAAATGCAGAGGTCACTCTTGTCCGGCTGCGTTTCAACTGAAAAAAAAAAACCTTGCTATCAGCAGATAACTAACTTTTGCCTTTTAATTTTACAAAATAGATATAGATAGATAGATAGATACATAGATAGATAGATACATACATACATACATACACGCATACATGCATGCATACATACATACATACATACATACATACATACATACATACATACATACATACATACATGCATTCATGCATACGTTACAGATATCAGATAGCAGATAACAGATTTTTTTGCCAAAAAAATTAAGTAACAAATTAATAAGCAACTCAATAAACGATTAATGGGGTGGGGCTGGATAGATAGATGTATAGATAGATAGATACTTACATAAATACATACAGCATTGACTCTAAAAACTAACTGGACTGAATGGAACGGGTGCTTGAGTACTAAAGCACACCGCCATACCTCCACCCCTGAATCCGATCCTACAAATCTATCAACACAAAGCCTGCAAGGTATGCATACACTCTAGAAAATGTTTTTTTTGTCTTTCATACTCTGTTTTCTTTTTAACTACATGCATGTATTAAAAGGAGTAAACAGTAGCTAAATGTTGTAATCCCAATATTTGTCTTTCTTTCTTACATGTATGTATTAAGCATGAGCCTCCAAGTTTGTACAAAATAATGTCAAAATAATCATGATCACGTTACCGTCCTACATGATTTTAGCCCACAGCGGCACACTCATGCTACAGTGGGTTTTTTTATGAAGGCCTACATCACAATGACAGAATTTGAAAAATTAAAACCAGATGTACACAAGAAAAAAAGAGAGAAAACAATCCAACAGGTTATAAAATTCAGTGTGTTTACGTTTCGACAATTTATGCTGCTTGCATCCTTCTTCAATAAAGATAGTAAACATGCTGCACATCATTGCTCTAGTTTTACGCATTTGTGTGGCTATTCGGGGCGTAATTATGATTGTCAGACATCTGTACACCCCTTCAAAGTAATGCAATAGTTCAAAAAATTATCAATCAATCTAAATTTATAACAAAATAATGCATTTCTTACCTGGAATCGCTTCGCAGCTGGGCGCAGCCATATTTGAAATTTGCGTCAAACAAACTTTTAGATCACTCCGCGGAGACGTCACACACCAAAAAAAGAGTAAATGCGCGAAACGAAAATGGGCAGACGGTTTCTCTAAATGCACTTATTATTCCAGGGTCGACCGGTGGTAACCTCATCGGATTTTAAAAATACATACATTTTTTCACATAAAGTAGTTGAGAAACAAACTGTTGCTTTTTTCCCGCTTCGAAAAAGTTGCACGCTCGGACTACTACCTCTTCGCCCCTCTTTGGATTGAACTCTCGCCAAATGAACCACCTGCAAGATTTCTCAAGGAAAGATGTCTTGAGAATGAGTTTTCCCACGAGGATGGTTTTCGTCAGAAAGATTAAAAATGTCGGCCGGGTCGATTTGGTGCGATGTTATTTGCTTTTTAGTTTCCAAGTCCGTTTGACAAAGAAACAGTGACATAACCTCTTATTTAGCAGCCTTATCGGTTTACTATGTCAAATGTAATTATTCTTATACGGTCACTTTTCAGCATAATGAGCTACTGGAGGCGGTGGTGGAAATCAGGAAGGACTTGGTTTGGAAAGCTTGCGTTATATCGCCCTGCCTATTTGAGTGAGAAGGGCAAGGTAAAGTAAAGGTAAAGGTAGTCCCATAGCCTTGTGGCCGTAGGGGAGCGTGATGTTGGAGATCACACTTATCTTGGGCCAGCGTAATGAGGGTGATGCCAATCTCTCTCCCTCGCTGCTTTACCTTCCCCACCCTTAAAAGAGTAGGTACTCAGTCACAGTTGAGTCAACTGGGGGCGTTGTTATTTGTCGCTTCACGTTTTGCGGTCACCCATCCAAGTGCTAGCCGCACTGGACGGTGCTTAACTTGCGACACAGTAGCGAGTGCTCCAACCACTGCGCTATCCGAAACCCCAAGAAGGGCAAGGATTGTAGCCATGGACCATAGACATCACCACAGACTCCTCAGTTTCAGTTTTTGTATTTCCAGACAAAATTCGGAAATAGTCAGAGAGAACAAAATGAGCCAAATCCGGTCGGTCAGTCCTCCCGGCTGTTTGTCGGCCGGGCCGTGGAACCACTGAACGAATTTTGATCAAACCTCACAGGAAAATGTATTCACGCTAGTGGCCCGCCTTCTTTGCCATCATATTTGCTCTACCGCAAAGACCAACGTCGCTCACTGAACGTGTTATTAGTCCTTTATTAACGGCTTCTTCATTACATTACATGGTTATTGTTTTAGGTCCAGCGTCCGGCTTCATCAATGTTCGCTGTGGCAGGATGTGGATGAGAATTAAGAGTATAAACAGAACTCTCATCTATTTGCAGCCAACGGGAACACTTGCCAATTTGAAGGGGTTGTTTGTCGCTTCTCACCCGATCCTTGTAAGTTTTCATTTGGATCTTTCCATGCGAGGATTGGTATGAGTCCTAGGGGAGGGCCAATCGTTTTCACCACACCTCAAACCTTTGACAGGATTGTCTGCGCCCCGTCGGACTAAATCCTTCGACGGCGGCCGTTGATTGGGTCTGACCTTTTACCGGCAAATGCCAAGTCTCGCGAGAACTGCTGAGTCTGGGTGAATTGGCCTCCAATTTCATCCTCAAGTAAAGAAAAAATTCTCATGTTCCACATTTGTAAAAGAACAACAACAACATGCATTATTCTGACATATCGCGCGGTGGCCGAGTGGGATTGCGAATGCTAACAAATTGAGGGAGCACGAATATGCCGAGAGAGATGGAAATGAATGTGTCGACAGCGCTTTAAACCTTAACAAGGACTAAAGAAGGCTTAACATTTGAAAGGAGGGAGGGAGAGAGAGAGAGAGAGAGAGAGAGAGAGAGAGAGAGAGAGAGAGAGAGAGAGAGAGAGAGAGAGAGAGAGAGAGTGTTACTTTGAAACGCGAATGGTAGTATGTCTGAAACGCGCTCGATAGATCTAATCGTTTCGTTTTGCAAAGTATTCAATAATAGAGTGTATTTACCTTTGATTTGAGTTTGCGTTGTTGTTAGAAGAAGCTTTGTATAACGTTGGTAATTTTTGTGAATCGATATTATTAGAGAATTCTCTAGATTCGCGTGTTTACTGTGGATAGAAACTTCCTGATAAATGTCGAAGTTTGAGAACGTTCCTGGAATGCTTAGAAAGATGTATGACGTAAGTCAGTGATGACGAACTTTATTTTGATTGGTGGTAAAGTGTTATCGGGAACGTTCTGACGTAGTCTCGATCGAGAGAAAATCTATAAAATGGATGCCCTGTGTGTGTGTTGTTGATAGTGAGTCGAGTTGAGTTGAGTTGAGAATTGTATGCAGATGTTGATGTGTGCTGAATAAAAGTGGAAAATTTCATACGAAGACTCAGTGACTTGTATGCTGATTGAACGGGTTACATGGATAATCGAATCCGATCTTACACTCATCAGGAGCATTCACGCATTGGGGCTGAATCTACTACTGATTGAAAACACCACCATCAAACGGAGTGTAACAGAGAGATTGCAAAACGGGTGTCAGACTTGCCTACCGATATGATGACCCTCAATTTGTAGCATCAAACGGCCCCTATCTTTGGGCGAGAGTAGGCCTATAAACCGATTTTGTCCCTGTGCACACGCACACACGCCTTCCATCCCACGGATGTTAAAAATCTTGGGCGGGTGTGCTAGCTACACAAACACCTCCAGCACAAACAGTACCAGGTCCAAATTCCCCTGTACTAGGTCGTCCATGATCTCTTAGTTGTCTAGGACGTTAGTCGCAGTGCTGTTTTCCTCTATCTATCCTATCCTATCCCGTAACTCGGTGGTCGTAGGGGCACCACAGATGATCGTTTAACCAGCGTACTCCATATTTCTCTTTCCTCAACAACCCTCATGGCTTCGCTCAGTGTCAAACCAATCCATTCTCGAATGTTGTCCTCCCACCGCTTTTTCGGTCTCCCTCTCTTCTTCTATCTCATTGCACTGTGCCTTGCAGGATGGTCTTTGCAAGTCCTGATGATCTGGTGACGTGGCCGTACCATCGGAGTTTCCGTTTCTTCTACGCTGTGAGCAGGTCATCGTGTTCTCCAATGGCTTGTGTGATGGTCTGTCGGACTTCGTCGTCGGTGATGTGGTGGGGATAGGAAATGCCCAGAAGTCTTCTGTAGCACCTCGTCTCCATGCTTTGTATTCTTCGTTGTAAATCTGCTGTGAGGGTCCATGTTTCGCAAGAATACAGGAAGACTGAGATGACAAGGGAGCGCAGCAATCTTACCTTGGAATATAGAATGATGGTCCTGTCTTTTCAAATGGGCTTTAACTTTGCCAGGGCAGCAGTTGTTTGTGCGATCCTGGAGATGACTTCCTGAGAGTTCCGGTTCCGGTCCCATCATGTCAACAACGGCCTAAATGTAGCTGCCAATTTCATTTGTTGGAAACCGGGGTAATCAGCTAGATTTCACCATGACGGCACGAAGGACATTAAGACGAAGGAAGCGGATAGCGAAAGATGAAGAAGAAATGGTGACAGAAGACGAGGTGAGGCAGGAAAAAGGGATGGAGCCGGCAACAGTGACTGCGGCCACAGAGGTCATTCCTGACCACGGCTGCAGTAGTTGCCAAAATCAACTTCAAGTAAGTGAGCTCCAAGCAGTCATCCACACAATGCAAACGGAAATCAAAGAGCTGCACGTGTTGATTAGCGATCAATCGAGTTTGATCAAACAGCTCATAAACAAAATAGATCGGCAATCGGCATCCGCAGTGGAGGGTGGCGAGCAGACGACTCGACTGCGATCGACCATTCCACAAGTCTCATATGCGACCGTAGTGAAGTCAAAATCACTAACTGTAGATGATAGTCCAAAAATCACCGTCGCAAGTCATCTCTGCAGGTAATCAAAATAAAAAGAAGAAAGTAGTAAAACAACATGACGAAAATGATGACGTCAATGCAAAACATGACGCAATCAAGAAGACAGGGGTACAAGTAGGTTGGCCAAGTCAAATACAGCAAGTCTTCGATGATGTGGTCGTTGTTGTTCACGATTCTGTATTGAACGGAGCTCAGGCAAACAGACTGGGTCAGTCCTACGGTTTTGAGGTGGTCAAGACTAGGGCATCGGTCATTGAAGATATAATTCCAGCACTTGAACAGCTGGGTGAAGAGATCAACAGCCAAGATCTAAAAACAGTGGCCATTCATGTAGGTGTGAATGATCTTAAAGACAAAGACCACAAGGCAGCAAGTTCAAATTTCGTGAATACGATCAAAACCGTTGCTTTGAAGCACTCAAACACTAAAATCGTAATAAGTAAGATTGTGGCTGTAAAGGATACAGTCCTGCGGTCAAAACGAGTCATTTTCAACGCGCTATCTTTCTCCGAACTTTTGGATGAGCCAAATGTTGTTTTTGTAAACCATGACAACATGCCAACTTACGTCTTAATAGACAAGATCCACCCGAACAGAAAAGGATCAAGTATCCTAGCTGGAAACATTGGTAGATTTTTACAAGGTCTTCTGTGGAAGAAACCCAGCCGAAGAAGACTTGCTCGAAACTACCGGGCAAGTGACTGCCCTGGATATTATGACCTCCGAGGCAGGTGTCATCCAGATCCCAGACCAGTGTTCCCAGTGAAATGGTACTAACTGATGTTCGGTTCCAGAAATGATATGGCTTTCTAAGAACAATTCATCGCTGTTTTTCAATTTAAGCCAGTTCAAGAACTCAACTTATTGCATATAGTTGTTATTGTTTGAGATTTTTATTCTTGATACTATTAAGTTAATATGAAAAAAAAAGAAAACAATTTGTCTATTCTGCAGTGGAACTGTCGATCCATTGCTACAAATCTACAGTATCTACGTGAACATATATAAAAAACAATCATCATGTGTTATCTTTACAATCATTAAATGTCAATTATAAAAAGTTACCAAAGTTGCAAGGCTTCTACTTTCCACCAGTAACGAATTTCAGCAGGAATAAAGTTCAGTGCGCGATTTATGTAAGGAATTATATGGATTACATTTTGAACCCATCTCCAATACCAAAAGAGCTAACTGATATATTTTCCGCTTGTGTTAAACTTAAAGTAAATAAGGATTTCAGTCTTAATATTTTGTCAATATATTATCCAAGAGGACCTAATGCCAATACGGTTGATTGGATAAGATTTGTTGGTGCTTCAGAAAATTGGATAATTACTGGAGATTTTAATTCTCATTCGCCAGTCTGGGACAATGACTGTACATATACACCAGATATCAAATTTGTTGATGCTATTATTGAATCAAATTTGGTCTTGTTAAATGATGGGCAAGTGACTCGCATCCCTGGCGTTTCAACTCACCGAGCTGCGGCGCTCGATTTAACTCTTGTATCCCCAGATCTTGTTATTGACTGTGAGTGGAATGTTCTGTGTGATAATTTAGGCTGTGACCATTTGCCTATTGTTACAACCTTAAATAATCCTGTTGAAACGCAGATAGAAGATGATGTCATTCCTAAGTACGTTTATGACAGAGCAGATTGGGATTTGTTCAAATCTTTATTGATGTCATATAATACTGATTTTGAAAACGTAGATGATATAAATTTTGTATATTCCCAATTTACTGAAAAAATTAACTCTACAGCAAGTACTTCAATTCCTAAAAGAAGATCGATAAAGACAAAAACCAGAAACGGTAATGTTTGGTGGAATGAAGTTTGTGACGTGGCAGTTAAAAAGAAAAAACAAACATACAAAAGCTGGAAAAAATTAAAATCAATCCAGTCTTTTGAAGAAATGAAAAAGGCAAAAATAGAATGCAACAAAATAATTGTGGTTGAAAAGAAAAAACTTTACAGAGTTTTGTCTAACAGAAATAGCTAGTTCACAAGACAGTTCGAAGGCTTGGAAAAAAGTTGCTGAAATGAAAAATGGATATCGGCTGCCACAGTGTCCAGTTAAATTACAAAACAATATTTTCCCCTCCCCGGTTGAAAAAGCTGAAGCATTTGTAAACATTTTTGGAAATGACAGTTGCTCCTATACTTTATCTCAACAAATGTATAATGACAGAAAAGAGAAAGAGTGTTTAGATGAATATGACGATCCATTTCCAGACAATGACCTGTTCATAAATGCGAATATTTCTTTTCAAGAATTTAAGGATGCTTTATTTAGTCCAGGACCAAGAAAATCTGCTGTAGGCTGGGATGGTATGTCCTATATATTATTATTTAATTTACCAGAAAAGTGGTTGCATCTACTACATACAACCATTCAAAGGTGTTGGCTACGAGGAACTATGCCGGAAATATGGAAGTCTTCTCTAGTAATTCCTATTTTAAAAGCTGGCAAACAAAGAACAGACCCAGCTAATTATAGACCTATGGTCTTAACCTCTCATGTTAGCAAGCTAATGGAGAATATAATTTTAGAACGTATGACGTATTATTGTCAAAAACAACATATAATCCCTGTTAATCAGGCAGGATTTCAAAAAGGCCGATCCACTAGAGATCACCTTGTTAAATTAACTGCACAAATTAAAAGACAATTTTCTAAGAGAAAGAGTATTTTAGCAACGTTTTTGACGTGAAAAAAGCCTATGACAGGGTATGGCATGCAAAATTATTATTGAAATTAAAACAAATAGGATTGTCTGGACACATGTATAATTATATTAAAAGTTTCCTTTCAGAGACATAAGTGTTAGAGTTGGTAATTCTTATTCAACATCTCTTAAAACAGACATGAGAATTCCTCAGGGAGCCTTAATTTCACCTCTTTTATTGAATATTTTAATTCATAATTTACCTAGAAATGTAAGTAAAATCGTATTCCTAGTCCAGTATGCTGATGACATAGCTGTCTGGATGAATGTTTCCTTGAGAAAGAAAACATCCATTTTTGAAGTAAAACACATTACTAAACTTTATCAGAATGAAATAAATAATATTATACTTTATATGAGCTTAAATGGTCTGGAATTATCTAAAGAGAAGACAAACAGGATCTTATTTAATAATGGTCAAGAACCAAGACAACTGCTACACATTTTCATTGACAAGAAGAACTTAAATATGTTAAAAAATTAAAATTTTAGGGTGTTTATTTAACTTGTAAGTTGCACTGGAAAAAACATATTGACTATTTAATACACAAAGCCGTTACAAGATATAACTTGTTGAAAATCATTGCTAGACAACCTTGGGGTCAAGATTTAAAAGTTTTAGTTCACTTAGCTTGTGCTCTTGTTAGATAAAAAATAATATATGGACAGGAAGTTTATTTCTCTGCTCCTGCCTGCTACTTTAATAAATTACAGAGTTTAGATAGCAAAGCTATAAAACTAGCACTAGGTGTTCCCATTCATACTAAAACTAGTTTAAGGTATGAAGTAGCAGGTGTTATTCCTGTAGAAAAATTGAGGAAAATGATATGCACTAAATATATTATAAGAGCAGCTGCAGTATTTAATAGCACAGAGGAAGAATTGCAGTTAAGATCAGATGTCAACTTTCCTAAAAGAACTCAAAACACTAAAATGTTTCAAACTATTGCCACTTATACAAAAGATTTAGTTCAGACGCATTTAAAAAATATAGACTTTTTGTATAATAGAGAATTTATCTCACCCATCCCTCTTTGGGAGCTTGAAAATGCAAGTTATGATATAAACTATTCCACTGAAAAAAAAGAATGAAAATACCAGCTTACTGATATCTGATGTTCATATGTATCTAGCAGAAAAATATTCATCTTCTCTAAAAATATACACTGATGGTTCTGTTTTAAAGACAGGTGATACAGGCGCCGCCTTTGTTATACCTGATTTAAAAATTTCCGAATCATATTATCTAGGTAAGGGAAATTCGATTTTCACTGCTGAACGTCTAGCCATTTTAATGGCATTAAGTAAAATCATGAGCATAACATTTCATCTATTAAGTATTGTAATATTTGTAGATTCTAAATCCGTACTTCAGGCTTTAAATTCCAATTCCTATAAAGAAAGAACAGACATTATTATTGAAATTAAACACCTCATTAATAATTTAATTGTAAATGGTACAAATGTAGACTTTTGTTGGATCCCTTCTCATTGTGGGTTTCGATGCAATGATTGGGCAGATCGAGCTGCAAGAAACGGTGCTTTACGTATAAACGCGGTCTCTTTGTCTTTACCATTGACGGTCAAAGAAGTTTCAAACTTGATAGTTCAAGAGGTCAAGAAAGGTTGTCATTTTAAACAACAGTATGATAAACATTGTGGAATTCCAAGATCTGTTTCTTGCATGGCCTACCGAATTTATATGAATTCTGTGAGAACCAAGTATTGTAAAAATGTTGTGTGTGCGTTTAAAGAATTTTTTTTCTTTGAAACATGCATTATATCAGTGCGACATTGTAAACGATACATTGCCTAGAAATTTAGCACGAATAGGAGACATTAGCTTTGATATTTGTATTGCATTGGCAAAAGCGTTTATATCCTCTTCAATTGGCCAGTTCATACGATGCATCAGTATTAACTCTGACCGCCTCAATGTATTTATTTATTCACGTACTGCATTTTCCAATTATGTAATTTTTAAATTTATATGTTACTTAAAAAAAAATTTTTTTTTTGTCTTATCATTTCGTTGAAGAAGACAATAAAGCAAACAAACAAACAAACAAACAAGATGACTTCCTGTCGGGACCCATTGTCTGATACAATGGCTCTTAAATATTTGAAGCTATGCACTGTGCTGAAGGATTGGCCTTCGCCTTTGATGTCCGTGTTGATGCCATTGGTGTTGTTGGTCATCATTTTGGTCTTATCTGCACTTATTTCTATTCCATAGACTCTGGAGGTGGTGTCAAACCTCTGTACCAGATGTTCAAGCTCTTGTTCCTCTCCAGCCAATCCATCAATGTCATCCTCAAAACGAAGGTTGGAGATTGCTCTACCCCCTATGCTGACTGTGCCTTCGTGATCTGCAAGGGCATCTGACATGATGCGCTCTAGGAAGATGTTGAAAAGTGTTGGAGAAAGTAGGCATCCTTGACGCATACCGATTGTTGTTCTGAACCAGTTTCCGATGGCGTTGTTATGGAGGACTGCACTGGTAGGCTTGTCATACAGGCTTTTGATGACTTCAAGAATGTTAGGGCTGATGTACACTCTTATGGTTGCCCACAGAGCTGCATGCCAGACATCTTTTTTGTTTTAAACCCCCCCCCCCACCCCCCAAAAAAAAAATCAATCTGTAAGTCGGCGCTTTGGGCGTCTTGAGAGAGATGTGGTTTCTGTAAGCGCCTTGAACAGCTCTTGAACGGCAAAAAGAAGAAGCACATGAAGAAGAAGAAGAAGAGCGCACTATTAGATTTAATGTGTATCGCTGAAGATACATGGTGAAACAAACGGTGTTGATTCTGTCTCCAACTAGACTAGCGCACTGTCCAAAGCTCTCCATATGCCACTACCCCATGCCCAGCGTGTTCACAATAAATATTTTGTAGGATTACCATTCCTTCTCCTCCCCTTCTCCCCCCCCCCTCCCATCCCTCGCCCTAATGTCCACGACTCGTACTTCTTGCAAACCTGTGTACATAGCAACGGGGATCGGAATCGGTGTGGTGTTCGAACAGCAAAATTACACAGTAGAGCCTGTGAACAATTACGTATTGAACTGATGAGATAACATAGGAAAGAGTACGATCAGAAAATAAAGTGTTTGTGTGAGTTATGAATTGTCACATGATAAGTTTGAAAGTGTACTTTACCCAGAGCATCATAGGCTGCTTGATAATTTGTCTGTGCCTTAGAAGAGAGACAAAGACACAGACACAGAAAGACAGGCACACAGACACAGAAAGACAGAGACACAGACAGACAGACAGACAGATAGATAGAGAAGGTGAAACACTGGTATGAAAAAGCACAACAAATAATATCGGTGATTGTATTGCTTTTGTTAGAAACATGTATGTACAACAGATAATAATAAACCCAAATAACAGGTCATACACCGTATAACTGTAGTACAATGAGCACAACAACAGAAGAGAAATAGCACAGGAGAAATGAACCTTTCTAAAGAGCTGAGGTAAGCGAAGCAGCGAAGGCGTTCAAGAAAGTTATTTTAGGTTAGTTGTTTAAATAATTTATTCCGAAATGTTATAAATCCAATACAAAACAAATCTGTACACGAGTTCTAAAACAATACCCCTTTGCTCTAAATACAATGAAAAAAGTGTAGAGAATAAACAAACACAATATATGTGGCAGCGTGAAGAACCCCAAAAAGTGGCTTCTTGAGTTATCCACAGTATGCGTGATTTCAACACTATAACATTTGAACACGTACATATATGTACACCTTACGACTAAGAGATAAAGAGAGCGTGATTTTCACTTTTTAAACTACTTTGACATAAATCAATAATATTGTAACAAACGCACATGGGGAAGACTGTTAGAAAGACAATTGTAAATATTTGACTGATAAATACTTGGACAACACAAGTGAACTATCAGACAGGTGGTCAAATTCACTAGTATAGTATAGTATAGTATAGTATAGTATAGTATAGTATAGTATAGTATAGTATAGTATAGTATAGTATAGTATAGTATAGTATAGTATAGTATAGTGATGGCATCGTAAGCTACCAGCCTTTTGCCATCTAGATAGACGTGCATTTAAGAGAATACGTGTTACTGGTCACTCTGGCAGGCTTTGAGGCATCAGTTGTCTGATGAATGTTGTCTACCAGAGAGTGTAAACACATCACATTGGCAAAACAATAAGGGTTGTTAACAACAGCAGGAATTATCATCAGCAGGAGCACATCAGCAGCAGCTTTTGCACAGAGATGTAAATTGCAACCAACTGAAATCTTGGAGATAAGCAGCATTTCTAAAACCAATATTCACAACAATGGCATCGGTGAAGAGAGTGAGAAAGAACTGTGCTGGTGATAGACTAAACAAAACATTATAAAATCTGCTGGCTTGCATCCCGTGTCCTGCTCATAGACTGCTACTTTTAAAAGTACACATCGGCACATGATTACATGCAAAGAACGTCTAAGTCTCTAAGACACTTCCGAAGGTCTACACTGGAATGATAAAATAGCGAGCTAACACAACGCTGAGTATTGACAAACACAACCACATACCGAAGTAGCATTGCTGGGTAAATGATGTTTTTTTTATATCAAGCTTTACACGGACAAGCTTAAGGGACACGAAGTCCAACCACTGAGTGACCCAATGGCGCCAAGTTGGCCAACACGGGCATTGGTCGGCAGTCTACACCAGCCTCACCCATCTGTTCACGAAAAGGTGTTCGACATAGCTAGATTTTCACACAGTATCCGATAAAAACTACTACTTATCACGTTGCACAGACTCGTGGCGTAGGTACTCACAATCAGTGGTCAGAGTACCACTTCATAAGACGTTGGACCAATAACTCGAATAACGTCGAACTAAGCAGTCCAAATGAAGTGAACGTGGACTTAAACTTACATACAAGTTTGGTATCGCAGTAAATATGTTGGACCACAACATAGACCCAGTCAGGCTGGTTTTGTGCAGTCAGGAGCACTGTCCCTCCGCCGTCTCGTGGTTTCAAGCTCTGACAAGGCAAGTACAGCGTGAAAGTCGTATTTTGGACTATCACAGATACAGAAACCGGTGCAATAAACTGTCGATGTTGTTATCTGAATGTCAAACTCACACAATGTACATACGCCCTATTCCCGCAACCTCTTCTAATGTCACAAAACCATCGGAATGCAAAACAGCTCCTTTCCTTCACATGCCTTTCTGACAATTATGTTGTGCGCCTAAAAGGGAAGAAAACGAACAGCAACAATGATGATCAGGTGAAAGGACCCTAATGGAACACTCTGTCTCGTTTGGCATAATAAAGATTGATTCGTCTTCAAAGAAACAGTGGTCAGGTTTTCTGTTTTGCTTTCCGACAGCCTGATCGTCAGTGGCACGAACAACGGTCATTTGTCAAGGTGGGCCCAAGTCACAGGTCGGCAATGGGTTTGCATGTTAGCAGCGCTGTATCTGCGATTTGCAGAGAACTGCGCTACTATTACACCCCCACATAATAATGTATCCACACCCGACGTCCTCCCAGGCCGTACTGACAGCACTACCACATGGTGCACATGGCCGTGGCGAGATGCGCTGAACAATCTGCAGGAGGATGAGGCCAATGACCGTCGTCCGCCATGCAGATGTGTTTCAGACCACCTCATCGTCCCCTATGGGCCACCAGGCTTTCAGACTTTCCCGCTCCTGGTTTTTTTGTCGTAAACACGGTAACCCTTGGGCAGATCTTCCTTCACTGATCTCCGCTCCCTGGCTTTGGAGCAGAACGTACTAGATGACCAGGAGCTGCACGTACAGGCCGAACTGCCCCATGGCAACGTTTTCAAAAAGGACGCTGATCGTGCTTTGGATTTGGAAGCTGACGTGGCTTTTGTCTGACCGCGAATCCTGTACCTGGCGCTTTTCTTGGGTCTGCGGCGAGCGCGAAACGTCATGGAGTAGGAAGAAAAGGGGAAGACAGCCCGTTTGCCTGAAGGATAATTGCTGTTCTTGATACAGGTCCAGATATAGCGGCCCGCCCACTCGATCATGAACGCCAGCATGAAGTTGATGATGAGGAAGACAAAAATAAAGGTCAGGTTGACCACCTTCAGCACGCAGGGGTCTGCAGTTTGCCATTTTCGAACGAAGCTGAGCTTGGTCACCACAGGGCTGATGAAACAAAAGAACGTGCGCAACTCACGGAACACGAGCTCCACCAGGAGAAAGCGCAGGGTGTAGACGGCTTTGATGAGCTGCACCAAGTACACTAACTGGCTGAAGAACGAGGAGTTATAATTTGTCACTGGTCGCCGGTTGAACCAGAAGAAAACAGTGATGGCGAAGAGTAGATCGGTGATGAAGCGAAGGGGATGCGCCAGGCGCAACTTGGGCTGGAGATGAACGGTGAGACTTTTCAGCACTTCCACTGCCCATGTCGAGAACATTCTGGATTGTTCGGGCGGTAGCTACATCGTCGAGTCATCCTGGCTCGGCTTTGTACCACGAAACAAAATACAAATTTACAGACATTCTTTTGCGTTTTTTCTTTGTGCCGATGGGATATGACGTCAAAGGCCTCTCCTATTCGTCACTATTTTCCGTCACGTCCCACCAGCTACAGAACGCGAATTCTCTGTCATTGTATGCGTCATTCCATTGAGTAATGTTAATCCCTTCGACGCAAGTGTGTTCTTTTGACGTAATTTCAGTGCACGGCATTAAAAAAAAATAAAATAAAAAGAAAATTAAAAGAAATACAACAACAAAAACACAATACGAAACATCTCGGTGGTGAATTTGAACTCCTGATCGTTATTAACTTGTATTACAAATTGGAAAGGACATCATTGTAATGATGCACGACCTAACATTTTGGGAAGACGTAGACTTTTACTGAGGATATCATTATTGTTGGTGAGGATCGTAACAATGAAAAAATAAATCCACAAGCAAATCCAATCCATGTTCTCTGCTATAGTGAATCACTCCACGCCAACATGACATAGATCTACTCAGGGCGCTAGAGAAACCATTTACTTCTTGGAAAGATGGTATAACTTAAAATGACTCCTTATCAATTGACGGATTTGTTCAGGTTGTATGGGTGGCCTGAATCGCGCACAGTTGGTTAAGGCCCAGTCAGACCTACCGATTAAATCATACAATTCGTTCCTTGCGATTAAATCTCAGGACTGATCGCCCGAAGCAACCTGTCTGACGCTAAAAATAATTCCATACAACAGAGGCGGAAGTTGGTTTTCGCTGCCGTTCGCTCATAGGCCGCTTTGTTCCTCTAGTGCTCTCCCTTGTTGCTACGTACATGTTGTGAAAGCTATGGCCAACAGTTCGAATTCGAGCAGTTTGGGGGGGATAGTGAGAGAGAAGTTTGTTTGCCATAATTTAGCTGTTTTAGTAGCAGAAGAGGAAATTTGACAGAGCAGACGACATTCATTCAGAAAGAAGCTTCTTTCCTTGGTCTACAGGACTCTTGTTGCTACTTAGGCTACATATTGCAAAAGTATGGCCAACAGTTCGAGTTCGGAGAGTGAGAAAGAAGATTGTTTTAGTAGCAGATGAGGTGAAAACTTTATTGATGGTGGGTACGGCCGTGGATCGGGAGGAGGGAGACACTCGGGGCTTATCTGCTCTTTGATCCGATGACAACCTTTGTGTTGTGTTGTCGGCCATTTTCTTCAGCCGCAATGTCAAGGACGCCACAGTACGTTCTGGTTGGTCCGGACTTCATCGCAGGAATTAGAACATGTTCTATCATCTTAATCTACAAATTGATTCGCTTGAGATTGTATCGTACATGTAAACTTGTTGTACAGCTTATTGCAGCGTGTGATCGGGTAAATCTTATGACAATGGGTAGGTCTACCTGGGGCTGTAGTCGCTGGTTTCCCATGCCGAAGGTCAGGGGTTCCATTTCCGTAGGGGACGAACTTTATATGACTTAGGTGGGAGACTTTTTGGTAACCGAGGGCTTTCTCCGGGTACCACGGTTTCCTCCCTCCCTTCAATAGTGGTATTGGATGCAGTATATGTTGTCTTTACACCACATGTTTGATTGATCAATGTGTCTTTGTTGTGTATCTGTAACATGTCAGCGTCAGTCTGATACGGCGCTTATAACATCCATTCTCATTGTTCTTATTCTTTTTCTTCTTAGCATCATCATCATCATCATCATCATCAGCAGCAGCAGAAGCAGAAGCAGCAGCATGTTCTTGAACGTCTCAACCTTAAGACCACATAATTTGGGTCCTTGTTAGGCGCCAATCCTATCCCGTAACCCCAAAGTCGTTGGGGCACCACAGATCATCGTTTAACCAGCGTACTCCATCTTTCCCTGTCCTCAGCAACCCTCGTGGCTTCGCTCAAAGTCAAACCAACTCATCTCCCATCGCTGTTTGTCTTTCTCTTTTTCTGCCTCCTTGCACCGTGCCTTGCCGGATGGTCTTTGCAAAGCCTGATACTCTGGTGACGTGGCTATACCATCGGAGTTTCCGTTTCTTCACCACTGTGAGCATGTCGTCGTGTTGTCCAATGGCTTGTGCGATGGTCTTTCGGACTTCGTCGTTGGTGATGTGCTGGGTATAGGAAATGCCCAGAAGTCTTCTGTAGCACCTCCATGCTTTGTATTTTTTGTTGTAGGCCTGCTTTAAGTGTCCATGTTTCGCAAGCGTTTAGGAAGATGGAGATGACAAGGGAGAGCAGCAGCCTGACCTTCCCTGTATGGCGCAGTGGTTTCCAATGCATCTTCTGGGTTCCAATCCTGACTTCAGCAAACTATTGTGTGATTGCTGGATATTACGGGCCAGCGCTTTGAGAAGCTCACTGAGCTTGTAAGTGCGCTGTATAAGAGAAATCTTTATATATTTATTTATATGGAGCAGAGGTACACAGATTTTATGCCTTATTTCTACACCTGCGCTATAAGCGGTCCACTGCAGACTACTGGACAAATAGCATAATGCCCCTGTGTCTAAGACCACTGGCACGTGGAGATCGTGGTGTAATAGTGAGTTTGTGGTGGGAGGATGTGAGGATGGAAAAAGGGGATAGAATGGCGGTGAAGGTGAGATAAAAAAAAAAAAGTAATGAAAAAAAAAGGAATTTACTATAAAGTATATGCCTCATAATATTCGTTCACTAACTCCAGCCCATACCCTCAGGCGAAACAACTCATTGATACGTTGTACACACATTTCTTAATCCCTGTGGCATCAACACATAATCTTGTGTTAGGAGCCAGCCGTTCGTGCTCACAAGATAAAGGAAGAATGTGTTGTCCATATCGGAAACCAAAGGTCCGGTCCAGTCCGCGATGGCGTTAGTAATGTGCGTGTGGCACACCATACCCAACTTTCCGTTCGTCCATTCACTAGTGTCGGGTCCAATCCACCTTTTCTACCCCAAAAAACACCCCCGCCCATTACCGTTGTGGCTGCTGTATAGGGTCGATAGCTCTAATCGGCGTGTAAAAAACGCACCAATCACTGATCTTATCTGGATCAAGCAATTCCAGCGTGTGAATGCATCTAAGTGGGGAGTAAGAATTCACCCCTGGTTGATTGCTCGTGGATCATGGAACGCGGGGGATTCACACAAAGTAATCCCTGTACTCGGCGTATTGTTAAGCTTGGAAGCCAAAGCTTGTTGCCTGATCACTTTGCTCCACTTCAGCAAGACATACCCGCTGTCACACTCTGCAACATCAGCAACAAGCTCTATAATGGCTCGCCTCTCAATGCTTTCGACGCGCTTGCAGTACTGATAATTTAGTCCAAAACGTTGATCTTTATTGTAGCCGTTTTGATTTTAAGCTTATTGCCAAGTCTTATATTTAACTAGTGGTTTTGTACCCTGGCAAGCCAGTGTACACAGGTTCCCATACCCCCCACCCACCTGATATCTCCCCGTCCCCCTCCCCATGATGGCTCACCATACCCCCTTAATACCTCCCCGAACCCACCTGATACCTCCCCATACCCCCTTGATACCTTCCGTACCCCCCTTGTAACCTTCCTGTACCCTCCTTGATACTTCCCCATTGATCGTTTCGCAGGTATGGATGAAAGGAATAGACCATCACCATACCCCCTTATATATACCCGTATCCCCGTTATGCCTACCCATGCCCCTTTAAACATACCCGTAGCCCCCTTTTACCTACACGTACCACCCCATCCCGATCCTTGGTAATAATAATAATAATAATAATAATAATAATAATAATAATAATAATAATAATAATAATAATAATAATAATATTGAATATAGAATAATACAAATAGAAATCATAAAAAACACCAAGGTTTTAAAAGAAAATTTGATATAAGATATAATAATAATAATAATAATAATTATTATTATTATTATTATTATTATTATTATTGATTGATTGATTTATTGTTGCTTTAGGTCCAGCGGACTCTTCCGAGCCAAATCAGGACCGGATTATTATTATTATTATTATTATTATTATTATTATTATTATTAGTAGTAGTAGTAGTAGTAGTAGTAGTAGTAGTAGTAGTAGTAGTAGTAGTAGTTTATAAATAATAATAATAATAATAATAATAATAATAATAATAATAATAATAATAATAATAATAATAATAATAATAAATAAGTTAAAAGTAAAAAGCCTAAATTAAAAAGAAAAATATCCATATTGTAGAGTTTTTAAAAAAAAACATTAA
The DNA here is from genome assembly GCA_036898135.1 of Oncomelania hupensis. Lineage (NCBI taxonomy): Eukaryota > Metazoa > Mollusca > Gastropoda > Littorinimorpha > Pomatiopsidae > Oncomelania > Oncomelania hupensis. The sequence goes on from CM072514.1 coordinate 17,333,222, forward strand.
AAAAAATATGGCCCGCGGGAGATTCGAACTTGGGTCTCCTGCACGGTAGGCGAATATCTTACTAAATCAGCCACCAAGGCTTCATATAAAGATTATCAATTTTTTGGTCTATATGGGAAAACATGCTGAAACCTCGAATCGATTTTTAATTAATCAAATTGAATTAGTTAAACACAAAATTTTGTAAGATTGGTGACATGAGTGCAAAAGTGTTTTGAATGGAAATAAAACTAAATTTGCGGTATTACAGAACGGCACGTGCTTGACACGGCCTGGTTGAATCGGAAGCGTGCGGAATGAGGCTATTGCAGTATGTGGACATTTTGTTTATTTATTTATCTCAGAAACGGTTAAATGCTCGGTAAGGAAATGTCGGCTATAACGATTTGGCGGGTTTTGAGCGCACAACAGGCCGATCAGCAGCGCCCAGCACCTGCCCAGATCAGCGTCCATACCGGACAAACTTTACAGTAGAGGCGAAGAAGGACTTCCGGCTAAGCAATTTATATATATAGATGAAGTGTCGTTTCTAAAGGTTATAAGCCTAGGTTTTTGAGTCTAAAACCGTTATCCTATTAAACGATCCTAAGTCCAATATTCAATGCACAGTCAGTCAACTCACAAACAATTATTTATGTTGGGTTCATGTGCAAACAACACAGCGATCACGTTCATTACACCTTTCACTTTCACGTATGCACTGTACCTTGCACCGCTGCGGTCAGTAAGGTTCTGGGGAATGTGCAGGCAAAGTAGCCTAGGTTGTTTGGATTTGCATAATCCTAAAGAGGTCGCGGAATTGCTTAGTCAATACTGCCCTTTCTTTCTTTCTTCCTCGTGGTGCTGGAAAATGTTTGGAATAAATCAGTGCATTAGACGTTATTGAGCTGTTGTCTTCTCTACGTCTTCCCTCACACACTGCACCACGTGGTATTTGTAATATGTAAATATCATCACACGTGTTGTGGAAAGGAGACTACAGCGAAGTAGTGAAAGATATTCACTCCCTATGCTCCCTCCCAAACAATGACACAAAATGTATTTATAGGCAGAGATGAAAACAGCACTATTTTAACGGTCTTTTTCGCCAAATCACTCCTCCTAACCTTATCAATCTTATATAGCACTTTTACAGCTCAAGAGCAGCTCAAGGAGCCTGTCGATGCAGGATCTAACTCAAGCGGCCCGAGGCGCCCATCTGCCATAGCCTGACGCCCAGAGGACTGAGCACAATCCTGAGCTACCGGGGATGGGGAGCAGGGACCTAGTGCTTGCTGGATGTTTTTGTGTAGCCTGCACTCATCCGTCTAGGACATGAGCGTCAGGATCTTTAAAGTCCGTGCGACGAAGTGCGTGCGTGCACAGATTAGACCTTGGTTAATACCTCTCATCCCAAGGAATAGGGGCGCAGTGTCACAGGATTTTTTTTTTTTAATTTTTATTGATTGATTGATTGGTTTATTATTATTATTATTATTATTATTATTATTATTATTATTATTATTATTATTATTATTATTATTATTATTATTATTGTTATTATTATTATTATTATTATTATTGGTATTATTATTATTATTATTATTATTATTATTATTATTATTATTATTATTATTATTATTATTATTATTATTATTATTATTATTTTTATTATTATTATTATTATTATTATTGGTATTATTATTATTATTATTATTGTTATTATTATTTTTATTATCACTGTTATTATTATTATTTATATTAGTAGTAGTAGTAGTGTTGTTATTGCTATTGTTATTATTAGTAGTAGTAGTAGTAGTATTAGTGGTAGTAGTAATAGTAGTAGTAGTAATAGTAGTAGTAATAGTAGTAGTAGTAGTAATAGTAGTAGTAGTAGTAGTGGTAGTAGTAGTAGCAGCAGCAGTAGTAATAGTAGTAGCAGCAGCAGCATTTTACTCCAGGCCATCAAAGGTGCTTGAACCCCTGCCTGTACAGGCTGCAATGTTATCACCTAACATTTGAGTGCACAGCGTACACCACTGAGCCAACTGCGCTCACTTACACCTGCCTACACATGTTTACCATATTCCCCCACACTCCCACCTCCAACACACCTCCAGTTGTACACCTCTTCCCCTCCTCCCAATTTGGTGGCGATGTGGACCATGAGGAATGTAATCAATGTCGGTGTGTTGAATTCGACCCTCCGAGGGACACAACCAATATCGCTCTCCAATGAAGTGAGCTCCCTTGCACGAACTGTTGTCTGGCACCAGGGGGCGCGACCGCTTCACATCACGTGATCTGAACACCAATAGGGACACCCGTGAAAGCCTTTTTTCTGTTTTGTCCACCCTTTGTGTTGCCCTTGCGGAGCGGTAGGTGGGTTATTAAAGAGTAGATAGGCATTCATGAAAGGTCTGCCGTCCAGTCTGCACAATGGTTCCAATGGATCAATTCCAGACCCTCACCCACACCTCAGCCCCAGTTCCCTGACATTCCCACATTCTTGTCCAACTCCATTATCCCATGGGATAGCTTTAGATAAGGACATTTGGAAGGCTAACAATTCTTGCAAGACTTGAAGCTGATCTATGCGATGACAATGTGGGGACAGTAAAACTCTTTCGTCTTACTGACATGAAAACAGAAGTGGGAACACAACTGTCAGCAGTTTAAATTTAGTCTTGAAAAGGTCGTTTCCTTAACACCGACAGCCCAAGATATTTGCCATTCAGGAATACAAATATTAGGGAACATATATATTTTTTTTAAATAACAATAAAGAAAGAAATTTGAAGAAAAACAAATAAAGAAGAAGAAGGATGATGATGAGGAAGGGGAGGAGGAGAAGAAGAAGCAGTAAAGGCTTGAACAGAAGAAAATAAAGAAGGAAAGAAAGTTCATCGATTAAGGAAGGGAAAATATTTTCTTGAACAATGAAGGTACATAACTGTAAGGAAAGAATCAAGAAGAAACATTTAAAACTAAGGACATAAAGTACAACAAAAGACCCCAGAAGAAACATTTAAAACTAAGGACATAAAGTACAACAAAAGACCCCAGAAGAAACATTTAAAACTAAGGACATAAAGTACAACAAAAGACCCCAGAAGAAACATTTAAAACTAAGGACATAAAGTACAACAAAAGACCCCAGAAGAAACATTTAAAACTAAGGACATAAAGTACAACAAAAGACCCCAGAAGAAACATTTAAAACTAAGGACATAAAGTACAACAAAAGACCACAGAAGAAACGTTTAAAACTAAGGACATAAAGTACAACAAAGGAAAACAGAAAAAACATTTAAAACTAAGGACATAAAGTACAACAAAAGACCACAGAAGAAACATTTAAAACTAAGGACGTAAAGTACAACAAAAGACGACAGAAGGACAGAAAGAATTTTATGAAAGGGAAATAACTACAACTATCTGTGGAGAGGGGGAAGGGGGGTGTGGAGACGGAGGGAAGGATGAGGAGGGGTGTGTGTGAAAGAGCAAGCCAGAGAGAGAAGAATAGAAAAGATCAAATCGAAAAAAACAACCCGCCTAAAGAAACAAAACCGATCGAACTGTAAAAAAATTGCTGGAAGATCGTATCCTATGAACGAATAGGTATATTGAATTGATAGCATGGAGATGATAAGAATGTGTAATGACTTGGTTTACCGCTGGGGTTGGGATGAAAGGTGAGAAAAAAAGAAGAAGTATAATTTATAGTAAAAAGAAAGAAATTTAGGGCGTGAAGATGAGGGAGAACATGTTTGACAGCGTCTCTTTAACCCCCGGGCTGTCTGCGTGAGAACGGTTTTTCCACGATGGGTTTCTGTTTTGTGAGTCTCTTTACTCAGACCGCATCCGCCCTTTCCATCCTCTCTGTCTTCCATCCATCTGTCTGTCTGTCTGTCTGTCTCTCTCTCTCTGTGTCTATCTCTCTCTCTTTCTCTCCATCACTCATTGTCGTCATGGGCGGTTGGAGGGGAGTGGTGCCTGGCTTGTGCGGTTTGCAAACAGGAGCTAAAAGACTGCGAGGAATCAATTCCTGTCCTCCCACAAAATCAATTTCAATCTACCTCATGGCATTCCTTTCCCCTTCATCCTTCCCCCCTCACCTCCACCACCACCATCACCCACCCCTTTCATCTTCCCATTCCGATCCCACAGACAGACACTTTCACAAACAACTCCTCAATCTCCAATCCCCAATTACTAATACAGACACACATATATACACATACACACACACACGCACACACACACAAGTCTGTATTCATGACAAATTGGGTTTTTGGACAAAATGTAGCAATCGGAAAGCGGGGTTTTTTAACCGGAGCGCAAAAAACATCTAAAAATGTAAGAATTAGATTTTTTAAATGGCTTTTTTTTTGTCAACAGGTTTACATATTTCGTCTTCTAACCCTTCTTCTAACCCTAACCCTTACCCTTTTACTTCACATTTACCCAGGAAACAGCCCACCCCGGATAGAGCACACCCCATGTACTAAAATAAAGCACTCCCATAGTAGAGCCACCCCCCATGTACTAAAATAAAGCACTCCCATAGTAGAGCCACCCCCCATGTACTAAAATAAAGCACTCCCATAGTAGAGCCACCCCATGTACTAAAATAAAGCACTCTCATAGTAGAGCCACCCCCATGTACTAAAATAAAGCACTCCCATAGTAGAGCCACTCCATGTACTAAAATAAAGCACTCCCATAGTAGAGCCACCCCCATGTACTAAAATAAAGCACTCCCATAGTAGAGCCACTCCATGTACTAAAATAAAGCACTCCCATAGTAGAGCCACCCCATGTACTAAAATAAAGCACTCCCACAGTGGAGCACCCCCCATGTACTAAAATAAAGCACTCCCATAGTGTAACGCTGAAAAAAGTGGGGCGCGAGCGAAACAACCCATTTTATGCATAAAAGGCAAGTTTAGCACCCCATATGTCCATCAATACACGCCCACCGACACACATGCCAACACACTCAACGACACATACACACCGACACACACACTCACTCACACACTCACTCACACATACACACAAACACACAACTATGCTCACATACATTTACGTACACACATACTCTACTGACACACACACACACACACATAGCCACGCACACACAAACACCAACTGTGCAAGCATTTTGGGCCTGAAAATTGAACGGTAACAGCGTGAAATATGCACGCTTACTTAGACCTTAGTGTGTGCCTGTAGATTCTACAATGAAAGATTTTGTTTTAATTACAAGTGAGGAACCAAAGGAATCCAGAGATTACATGTCCATGGCCTTCAGTTACTCTTTGATCTGGACATTGCCATGCATAGAACAATCCAATGTAGCTATACTTAGAGTCCATCCACAGTTTCGTATTTCACAGAGATTTGGGTAAAGAGACAAAAAGGGTCAGCACTCTGCGTGCTTCTTTCGGGATCAGGCAGTTCTCCCCCTGTTCCTGGAAATGGGAGTTGTAGGTTTCTTGTATCGTGCGGCGGGGCTTCTTGTTCAGTTTTTCAGATTTGGCGTGGTCACCTCATTTACACCTTCTTCTTCTTGAGTGGGGCTATAGCGTCATGGATAGGGCACAGGTTTCTGCATCGAGGCGTTAAGCAACAAACAGCCTAGTTTCTGACTTACACAATGTAGCTAAATGGTTTACAATGATGTTATGTTGAGGATGACTATTTCAATACAACGGAAAGCTTGTTGGTTTTTTTCTCAACATCTCATTGGGTTGTTGTTTCTTCGCTTCTTGTTTCCCCCTGGTTTTACATTGCTGACGTCAAACGAACAAACAACGGAAATGATATATCGCACAGCAATCACCATGCTGTGATTGGGCGTCTTGCTCTCTCTGTAGGACCAGGGTAGGTTATGGTTTTCTGGGAGAGGCACCGCTCTGATAATTAGTCATTGCTTATATGGTCCAGCAAACTGCAAAATTGTCTATAATGATCCCAAGGGTATGGGTGTCATGTCTTATCTTATTTTATCTTATCTTATCTTATCTTATCTTATCTTATCTTATCTTATCTTATCTTATCTTATCTTATCTATACTTTGACATTAACAACACTCTCTTTGTTCTTCTCTTATTACCTATCACATCCCTCCTCGTCCTCTTCTTATTCCTCTTCCTTACTTACTATCCAGGCTCCCGATTCCTTCCTCACCCTCTATCAGAACCCAATTTGTTTTCCTCTCTCGACTTTTGCTTGTCAGCAGATCTAAATAAATAGAAACTGAACTGTTAGGGTTTCTTTAGTGGATATATAATATAAGAAAAAATAAGATAAGATAGCACTATTATTTTGCACGGGTAAAAGCAGCCATGATGGCAGCCCTGATGGCTTCGCTCAGTGTCATCAGGGCTGCTGAGGACAGAGAAAGATGGAGTATGCTGGTTAAACGATCATCTGTGGTGCCCGTACGACATTCGGGTTACGGGACAGGATAGGATAGGAAGGGTAAAAGAGTAAGCCCTGGGTGCGCTTTTTTACATCTTGCCCTTGGGGCTTTAACAATAACTATTAAATACAACTCAATGTTATAACATTCACATCATGGAACAATAACAAATAAGCAAAGTCATCATTAGATAAAAACATTTGCAAACAATTAAAATCAAATTAATGTTGTTAATATCAATCAACAGCATTAACAATTAATGTGTATTTAATTTTTTATGTGTTTTAGGAGGCGTGTTTGAAATGACGTAAATTGAGATGCTGGAGTGCGGAGATCTTCAGGAAAGTTATTCCACAAAGTAGAACCAGAATAAGCTAGACTAGTTTTGAAGAGATCAATTCTTGGAATTGGAACATTTAATTTTGTGGACGATCTGACAGGTTTTTTATTTTCAAAAGAGAAGAAAGATAGGGAGGTGCATTACCAGAATGGACCTTGTGCATGAAAACTTTATTAAATTTCAGCCTGTCGGTAACAGGTCTATTGATCCGTTTATAGTCATCTGGAGAGAGTTTTTGTTTAAGAATAACTTCTTTAACTGCACTTTTGTGGATTCTAATTAAAGGCTTCATTGCATTGCCACTAGCAGAATCCCAAATAGTAGAGGAATATTCAATAAATGATTGAATATGACAGGAATAAAACAGTTTACGAGAATGTAAATTTAAAAAAAAATTCTTTATCCTTGATAATTGATAAGTCCTTTTAGAAAGAGTTTTACTAATATTTGAAATACGTTTCACCCATGACAAATTATTGTCTAAAGTTACACCAAGATCCTATGTGTGTGGGCTGTCTTCTGCTTGGTTACGGCTAGTCCTTTGTTGTCAAAAATGACCTTTGTGTGGGTGAATCTTGTCCCATTTTAGCAAGATCCTGTCTTTGTGTTGACCGTGATGTGCGTTGTGAGAGATCTTGTCCCATTGTAGTAAGATCCTGTCCATGTGTTGACCACGATGATTTTTGTTGTCAGTGATATTGCAAGAACTGCAAAGTCCAAGGTTACACGTTGAAGGCAATACTAAATTATGTGGATGTGGGATTTTTTATTGTGAAAATGTGCTATCAAAAGTAAGTGCTCAACTTCATTGATTCTTAATTAATCCGTGTTATAATTATCGTTTTTCGTGTAAAATCCGTTATTAGGAATATTAAATGTTTAACGTTTCAGTGTTAACCTATAAGAGGTTTTGTGAGGGAAGAATTCCAAATGAAAGAGATGTTAATCAATTAAGGAAATATTGAGAGACTGAATACGACCGTCATCAATGCTTTGCACAAGCCCATAGTGCATTACCACTCTTAACATCCCTTAAGCCCATAGTGCATTAACACTCTTAATATCTCTAAAGCCCATTGCGCATTAACACTCTTAATATCTCTTAAGCCCATAGTGCATTAACACTCTTAATATCTCTTAAGCCCATTGTGCATTAACACTCCTAATATCTCTAAAGCCCATTGCGCATTAACACTCTTAATATCTCTTAAGCCCATAGTGCATTAACACTCTTAATATCTCTTAAGCCCATAGTGCATTAACACTCTTACTATCTCTTATGGCCATAGTGCATTAACACTCTTAATATCTCTTATGGCCATAGTGCATTAACACTCACTATCTCTTATGGCCATAGTGCATTAACACTCTTACTATCTCTTATGGCCATAGTGCATTAATTACTTCGTAGTACACGATCGCTTTACTTCTAACATGTGTGATTAACAAGACTTCGACTCAAACTATCCACAAGAAGGTGGACGGTCAGTAAGATCTCACTTAGTAAAGAAAGAGATTTAAAAACAACGTCCTCAAAGGTTTTGCACAAGCTCATTGATTGATTGCTTCGTTTGGAACTGTTCATTTTACTTTTACAAGGCGTGTGATGACTTGCAAATGAGAGACCTCATTTTATGAAGAAATGAAGAGAAAATAAAGTATCAAATGCTGTTGCTAAACCCATTGATCGATGATAATGTCGTTTAAAATGTTAATTTCGATTATGTCGGACTGGATTCCAAAGAGTGCAAACGATGGGGGTGACAAACGGAGAGAGGGAGAGGGAGAGAGACAGAGAGAGAGAGACAGAGAAGCAGACAGAGAGACAGACAGAGAGACAGAGAAACAGAGAGAGAGAGATAGAAAATGGAGAGAAAAAAAAGACGACTGCTAGCATTCAAACTTTACAATAAAGAGACGCAAGTGTGTACATAACAGTCATCCAATGTCAATGTTGACAAAGACAAGCTACAACGATACAATGCACATGTTGGAGCTCACCTATTCATCAGGCGGACAACACACAACAAAAAAACAAACAATACTTCCATAAAAACATTCCAAGAAAGAAAGAAATGATATTTAGAAAAGATGCAACATAAAGAAGCAATTGTTATAGTAATACGTGAGTGATAGTCAAAATATTCAAAACATTGGAAGTGTTCAAATAACAAGAGTACAGTTTAGGATTAAAGGTAAATGCAACAGGTAGTGTACAAGGTAATTAATATCCTATCCTATCCCGCAACTCGAAGGTCGTTGGGGTACCACAGATGATCGTTTAATCATCGTACTCCATCTTTCTCTGTCCTCAGCAACCCTCAAGGCTTCGCTCAAATGTCAAACCAATCCATTCTTAAATGTTGTTCTCCCACCTCTTCTTCTGCCTCCGTGTCTTGCAGGATGGTCTTTGTTTTTTCACCAATGTGAGCAGGTGATCGTGTTGTTCAATGGCTTGTGTGATGGTCTGTCGGACATCGTTGTTGGTGATGTGCTGGGTAAAGGAAATGCCCAGAAGTCTTCTGTAGCACCTCATCTCCATGCTTTGTATTCTTCATTGTAGATCTGCCACGGTCCATGTTTCGCAAGCGTATAAGAAGATGGAGATGACAAGGGAGCGCAGCAGCCTTACCCTGGAATGTGACTGATGGTCCTGTCTTTCCAAATGGGTTTCAACGTTGTCAGGGCCGCAGTTGCTTGTGCGATCCTGGAGAGGACTTACTGTCTGATACAGTGGCTCCTAAATATTTGAAGCTATGCGCTGTGTCGAGGGATTGGACTTGGACTTTGATGTCCATGTTTATGCGATTGGTTTTGTTGGTCATCATTTGGTCTTCCTTGCCCTAATTTCGATTCCATAGGCTCTGGAGGTGGTGTCAAACCTCAGTTGTTCCTCTCCAGCCAATCTGGCTGGTAATAAATATGAGGAAAAATATCTGAAACTGTGGCAGAGTATGACGGCCTACTAGCGCCAAATCCGAGAGTTACCATTATCACGAGATAATTGAAATTATCACGTGTTCTGTGTAATTTACAAAGATATCAGTAATCCATAGTGTTATTTAATAATTATCAGTATTTGCCACGCTTTCATAGCGTCAAAACCTGATAATTGCAAATATGAGATTATTACAATTATCAAGGGAAATTACAATTATCATTGAAAATTATAAATATCTTCGGGTGATCGGTATCTCTGTGAATTACACAGAACAGGTGTAAATTACAATTTTCACTGATACATGTAAATGCAGGTTTTGGCGCTAGTAAGCCGCCTTACCAGAATTAAGAATGATCACGTAAAAATTATAATTATCAAGTGAAAATTGTAATTATTATGGGATAATTACAATTTTCGGTTTTGGCGCATTTCCAGGCGGATTGCTAGAGCCAAAACTGAAAATTAAACGTGATCGCGCGAACATAATTGTAATTTGTCAATGATAATTGTAATTATCTCTTGATAATTGTAATTATCCCATGATATTTGTAATTCCTATCCTATCCTGTCCTGTAATCCGGAGGTCGTAGGGGCACCACAGATGATCGTTTAACCAGCATACTCCATCTTTCTCTGTCCTCAGCAGCCCTGATGGCTTCGCTCAGTGTCAAACCAGTCCATTCTCGAATGTTGTCCTCCCACCTCTTTTTCGGTCTACCTCTTCTTCTACCTCCTTGCACTGTGCCTTGCAGAATGGTCTTTGCAAGGCCTGATGATCTGGTGACGTGGCCATACCATCCGAGTTTCCGTTTCTTCACCACTGTGAGCAGGTCATCGTGTTGTCCAATGACTTGTAATTTGTAATTATCGCCTGATAATTGTAATTATCAGGTTTTGGCGCTAGCAGGCCGCCATAGCAGAGGAGTTAAACGCATGGGACGGGAAAAGTTCATGGATATATAGGAAGAGGGTGGGAGAGGGTGAAGGGGAAGGGTTCATGAATATATAGGGAGGAGGTGGGAGAGGGCGAAGGGGGAGGAGAATCGGGTTAGGGAGGGAGGGGGGGGGGGAAAGGCAGAGAAAGCAGTGCTGAAGCAAAACAGAGTCACGTCTTAGTACACACACACACGCACGCACAAGCACACATCAACCTATAACCACACATCCCACCCCCATTCACACACACCAGTAATAGTAGTAGTAGTAACAGTAGTAGTAGTAGTAGTAGTAGTAGTAGTAAGTAGTAGTAATAGTAGTAGTAGTAGTAGTAGTGGTAGTAGTAGTAGTAGTAGTAGTAGTAGTAGTAGTAGTAGTAGTAGTAGTAGTAGTAGTAGTAGTAGATAGAGAGAGTGAGACGGGGGAGTGGGGGGGGGGTATTGAATTTGCAAAAAAGGCAGATAACACTGGCTGCAAGCAGAACTGTAGAAAACATTAATATTTTGTAATGAAATTTATTCAAGTGCGAGGCCGGTTTATTTAATTTGGAAGAGAAAAGCGGAGAGAGAGAGAGAGAGAGAGAGAGAGAGAGAGAGAGAGAGAGAGAGAGAGAGAGACAGAGAGAGAGAGAGAGAGAAAGAGAAAGAGAGAGAGACAGAAAGAGACAGACACAGAGGGACAGAGAGAGAGAATCATGTGTTCAGTTCTGTGCACACTATGGTGATTTTAGACACACACGCATACACTCTTACACACGCATAGACTCTCACAATTGCCCACACTCACACACGCGTCTTACATTACATTACATGATTATTGCTTTAGGTCCAGCGGACTCTTCCGAGCCAAATCAGGACCGGACAACCCTGATCCGCATAAAAGATCTGCTGAAACAACCCTAGACACACGCGTCTTAAAGATAACATCTTATTTGTTTATTTATTTATCTATTTTTTTCATCAATCTTATATAGCGCTTTTCAGCTCAAGGGCTGGTCGATACAAGATAGTAGTAGTAGTAGTAGTAGTAGTAGTAGTAGTAGTAGTAGTAGTAGTAGTAGTAGTAGTAGTAGTAATAATAATAATATTTCTATTGCGCTTTTTCCCAAAGAACAATATCAGTTCAAAGCGCAGTACTCACGCATACATTCTAAACATCCGGCTTCATACAAAATCAAATCAGGCAAGACACTTGCTAACGAAAAAGAGACGAGGAAGGAAGAGAGGGAGGATGGAGGGGAGAGCTAAGAAGGGTTGATGCGGTGGGTGGTGGCGGTGGTCTGAATTTAAAAAAAAACAATAAAAAAAAACAACAACAACAAAATAGGAGGAATGACGACGATGATGATGGGAGGCAAGATCAGAAACATTTAAGGAAAAAATGAGTTTTCAAGTTGGATTCGAAATTAGTTATGTTTGGAGAGTTGCCAAGAGAGAGAGAGAAAGAGAGTTCCAAGTTGAAGGGCCAAGCACTGACAAAGATTGACAACCAGCAGAGAGAGAGAGTTTGTAGCGGGGTATGTGAAGCATGAGGGTGTCAGAGGAAGAACGATTTCTAGAGGGCTTATGGAATTGAATGTTCTGAATAAGGTAGGAAGGGGCTAAGCCATGCACGCATTTGCAACAGAAAATAGAGATTTTGCACATAATTCTTTAAGACACTGGAAGCCAGTGGAGTGAATGTAGGAGGAGTGCAATATGATCAGATTTTGTTTTCTTTTTAGAACCAGACGTGCAGCAGAGTTCTGAACACGTTAGAGCAGATAAATAGAAGAAGAAGGAAATCCAGCCAGGCCAGGAGAGAATTACAGTAGTCTAAGCGTGACAAAACAAGAGAAGAAATGAGTTTGACAGTGGCGTCAGCGGTCAGATGTTTACGACTTCGGGATGTAGATATAACGGGGGTGAGAACAACAGCATTGGAAGAGACCTCTTGGTAACTCTGTGGAGTAAGAAAGGTTCTTGAGAAACGCAAGGACAGATGGCGCTAAGGAATGTCATCGATGGTTGGGTGTTTAGGTGAGATAGATCGAGTAGATGACGATTAGAGGAATATTGGGGAGGGGTGAGAGAAGAGTGGAAGGAATGAGGAAGACGTTAGTGAGTGCGTATGTGTGTGATGTAGGGCGGGGAGGGAAATGCTCAGTGTGAGTTGTGAAAGGAATAATAATAATAATAATAATAATAATAATAATAATAATAATAATAATAATAATAGTAATAATAATAATAAAAGTAATAATAATAATAATAATAATAATAATAATAATAATAATAATAATAATAATAATAATAATAATAACAACAATTATTATTGTTATTATTATTATTATTATTATTATTATTATTATTATTATTATTATTATTATTATTATTATACTGGATGCTACACTCGCCTTATTCCTAAATCAGACTCAAAGATCGGCGATCTGTATCCAACATACACGCTCACATGTTAAAAACACTCCTACATACACAACCAACACACATTGATCACTCTAACATGTGGCGTAAAGGAATGTCGCTATTATAAGAAGGAAAGGAAATCGAATTTTTATTTATGAAATTTTAGATTGACTGCATCCAATACCATTATTGAAGGGAGAGAGGAAGCCGGAGTACCCGGAGAAAACCCTCGGTGACCTGAATAGTCTCGTACCTGAACCACCTAAGTTCGCTCAGTGTGTTAGATCCTAAAAGATGTGAGGGTATTCATATCTCCTGAGTCAAAATGTAAAGGGTATTCTTACCTCCAGCTGGGTTTTCAAAGGGTACAACCATTCGCAAGTAACTTGTTTTTGCTTCATTAATTTGTATGCAAGTTTCTTGACATCATGACATTTGATATTGTGACAGTGTCTACTGTGTTGTGAAGCAAAACAGACTGTTCTTGACTTAATAACATTTTTGAAAGCTTTCTCTGCTTATCACCTTCAACTACTTTTAAAAACTTCAACATACTTATACTTTGTTGTTGATTCCCTGGCGCAGCTGATTCTGCCTTCATTGTCGTTTCTGGTTTTGAGGGAGGCCGCATGATTGTTGAATTGAAACAAAGTCATAATGCAAAAGAAAAAAGTCGAAACTCGGCGCCATGCACACATGGAACGAAGGGAAGTGACCGAACCCGAAGTAGAATTTCTTCCCTTGCGGATACGTCATGATCGGTCGTCTGCCACGGAAGCGCACAGGCACTTGAACGTTGCAATTCCTGCTAGTGATCGTCGAAGCTCAGAACAGACAACTTCAAAAAATGCGGAACTTACGTAAGTATGTTGTGCAAGTTGCGTACCTCCGCTGATAAATTTCTTTACGTTTTCAGACCTCTTCCAAGAAAACCCATTACGTGATCAGACCCCATCTTTGGCACTCTTTTACGTGATTTTGGACGCCAAGAGGTATAATACCTCCAAATGTACGTGATCTAAAACACAGTTCGCCCCTTGCGGGAATAGAACCCGCGACCTTCGGCATAGGGAACCGGCGACCAATCCACTGCACCAGCAGGCCACCTCAAAAGGAGTGGAGTACTGTAGTGGCAAAGAGGCGGAGGTGAGGTGAAGTACATTTTGTCCCTCCAGCTAACGTCATTTCACAGCGATGTGTGGGGATTTGATGGCAGGATCTTATTCAATCACAAACCATTCCGCCTGTTTGACCCTAGTAAATACGCGCAGGCCTCCAAAAGGAGAAGACAGAGAGAAAAGAGGAAAAAGAATTCAAAGAAGGAAAGACACTGCAAAGGAATGTATGTTTGACCCTGGTCAATATTTTGTGCATTGGAGTGAGGGTGAAGAAAGGACAGGAGAGAGAGAGAGAGAGAGAGAGAGAGAGAGAGAGAGAGAGAGAGAGAGCGGGTTGGGAGGGGGGGGGGGAGATTGAGAAGAGGTTGGGTAGGAGTGAGGCTATGAGGAGGAATTAATGTTCTGTCAATTTCTATCGCGCGCTTAACCATTAGAAGTGCAGGCTACACATTTTCTAAAAATTAAAATCGACAGAAAAAAAATTGCTTCAAATATGCACCAGTTTTAGAATTCTTAGAAATGACATCCGCATGTCGAGGAATTCGAGTGCTTACATTGGAGGGAGGGGGAGAGAGAGAGAGAGAGAGGGAGGGAGAGAGAGAGAGAGAGAGAGAGAGAGAGAGATGGGAGGGGGGGGGGAGGCGTAGGACCGGGAAGGTAAGTAGAGACGATGTGCGGGAAAGCAGTGTGTTGATGGTAATTTGCGCTTGCATTGACGAGGACAAGTTGATTTACAGAAGGGGACATCACCAGGGACTGCGTCTTTGTGGCCTGTTGCTCGCGTCAATTTGCATTGCAAATCAGCGCGTGCTACAAGTAGGCTGTCTTGTTGGTGGAAGGAGAAGGGATAGAGAGGAAAAAAATAGAAAGGCGGAGAGAGGAAAAAAAGAACGAGAGAGAGAGAGAGAGAGAGAGAGAGAGAGAGAGAGAGAGAGAGAGAGAGAGAGAGAGAGAGAGAGAGAGAGAGAGAGAACTTTACCACTGGACAATTTCATTTGGTCCAGTACTAATCGTAATCTCAGACCTTTTCTCTGCAACCGAAATCAAAAGCCTGTTTCAGGCCCGGTCACTCTTGTGTTATGCACCCAGTCAAACGTATGTTACGCTTATGAATTCCTTATGCATTTCCTTGCGTACTGGCTAACGTAAAATTTCCCTAGGACAGTGCATGTTATGATTTCTTCTACAAACATACATAAACGAGAGTGACGTCACGAGTTTAGAGGTCAACCTAAACTCGTCCCACACGCATGATTACACGGAACAAACGCTGAGTGCTAAAGTTGTTTCATATTATAGTCAACTCGTGAAAGAGTGCATTACATCGTCATGAAAAAGTGCCTTGCTGTAGAGAAATTACACAACTACATACGTTTATAAATTCGACCCGGGCCGGATAAACATGGCGCCACTACCTTCGACCCAAAGCATAAGCCGTAAAACGTAAGCCACATGTGACCACTAAACTCATAAGGTGTAAAAACCCGTCAAAATTCTGGTCAGTGAAGAATCTCATAACCCAAGGCATAAGTCGTAAAACGTAACCCAACTGTGCCCACTGCTTCAAAGTCCGTGTAGACACATTTTTAACCACTGTGGCTTAGTGCTCGTCCACAGCCAAAATAATGATTACAGCGTGTTCTTCCAACTATCCTATCCTATCCTATCCTATCCCGTAACTCGGAAGTCGTTGGAGCACCGCCGATGATCGTTTAAACAGCGTACTCTATCTTTCTCTGTCCTCAGAAACCCTCATGGCTTCGCTCAATGTCAAGCCAGTCCATTCTCGAATGTTGTCCTCCCACCTCTTTTTCGGTCTCCCTCTTCTTCTACCTTCTTGCACTGTGCCTTGCAGGATGGTCTTTGCAAGGCCTGATGCTCTGGTGACGTGGCTGTACCATCGGAGTTTCCGTTTCTTCAACACTGTGAGCAGGTCAGTGTGTTGTCCAATGGCTTGTGTGATGGTCTGTCGGACTTTGTCGTTGGTGGTGTGCTGGGCATAGGAAATGCCCAGAAGTCTTCCGTAGCACCCCATCTCAATGCTTTGTATTCTTCGTTGTAGATCTACTGTGAGGGTCCATGTTTCACAAGCGTATAGGAAGATGGAGATGACAATGGAGTGTAGCAGCCTCATCTTGGAATGTAGACTGATGGTCTTGTCTTTCCTAATGGGCTTCAACCTTTTAGGGCAGAGGTTGTTTGTGCGATCCTGGATAGTACTTCCTGTCGGGACCCATTGTCTGATACAGTGGCTCCTAAATATTTGAAGCTATGCAGTGTGTTGAGGGATTGGCCTTGGACTATGATGTCCGTGTTGATGCCATTGTGTTGTGGGTCATCATTTTGGTCTTCTCTGCACTTATTTCCATTCCATAGGCTCTGAAGGTGGTGGCAAGCCTCTGTACCAGCTGTTCAAGTTCTTGTTCCTCTCCCGCCAATCCATCAATGTCATCCGCAAAACGAAGGTTGGAGATTGCTCTATCCCCTCTGCTGACTGTGTCCTCGTGATCTGCAAGTGCATCTGACTTGATGCGCTCTAGAAAGATGTTGAAGAGTGTTGGAGAGAGTAGGCATCCTTGACGCACACCGATTGTTGTTCTGAACCAGTTTCCGATGTCGCTGTTATGGAGGACTGCACTGGAAGCCTTGTCATACAGGCGTTCGATGACTTTAATAACTTTAGGGCTGATGTTTTATACTTTCATGGTTGCCCACCGGGCTGCATGACAGACTCGGTCAAACTCTTTCTTGAAGTCTACGAACACATGATATAGATTTTGTTGGTGCTGTAGATATTTCTCGCAGATTGTTCTGATGTTCAAAATCTGTTCAGTGGTACTTCGCCCTGCCATGAATCCTTCTTGTTCTTCAGCTATGATTTGTTCAGCTTGGGGTTTCAACCTGTTGAGTATTATTTTCAGGAGGACCTTGCTGGGGATGACTGATGAGGCTGGTGGTGCGGTAATTTTCACACTCCTGAAGATTACGTTTTTTGGAATAATGATGACAGGCGACTGGGTCCATGATGTAGGTCACTCCCCACTCTGCCAGGTCTTGTTACAGATAATGGTGAGGGCGTCAACCATCGCTTCTCTTCCTGCTTGAAGCAGTTCCGTGGGTATGTTGTCCACTCCCGCTGACTTCCCTTTCTTCAGCGACTGCACTGCTGCCTCAACTTCTTCTTTGAAAAATGGAAGGATTTCTTCTTCTTCTCTGTTCTCGGGACATGCTCGAACTGATGGGTCTCCGTTTAGTGTGTGGTTGTAAAGGTCAGAGCAGTACTCTGTGTCCATCTATCCAAGACTTCTTGTTCTTCTGTAAGGCATATGCCAAACTTCCTCTGGATCGTGGAGACCGTGGGCTGTTTAACACTCGTCAGCCGCTTTACAGTCTGGTAGGCCTTTTTGCTGTTGTTCTTGTTCAGACTGTTCTATATTTCTGGCATTGATCTTCTATCTTCTTTCGGATGTCATTGTTGAATTTTCGGTAGACATCAGCTCCCTGTGAGGTGTTCTTTTTCTTTCTCACCTATCTTCGTTTATCACGCAGGTCCAAAAGTTCAGGTGTGATCCACGGCTTGTTCTTTGGCCGGCGATGGCCAAGGATCTTCTTGGCGGCATCTGTCACAGCTGAGTTGAAGGTGGTGGTCATGGTTTTGACATCTACTTCACCAGCTCCCAAAATGAGCAGTGTTTCAAATTTCCCTCTAATTGCGGACTGAAATATTTCTGCCACCTCCGGGTCTTGCTGTTTGTCCCGGTCGAACCTTAGTCTAGTGCACTTTCCTGTGTCTTCAAGTGAAGCCGGAAATACATCATCACGAGATCGTGGTCACTTCCGATGTCTGCTCCTGGAAAAGTGCGTGTCCTTCCAATGCTGGTGCTTGATCTGAAGCGTTTATTGACCATGATTTAGTCGATCTGATTGTGATGCTCCCCGCGCGCCTTGACTGTGCCATGTTTATCGTCTGGATTTTTTGTGGAACCCAAGCAAGTTAACCAGTATCAGATTGTTGTATCTGGCAAACTCCAAAAGTCTCAGACCCCTTTCATTTGTCTCGTTGTTGCAGTGGGGTCTTCCAACTTCGTCATTTGTAAACATACGCAATTTTGTCTTTATACATAAACGTTCTACTGTAATTACAAATGCTTCCTTTGACTGATAATTGCTTCCCATGATGATGAAAACTGCTGGTCTGTGATAAGATTGCTCGTAGTGGCAAAACCTTTAAGTGCATTATGTGCATTGTGTGATATGAATAAGACTTATTTTTATAACTTACCTCCAGCTCCGAATACAAACATAAAACGGTTTTAAAAGATTTTCTTTTCTTATTTGCTGAGATACAAAGTGCTGTGCGATTTTTTAAATTGCGGGTAATGATGATTAGTTTACTTAACTCGGTAGAAATATAAGTTTTAAGACGAGTAGAGGAAGAAGACGATACATTTTTTTAATTACTTCGGTTCAACTGGAGAAAGAAAATAAATAAAAGAAGAGAAACAAAACAGCAACACCAGCAGAAGAAAATTTCGAGAAAAAGAAGAAATAATGAACACGAACAAAAAGAATAAAAAGGCAAAGATGAAAAAGACATTTCAAAACGGTAACAAACTAAAAGAGGAGGAAATCGTTTCAAAGAAGAAGAAGCAGAAGAAGAAACTATCAAATTACCAGGAAAGAAGACGTAAAATAACAAGCGAAAGAGACGGCAGAATGCAGAATTAAGAAGGAAGAAATTATTAAGAGGGATAATAAAATCGTATTATCATAATAGGTTTGCTTTGGTAGCAACTTAGTTGATACTCATCCATTTGTTGGAGATTAGTTAAGCCACGAGTGCAGGAACAGAGTCATTTGTTTTGCTGATTGTGAAATCTGCTAGGGGAGAATTATAAAGATTGATGTGCTAACGATATTCAAAATCCTCTTTAACTGAGACTTGTATTTGCATAAAGGTGTTATTTTTCTTCTTCTCTAATCTCTTCCAACCGTTTCCTCGCGAGATTGCCACAATGATTGTGTTTTGAGAATCTGTTAGGCTCATGGGATTTGGGATATTTAATGTTATCTTCTTTCTTTCAACCGATCTCCACCTTTTTCTACTTTCTTCTTTTCTTCTCTAGGTTTCCTCTTCTCCTTCTTCTCCCAGCCGCTCCTTCTCCAACTGTTTTATAGATGTACGTTGACTCACACAGTGTGTGGCGCAAAAGTGTAGTGCTGGTTAAGCCACGTCGGCAAGGGTTAGTACCTGGATGGGTGATCATGCTTAGAGTGCAACCACCAAACGACACTAAAAGATTGAAACAAGCCCAGTACACACCTCTAGTCCACCCCGCTGTGAATGTTTAGAATCTGGGAAGATAAAGCATTGAAGGAGAAGAGATAGGCGCCGCCTTCATTAAGCTGGCCTAGAGAAAAGTGAGGTCCCAAACGCTTAACTTCCCAACGACCGAAAGTTAGGGGAACACATTTACCTTTACCTAGTGTAAATGTCAATCCTTAATACCCCTTCCTTAAAGGACCCCCCACTCCAAAGCTTATGTTTACTGTTAG
Organism: Oncomelania hupensis; assembly: GCA_036898135.1. Classification (NCBI taxonomy): domain Eukaryota; kingdom Metazoa; phylum Mollusca; class Gastropoda; order Littorinimorpha; family Pomatiopsidae; genus Oncomelania; species Oncomelania hupensis. The sequence goes on from CM072514.1 coordinate 17,352,927, forward strand.
CCAGCATTAGTTGAGCCTGAGGTTGGCATAGTTCTTACATAGAACAATGATGAAGTGCTTACTCAACCTCTAGTTTAGCCTGAGGTTGCCATAGTTCTTACATAGAACAATGATAAAGTGCTTACTCAAACAACCTCTAGTTTAGCCTGAGGTTGGCATAGTTCTTACATAGAACAATGATGAAGTGCTTACTCAACCTCTAGTTTAGCCTGAGGTTGGCATAGTTCTTACATAGAACAATGATGACGTGCTTAATCAACCTCTAGTTTAGCCTGTGGTTGGCATAGTTCTTACATAGAACAATGATAAAGTGCTTACTCAAACAACCTCTAGTTTAGCCTGAGGTTGGCATAGTTCTTACATAGAACAATGATGAAGCGCTTAGTCAACCAACCTCTAGTTTAGCCTGAGGTTGGCATAGTTCTTACATAGAACAATGATGAAGCGCTTAGTCAACCAACCTCTAGTTTAGCCTGAGGTTGGCATAGTTCTTACATAGAACAATGATGAAGTGCTTACTCAAACAACCTCTAGTTTAGCCTGAGGTTGGCATAGTTCTTACATAGAACAATGATGACGTGCTTAATCAACCTCTAGTTTAGCCTGATGTTGGCATAGTTCTTACATAGAACAATGATGACGTGCTTAATCAAACAACCTCTAGTTTAGCCTGAGGTTGGCATAGTTCTTACATAGAACAATGATGACGTGCTTAATCAACCTCTAGTTTAGCCGGAGGTTGGCATAGTTCTTACATAGAACAATGATGAAGTGCTTACTCAAAGAACCTCTAGTTTAGCCTGAGGTTGGCATAGTTCTTACATAGAACAATGATAAAGTGCTTACTCAAACAACCTCTAGTTTAGCCTGAGGTTGGCATAGTTCTTACATAGAACAATGATGACGTGCTTAATCAACCTCTAGTTTAGCCTGAGGTTGGCATCGTTCTTACATAGAACAATGATAAAGTGCTTACTCAACCTCTAGTTTAGCCTGAGGTTGGCATCGTTCTTACATAGAACAATGATAACGTGCTTACTCAACCTCTAGTTTAGCCTGAGGTTGGCATCGTTCTTACATAGAACAATGATAAAGTGCTTACTCAAACAACCTCTAGTTTAGCCTGAGGTTGGCATAGTTCTTACATATAACAATGATGACGTGCTTAATCAACCTCTAGTTTAGCCTGAGGTTGGCATCGTTCTTACATAGAACAATGATAAAGTGCTTACTCAACCTCTAGTTTAGCCTGAGGTTGGCATCGTTCTTACATAGAACAATGATAACGTGCTTACTCAACCTCTAGTTTAGCCTGAGGTTGGCATAGTTCTTACATATAACAATGATGACGTGCTTAATCAACCTCTAGTTTAGCCTGAGGTTGGCATCGTTCTTACATAGAACAATGATAAAGTGCTTACTCAACCTCTAGTTTAGCCTGAGGTTGGCATCGTTCTTACATAGAACAATGATAAAGTGCTTACTCAAACAACCTCTAGTTTAGCCTGAGGTTGGCATAGTTCTTACATATAACAATGATGACGTGCTTAATCAACCTCTAGTTTAGCCTGAGGTTGGCATCGTTCTTACATAGAACAATGATAAAGTGCTTACTCAAGCTCTAGTTTAGCCTGAGGTTGGCATCGTTCTTACATAGAACAATGATAACGTGCTTACTCAACCTCTAGTTTAGCCTGAGGTTGCCATAGTTCTTACATAGAACAATGATAAAGTGCTTACTCAAACAACCTCTAGTTTAGCCTGAGGTTGCCATAGTTCTTACATAGAACAATGATAAAGTGCTTACTCAACCTCTAGTTTAGCCTGAGGTTGGCATAGTTCTTACATAGAACAATGACGACGTGCTTAATCAACCTCTAGTTTAGCCTGAGGTTGGCATCGTTCTTACATAGAACAATGATAAAGTGCTTACTCAAACAACCTCTACAGTTTGGACTTTCCATTTCTGTTCTGACAGAGAGTGATGTCCCCTGTTTAACGGTACACCGTTACTATCTACGTCTGCTATTTTTAGCGCTAGAAAAGTGACTAGCGGAGCTGTTTATAGAAAACTATGTCATTTAGTGACCTACAAAATAGCTATGCTTGTGCTTGTTTTTTGTTTTGTTTCTTGGGGGGCGAAGGGGTAGAAAAAAGGGCGGAGAGGAGAAGAGGGAGAGAGGGGAGGAGGGAGAGAGGAAGGGGGTGTTTGGTGCATGCTAGTGTTTAAGTGGGTCAACATTGACTGTGGTTAACACATCTGTGGAGGGTGTGTGTTCACAGTGGGTCCCTTTAAAGCCTGTATTCTGTATCTTGTTCTTATCAACACCGTAAAGGTTCTTTGGATTAAACATCACCGTGGTTGCCCACAGTCTTACAATACAATACAATACAATACAATACAACACAATACAATGCAACGCAACACAATACACACAACACACTACAATGCAATGCAATACAATACAACACATTTGTATTAGGCAAAAGACTTTCAAGTGCCTTTCCAGTAAAATTCACCATTTCTTTTATTTCTGTAGGCAGTGCCTCGTCACATTCTTCATCAACGCCAACACTATTACCTCCCTTGTTGACCAACACGTAGCGTGGTTCTTTACTTTCCTTCAAGAGCCCTAGAGGTCACCTTCAGCAACATCAAGAGGTCTGCCGCCAACAATAACCACTGTGTCACGTGACGTCTTACAAGTATTTGCCTCCCTTTTCCTTCCAAAGGGACCAACCACAAGGGGCACAACCGTTTCCTTAAACACTTACCTCCTTTTAAAGAAAACGTTATTTGAGGTGTTTGAAGAGCTGCTCAAGGCTGTGTGACCTGTGAGAACCAGCACAAAGGAAAAGTTCGTTAAAGGAACCAACGCTTTACAAGGCATGCACTTGCCGCTGGCTTCCGCTTTCACTGTGTGACGTCACGAACTGCTGTGCCACACCAACTTGCTAAAATAGGTGTGTGTGGGGGGGTGGGTGGGTGGGGGGTGGGTGTGGGTGGGTTTGCGTGTGTGTGTGTTCCCTATACGCATACCTCGTCCACCGGTTCTGAACATTCAAATCTCTTCACAAAGAATTGTCCGGCTTGTAAACTGTACTAGCAACACTAGTAGAGGTCAAAATTGATACTATATTCACACTTTTCTGCTATCCTATGCACCAACGGGAATCCCCTCTATGAAAAATACTTCCGGTTTTTTTTTCTCCGCGTGTTTTAGTGAGTTATTTCCAAATATTCAAGAATAATAACATGTGTCACTGGCCACCAGTATCGTACCCTCACATATTTTTTTTTGTTTTTTGCTGCAGTTTATTATCCCTTTCTATCGCCAGTGGCGCGCCTAAACCCTACCTACCTAACATTATTTGTGAATTTTTGAAAAATATTCGGAAAAACATAACGCCCAGATGCTGGCTCGAACCCACACCATGCAAGTTAGTCCCGCCTTAGCCCACTTGGCCACAACGCTAGCCTAACATAGCCAGTTACTTCGTGTTTTGTGAAGGTTGCGACGGCGAAGCTATGGAAAACTACAAGAGTTTTCAGGTCCTGTTTCACTTTCTGTCGATGATCGACGCACCTCCGAAGTCGCCACAAATACAGGCCTCTACGATTGTTTTTTTCCATTCTTTCACTGAGCATGTACTTCCTCCACCGTTTTTTTACTTATCCCACTCGTTTTCTGGCTCTAACAATCGTCGTTTTCGGCAATTTGCCATATTTAAAAGTCACGCATCAAGCTTTGATAAAAGCAAAACAAGCCAAACCGGAACTTGGTTTCATATAACCTCGTTTTAATTTATAATGGCGATACCCACGAGTTTTTATGAGAGGTGCCGGAAAGTTGTGAATAGTTTTTGGTATTCATATTTACTTAAACACGTCGCTGGGCCTGTTTCGTGTAAGACTGTTCTAATAATATTGCTCCTACCCTCTCACCCTCCACACACACAAACACACCCCCCCCCCCACTCCCCTGTATTGTCCTCAATGGTCCAGCTCTTAAACCTGCAGTCTCTTCATGAAAGCTATTTACGCTATGTACACATGTTCAATATTTCGGTATGTTTAAAGAAGACTCAATTACCCTTCTCTAATACTTTTGAATACAGAATGTTGTGGTATTTAATGGTGGTTAATCTCACCACTCCCCCTACCTTTCATGTGATCCATCTGTCTCTTTACTCTCAGGCATCGCCTCACACACACAAAAAATAGTAACAATTAATATATATACTCTTTGGGTACTTACGAGTGACACATACGTCAGTGGTACTGTCGTGTGTTAGACTCAAGTATCTGATGGTGCTTAATGGTAGCCGATACTGTCACTATAATGGGCTTTTAACAGTATGTCATGGACAGTAAAATCGCCACTTCGCCTCCCTAGAGTGGAATTTCAAAAATGTTCTCATTGGTCCCAGACTACTTCATGTCAGACCACGAGCGTCTAAAGAAGAAGAACGCCATTTGTCTTAAGTTTGCCCTGTGGGATAAAGGTACTGTACTTTACTAAGTCTAACCGTTTGTTACGATTGAGACGCGCGCGATAGATCCGATCGTTTTGTTTTACAAAGCATGCAATAACAGAGTGTATTTACCTTTGATTTGATTTTGCGTTGTTGCTCAATGAAGCTTTGTATAATGTTGATAATTTTCGATATTGTTGAGAATGTTCTGGAATTAGGTGTTTATTATCGACCAAAGCTTCGAGGTAGATCTGGTAATAGCTAAGCGATTCTTCTAACTTAAAGTATATTCTATGACGTAAGACAGACGAGTTTTAGTTTGATTGGGTGTTATTGCTTCATGCTGGAATGTTCGAACTTTTTGTGGATTGCAGAGAGGCTGCCCGCGTGTAGGGGTGATTTATTTTAATTTTTGTTGATGATCTTTGAAGTGATTTTCCGGAACGCCATCCTGTATCAAGTGGTTGATGTTTGCTGAATAAAGTTGGAAAACTTTATACGACGACTCCTGCCTCGTTGCTGAGTGAAGAGGCTGCGCGGATAAACACATTCGAGTTACACATATCAAGATTCAAGCATGGAGGCTGAATGAGTTATTGATAAATACCGTGTAACACTGTTGCTATGACTTGGCCAGCTTCCTATGGAAATTCACATCACGGTCATATGTTGAAATCAGTGCTTACTGGTGGCCATCTGGGGAATTCTGTCCTTTGATTCACGAAGTCCAACAGGAAGCAAAACAAACTCAACGTCACTATTTTCACGCTGTGAGGAGCCTTTGCCTGTGGATTTTCGTATGCGCAAAAAGATATATATATATATATATATATATATATATATATATATATATATATATATATATATATATATATATATATATATATATATATATATATATATATATATATATATATATATATATATATGTGTGTGTGTGTGTGTGTGTGTGTGTGTGTGTGTGTGTGTGTGTGTTCTGTTTAATTTACAGAGATACCGGTTAGCCACAGTTTTAATGAATAATTAACAGTATTTGCCACGCCTTCCTAGCGCCGAAACCTGATATTTACAAATATCATGAGATAATTACAAATACCATGGGATAATTACAATTATCAAGGGATAATTACAATTATCAAGGGATAATTACAATTATCAAGGGATAATTACAATTATCATTGAAAAATTACAAAAAATATCTTCGCATGATCATGTTTAATGAAATCTAAAACCGAAATTGTAATTAACATGTTAATTGTAAATATGCCGTTGATATTTGTAATTATCCCGTGATATTTGTAATTACCAGGTTTTGTCTCCAGTAGGCCGAATTACACAGAACATGTGTTAATTACTATTATCACTGATACTTGTAAATGCAAGTTTTGGCACTAGTAAGCCGCCGCAGCCAGAGTTAAGCACGATAACGTAAAAATTGTAATTATCAAGTGAAAATTGTAATTATTTAGTGAAAATTGTAATTATTATGTGATAATTATAATTTTTCGGGTTTAACGCATTTCCAGGCGGACTGCTAGAGCCCAAACTGAAAATTAAACATGATCACGCAAAGATATTTGTAATTTTGCAACGATAATTGAAACTATCCACAGAAAATTGTAATTATCCTATGATATTTGTAATTATCTCATGATACTTGTAATTATCGGGTTTTGGCGCTAGTAGGCCGTCATACCATCCTACATGTACAGCGTCTTTTGTGAAAGCTGTTTTTGCGAGCTAGAAATGGATGTTCCGTGTCCCAGTGAAAGAAGTCTTTACAAAGTGTGGATGGACAGTCTATCGAGCATAAAGACTGTCCTCGCTAGCCTGCCATGGAACTCTAGGTATCCCTTCCAGCTACCGGCACAGATCTATAGTTTTCTATATTAGACGGAGCGCCAAGAAAGGAGGGACACCTTTTTTTTTCTTCTTCCCCTTGAAAGAAGGGACATCTTTTTCTCGTCCAAGTGGAAAGGAGGGACATGAACGGACCAGTTTCACCTCCCTACCAAATGTATCAACGTGTAATGTCATTGACAAAGCCGGTGATTTGAGATAGGATTTGAATATGGGTTAGAGAAAAGCTGCTGATAGCAAACCTTAATTCTAACCCAACGGCATACATTATAACAGTAAGTTTTATGGTGAACTCTCTCGTGGACACGACTACTTTAATAGGAGGGAAATGGGTAAGTATACTGGACCGTTATCGAGAGAACACTTCTCTACGTCATGCAGTCCTATAGAAAATGGAAAGAATAGTCTTTTTACGTCTTTGCAATAGACGTCTGGATCTATTTTCTTGGAGAGGTGGGAGAAGGTGCTTGAAAGGCAAGACCTTAGTTTCGTATGCTGTTGAGCTAAAGCCTTGGTCATCACAAGCATTAGAATTCAGTACTAAAGACCTGCGAACGATCTCTTTACCGCGTTTGTGTTAGCTTGTAATATGTTATTAATAAATTGTGCCTTTTCTATTTGAATACAGAATAGCTTGGCAGCACTTGATTCAACTTCTTCTTCCGCTGAATAAACATTTGCAAACGTGTTCCCACTTCACTTTCTCCACACTGACCTAAATGATGCACTGCTTTTTGTCAGCGGAAGATTAACGTGTTGACTGTACCTCGCCCTAGTCTCCAGGGGAGATGATTCCAGGTTTGCCCTTGGTCTGCATGTCGTCTGCCATCTCTTCAATTTAATTTGCAGTTCTTTCCCCTGTCACTCTCTAGTCGAATATTTCCATGATTTTTAATTAAATTTCATAATTTTTCGGGTTTATATTGTTTTGTCATACCACTACATTACATACGGGTGTTTTTTTGTGAAGCTAGTTTTTTGCGAGCTAGAAATGGATGTTCCTGCCGTCTTTACAAGAGTTTTACTAGTGTTTACGAGTCTAGTCCCTCTTCGGAAGCTGCCTGGAAACTAGGACCAGCTACCGGCACAGATCTATAGTTTTCTATATTAGACGGAGCGCCAAGAAAGGTGGGACACCTTTTTTTTTTCTTCCCCTTGGAAGGGACATTTTTTCTTTTCGCCAGTTTTTCACCTCCCTACCAAATGTAACGTGGTGTAATGTCATTGACAAAGCCGGTGATTTGAGATAGGATTTGAATATGGGTTAGAGAAAAGCTGCTGATAGCAAATTCTAACCCAAAATGTATTACTAGACTTTTAATTGAAACTTTCGAGGGGGATTACTTTCGCAATCGGGATAAGTTCAGTCTATAGTGGAATATTTTTTACGTCTTGCAATAGACGTCGGATCTATTTTCTTGGAGAGGTGGTGAGAGCCTTGCTGCGAGACGCCCTTAGTTTCGTTATGTTGAGTAAAGCGCCTTTTTTCAGTACCAAGAATTCAGCTACTTGAAACTTCTCTTTGTTGTGTTGTAATGTTTTTTTTTTTTTTTTTTTTTTACATTTTTTTTCTTCTTTTTTTTGCAACATTTTTTTTTTTTTTAACGTTGCTTTTGCATCTCTTCAATTTTTTGCAGTTCTTTTGTCACAATTTTGTGGGTTATACAAGGTTTTCTGGTTCAGGCTTTGGTAAAATGTCATTCGCATCCAAGGCCTCAGAGTCGATAAATAGAAATCATTAATACATCAGTAACTATAGGATATAATACTATGACTTGTTTCTTTTGAATGATTACACTGGTAAAATGGGAGACAGATCTCTACAACTTGAGACACACGTCTTAGGAAATTGTACCTTATTTTGTTTTAAAAACAATGCTACTATTGGAGACAGGCTTCTATTAGGTTTTGTATAACATGTTTCTGTTGGATTTCCTACAGTTTATACAGACGCGCGTGGCTTTTGTAACTATTGTGCTGTCCGTCTGAGCACACGACAACTGGAAAACACGGATACCTTAGCCAATGCAAGTTCCTATTGGATTTCGTTTAGTAACACGTTTACTGAAAAAAAAAACGTTTTCCTGTTCGTTATAAACACATATCAAGGAAAGATGGTGAAACTTGAATAAACCGATGTCTGGTCTGTCCTCGCCTGCATTCCACTGCCCGTACATATCCTAGATAGGGGAGAGCCAGCTACACAAATATACCCATCATGCAATTGGTCCCTTCTGCCTGATCCCAGGTCGCCCCTGAGTGTGCTCAGCTGTCTGAGTAATAACACCATGCGCCTAATGCAGCAAGTGATGTTAGATCCTGTAGTCTTGCAGCCAGTGATGTAGTCCTGCAGCCAGTGATGTTAGATTCTGTAGTCTTGCAGCCAGTGATGTAGTCCTGCAGCCAGTGATGTTAGATCCTGTAATCCTGCAGCCAGTGATGTAGTCCTGCAGCCAGTGATGTTAGATCCTGTAGTCCTGCAGCCAGTGATGTAGTCCTGCAGCCAGTGATGTTAGATCCTGTAGTCCTGCAGCCAGTGATGTAGTCCTGCAGCCAGTGATGTTAGATCCTGTAGTCCTGCAGCCAGTGATGTAGTCTTGCAGCCAGTGATGTTAGATCCTGTAGTCCTGCAGCCAGTGATGTAGTCTTGCAGCCAGTGATGTAGTCCTGCAGCCAGTGATGTTAGATCCTGTAGTCCTGCAGCCAGTGATGTAGTCTTGCAGCCAGTGATGTAGTCCTGCAGCCAGTGATGTATTCCTGCAGCCAGTGATGTTAGATCTGCAGCCAGTGATGTTAGATCCTGTAGTCCTGCAGCCAGTGATGTAGTCCTGCAGCCAGTGATGTTAGATCCTGTAGTCCTGCAGCCAGTGATGTAGTCCTGCAGCCAGTGATGCAGCCAGTGATGTAGTCATGCAGCCAGTGATATAGTCATGCAGCCAGTGATGCAGCCAGTGATGTAGTCCTGCAGCCAGTGATGTAGTCCTGCAGCCAGTGATGTTAGATCCTGTAGTCCTGCAGCCAGTGATGTTAGATCCTGTAGTCCTGCAGCCAGTGATGTTAGATCCTGTAGTCTTGCAGCCAGTGATATAGTCCTGCAGCCAGTGATGTAGTCCTGCAGCCAGTGATGTTAGATCCTGTAGTCTTGCAGCCAGTGATATAGTCCTGCAGCCAGTGATGTTAGATCCTGTAGTCCTGCAGCCAGTGATGTTAGATCCTGTAGTCTTGCAGCCAGTGATATAGTCCTGCAGCCAGTGATGTTAGATCCTGTAGTCTTGCAGCCAGTGATGTTAGATCCTGTAGTCTTGCAGCCAGTGATATAGTCCTGCAGCCAGTGATGTTAGATCCTGTAGTCTTGCAGCCAGTGATGTTAGATCCTGTAGTCCTGCAGCCAGTGATGTTAGATTCTGTAGTCCTGCAGCCAGTGATGTAGTCCTGCAGCCAGTGATGTTAGATCCTGTAGTCCTGCAGCCAATGATCGGATGCCTTCATTGTTAGAAGCGGTGAAGGGATAGCAGCGAGGGAAAGAAGATTTAACTTACAGCTAGCTCTATAAATGCTGTCCCCGAGAATAGAGAGTTTGAAACTCTTCGGATCTTTCTTTTTTTTTTTTTAAACACATACGACCAACAATTTTTCCGGTAAATTGTTATTTTTTCCTGTCATTAGACTGGGAGGGGGGGGGGGGGGGGGGGGGTCCCATAGGTAACTGGAATATAAGAAGAAATGTCGTAACAATGATAACATTTCATTACACTACATAATCATTGCTTTAGATCTAGCGGCCTCTTTTGAGCCAAATCAGGACCATCACAATCATAAAACTGGCCTGGAGAGAGAGATTCACAACTTCGCTTCTCTTCAACCTCATTTTTGCAAAGACCATCCTGCAAGGCTCGGTGCAAGGAGGCAGAAGAAGAGAGAGACAGAAAAAGAAGTGGAAGGACAACATTCGAGAATGAACTGGCTTGACACTGAACGAAGCCATTAGGGTTACAGAGAAGAGAGAAACATGGAGTATGCTAGTTAAACGATCATTTGTGATGCCCCAACGACCTTCGAGTTACGGGATAGGATAGGATAGGAGAAGAGGAGCGGGTGGAAAGTCGAAGGGATAATGGGGTTCCTAAAGCCTCTCTCTCCCACACGACCTAAATATTTAGACAAAATCCTATAATCTCTCCACCGTGACGCCTTGACAAGATTAGCCTAAACTTAACCTTAAAGTAGTGAACTGAACGCTGCCAATACTAAATAAGATTATCCACAGTTTAACACTAGAATACTCTCTACCAAACAGGATTATAAGTCTGGTTCACAGTTTTCGCGTCTGGCCTTATAGACTGAGCGTTCTCATTGGCTTAGGACAGAGGGAGATCTAAAGACAATTATTGAACGTTAAGCGTGTTAGTGGCCTGTCGTCGATGTTAAGGGACCTTAACAAGGTGATGTATACTATTTGATTATTAGATTTAAAGTACACGTCCTCTCTGTTCTTGTGGCTTTTTGGACATGGATTGAAGCGCCTGAAGTAGTTTTTGAAGATAAAAAGTTAATTAGAGCAGTTAGTTTTCTTTAATTGAGACTTACCAATTGTTTCATATTTACATTGTAATTGTATGTTTACGTTTTGCAAATTGGTTGTTTTTTCATTAATTTTGGTGCTTGCTTAATAATAATAATAATAATAATAATAATAATAATAATAATAATAATAATAATAATAATAATAATATAATAGTAATAATAATAATAATAATAATAATAATAATAATAATAAGAAGAAGAAGAAGAAGAAGAAGAAGAAGAACAAGAACAAGAACAAGAACAAGAACAAGACACCCGGTACACATTGGTCGAAGGCTACCAGAAGCATGCGTTAATAGTCGCCTCAACAGGCAATAAAGCATGCTCTGAAGCTTCAGAGCACTGCTTCTTATACTCTTCAAGCTCTATAGTGACGGAAAAAGCGCAATCTGACTGTAAATATATACAGAATGTTGCTCTACAACATTTCGCTCTTTCCGTCACAAAAACCCATTTGCCTTCTTGGATTCTTAAATTGTATGAAACAAAGTGAGGACACTATCCGGCGTCAACAAACGGTTCATAAACATTCTCAAACGGTTCGTTAAAGACAGTTGACCTAGAAACAAATACAGTTTGACCTACTTCGTCCCCTAAAGGAGACGAAACTTGCATTTTCTATTTTCATGAGTTGATTGTTCAATGCTCCTAGGGCTTGAAGAGTATAGAAAGCAGTGCTCTGAAGCATGAGAGCATGCTTTATGGCCTGTTGAGGCGACTACTACAGCATGCTTCTAGTAGCCTTCGACCAATGTGTATCGGGTGAAGAAGAAGAGGAGGAGGAAGAAGAATGCTATTTATATAGTGCTTTTTCCTAATGACATCAGTTCAAAGCGCAGTTCTCACGCATTTATACTTAACGTTAACATCGAAAAACATACAAAAAGAAGTGAACCAAAAACGATTCACTAATCATTTATGCAAAGACATAATACAAACATGAAAAGAATATTTACAAGTAAACTATCAGAGTGGAAGAGGGAGGAGGAGATAGCTAAGGAGTGAGGGGCCGGGCCTGTGATGTGACGGCGTGCGTCTGAATCAGAACATTAGGAATGATGATGAGGATGGGATGCGAGATCAGACATTTTTAAAGGAGAGATAAGTTTTCAAGTTGGAATTGAAAGTGGCTATGTTCGAAGAGCTGCGAACAGAGAGAGAGAGAGAGAGAGAGAGACGTTTGACGTTTGGACATCGTCCGTGTATTCACCAAAAAGCATACAAACAATAAAACAAACACAAATTCTTCGGGCCACCAGCCCCTAGAAAATATGGCTGGTCACGAGGTTGACAAAAGTGTTGTACCTGATCTCTCAAAAATTACAATGGCGTTTACTTTCGTTAGGTTATTACATCAGCTCAAGTGTATCTGCTCATAAAATTCAGTTCGTATTTTTAGTGCATGAAAAATAAATAGTCCTAATCTCCATACATGAAACTTTGATTCGCTCTGTAGAATATGTATATACAAATGTACAGGAAAAGTTAAATATTTTTCTCTAAGGTCACTATACAGAATACATTCGGTTACAAAATTATTTTCATTTTCCAATACGTTGCAACATGGACACAAGTTGCAGTAGTCTAAGTGTGACAGGACAAGAGAGGAAATGAGTTTTGCTGTAGCGTCAGTGGTCAGATGCTTGCGGGCAAGGCCTATTCTACCAAGCTGAAAGTTGCATGTTTGACAGGTTTTGCGGATGAGTTCTGACATGTAGAGGATGTTGTCAAGGATGACGCCAAGGTTTTTGACAGAATATGAAATAGGAAATATGATTTGGCCAAGAGTAACAGTGTCTGCAAGTGAAGAAGACAGGTTGTGTTTGTGTTATTGACGGTGTTTGGTTTATTTTATTTATTTAATCATTTTTATAGTGCGCTTTTCTAACTCACGAGCTGCTCAGGGCGCTGGTCCATAGAGGATCTAACTCAGGCTGCCAGAGACGCCCACTGTGTGACTTTGGTCACGTGTTCTGTTTGTGGACTGTCCAGTGTGATTTGCATAGTACAGACTTACAACGTGCTAGCATTCATCACTACGTTTCTGTGTCAGTGTAGGGACACCAGCAACTGCATCAAGTTCGCACCTTTAGAAGCAGTGTAAGCAGAACGTGAACACTACTCAACAGGCAAGCACAACCGCTGGTGCTTGAAGAAAAAACAAATAATTGGTAAGGACAGGGTCCACCTTGGGTCAATCGCAAATCATTACACTTGCCCCTTGTCCGCCAGGGGCAGGCCATCAACATAAGCAGAGGTGCTGACACACTTGATTAGTATCTGCAAGCACAAGTGCTTCCCCTTTTAGCTCGGCCTAGCGTTTCGTCCATTTTCGGTCGGTCCAGAGTACTGTCCCTTCGCGGTCCGGGTCCGACCAATGTTCGTTCTGTCTAGAGTTATTTTCCTTTGAGTTTTGTCTAGAGTTGCTCCCCTTTGCGTTAGATTCAGAGTGCTCACCCAACCCCTCTCCCCACTCTCGTCCACTCCCCACCCATTTCAATTTCGTCTAGAGTGCTTCCCCTTTTTGCTGATTCCAATCTGCATCCAAATGACCAGCAAGTGACGTATAGTGAGAGGCTGCAGCAAGTACATTAATGAAAGGCGCACACTGCCACAGGACTTGTTCTTCTCCTCATTCTCTTTTGTGAGAGATTCAGGACGTCCTCAGCTGTATTCCATTTCAGCTTCCATGAATAGATCTGAGTAATGGATTCCCTTTGCTTATATCTTTTCCCGCTGGTGGTTACAGTCATGTTGTAAATAGGGACACGTCAGTCGAAACAATTTTTGTGGTCGCACGAATTGCCTACATTTTGCAAAGAAGGTGAGATTTCACATGTGAACTTACCCCAATTCCTCTACCTACAACTGCATCCACCACCGATCTCCTTCAACGCTGACACTTACTTATGGAACGCGGAAAGCGACCCCATCTTGTAGCTGATTGGTCGAAAATGTACATGCCAAACTGCGCAAGCGCAAGTGCACACGCAATTGCAGGCGCATTTACCTACGAGCCACATTAAAATTTGGAATGGGAAATGTTCGGAAATGCGTTATATGTATGTTAACGGGTTGGGTATGTAAAAATACCACTCGTGGGTTTGGGTGCGTGCAGTGGCGGAAGAGGTGAGGAAGGAAGACGATTAAACACACGGCGAAAAAGCTGATGTTGGTTCTCTATGTAATTCTCTATTTTCCTCTCCGTTGGTTTTCCTAACAGAGCGAAGAACATACAAAGATGGTGGATCCTTGTGGTCAGAGCGGACGCAAAAAAAAAAAACAAAAAAAAAAACAACGTCAGAACCAATTTTGATTTTCGTCACAAAAAGAACAATATGACTCAGCTATTAAAGGCACAAAACACTAGAATTGAAATTATTAAATGACAACATTCTAAAATGATTAACGATCAATAAATAACACAATAAGCTAAACAGAATAATAACAAATGTTCTAGAAACAAACAAGTTGAACCTTCATAACGTTAACCTACAACTTATTTACATCCAAATATAAATACCCTAAAATCTGATAAACAATAAGGAAAACTAAATTAAAAAGAATACCTATTATCAAAGTCTAACAAATTCAGTCACAACCAGCAGTAAATGAAAATATCACCGACTCTACCACATTTACCAAAATAATGTAATATAAATTGACAAATTATTTACAATGTAAACCTCGCCACCTATACCCTTGCCTGCCTCCAAACATTTAATGTTCTGTCTTTACTTTGTGTCCAATAGAACAACAACAAGTGTACAGATAGTTGCACCAAAAGTGTTTATTCGTAGAAAAGAAAACTTCGCGTAGCGATGAAAAAAACTGGAAAAGAAACAAAACAAAGCTGTAGTGAAGGCCTAAAGAGTTCTAGATGACGAAAGTTAGTAAGCTTAATGACGTATTGTCCAGTAATATAAACTAAAACTTTGGAAAAAAAAAAAAAAAAAAAAAGATCCAGACTTACAGAAAACTAACACACAGTCCGAACAACATTCTCCTTAGAAAAATGATCCAACGTGGTAAAAATGGTTAATAAAAATACCCCGCTCTTTAATTTAGTATTTTCAGAACATCTAAGATGTAACAAGATGAAGGTTACAATAAAGATAATTCCTACGATAGCTACACGAGGTTTTCTATGCTTTTTCTTGTTGCCAAACAATATAAAAATAAATTATTATAACATTTACATTGGAGGGGTTGAGGCAGGGGAAGGTGTGGATGACGAGTGTTTCATTGTAAATTCTTTGTCGATTTATATTTGTCACGGACCGGGTTTATAGTATTTTGGTCCGATGACTTAATATTATTGTAGTCTCTTCCTGTGAGAAGATATTGTTGTTTTTATTGATAGCTAAATTCTTATTGGTTGAGCTAGTGACATGACAATTCACCAATGTACATTCAACAATATATTCATTCTTTTCTTGAAAATATTAAGCATTGGATGTGTCTGACTTCTTGCAGCTGTGTCTAGAGGTATATATATTTTATCATTTGAAATGTATTATTATAACTGTAATAGTATTTTTGAAATAACATTACATTACATGATTATTGCTTTAGGTCCAGGGGACTCTTTCGAGCCAAATCAGGACCGGACAACCCCTGATCCGCATAAAAAATCTGCTGAAACAACCCTAGTGGTAAAACTGAAAGCTCTCCACCAGCCAGTCACTTTACAATAAAGACATTCCACGCAGGGGACGCTGAGGCTGTACTCTAATTTATCGAACCCCCGTTTACAAAAAACAAAATAGAATACAAACATCATTATAAATTATCAACAAAAAACATACATATAAAATGCCTACATTGCTAAATAATAACATCATAGGAAGCCCTAGTGACCACCTGGCAGAAAGCGTCCAATATTCCCAAGCTGATCCAACAGACCTCATACACAAATAAGGAGTCTTGTCCCGGAAGAGTTTTCAAGAAAAAAGGTAGGTGACTGGTCTAGCGAAGAAGAAGATAGTATAGCAGATTGATAGAACAGAGCAGGAATGAGAAAGAGCAAATGAGAAAGACAGCGTCAGTGGGAATTTAAAGCACTAAATTTCCAGAAAGTGGGGATACTATTTATACAGAAACCCCCGGCACCCCAACGGGGGTATTTTTGAAATGATTATATCGTAATTGTTATATAATACAATTAATAATAAATAATTTTTATATTAGTGTGAAAGATGGAGTAGGGAGGAGATGAAGATGGTGTTTCATTGTAAATTTTGAATAACGAATTGAATTCGGATCATTATTTGATTTGAAGTTGAAACTTCAATTGCAGTGTATAGCATTACATTTATTGGTATGAATGAAATTAATTGGTGTCATGGCGTAATAATCAGTTGTTATAATTAGTTGTAGACGGCGATGGCAAGTATGTGGTATTTTTGTGAGTGGTGGGTGTGACTATTCAACTACGGATTTGCTATACGAAAGAACGTGAGTAGAAATAATTGTAATTTGTTTTAATTCTTGTATTTGTGCTACTTTTGTTGTTTCATATTTATAGTCTAATAGAGGGTGTGACAACATAGTTTATTGTTATGAATTAGAGAAGTTGTGAGACGGGAGAACACGCAGATTATCCACGCACGCATACACGCAATTCTTGTAATCCCCCTTTTAGTTACAATATTAAATTATTTTGGTACATGGATATTTCCGGACATTCCCATTTCTAGTTTCCATGTGATTCGTATTTTGGAAATTCCCCATTCCATGTGACTCATAGGTAAATTCGCGTGCAATTGTGTATTTGCGCTTGCGCAGTTTGGCGTGTAAGTTTTCGACCAATAAGCTACTAGATGGGCGTGCAATTGCGTGTGCATTTTCGCTTGCAATTGCACGCGCATTTGACGCTTTCCGCCTTCCATACTTACTTTGCTCGCCACCAAGCCATCACAGAAAAGACAACAGCTATCTCCAGTGCAAGAAGTGAAGAAGATTTCAATCGTGTTTTCCAACCGCAAGGGCAGACATTTCGCTCGCGTCCGTTGGAGTGGAATTTTTGAGGATTCATTTGAAATGCTAACATGGACCCTTTAGCTGATGACGTGGAATCCTGATAATGCTTTGTTTCCCTCGCCATGTAGTGATGATCCTCATGATTTGCATTGTGGAGCCGAGTGCTCGAGCGCATCTGTTGTAACTTAAACTCTTCCTTAAAGTTTGGAGACGTCGTGCATTCAAGCGAGGCTGTTCAGAGAAACAACGTCGTATGGCGAAATAACACTGAACAGATTTTCAACCTAAGAATAATCGGCGAGAAATACCTACAGCACCAACAACACCCATCTTTATCATATGTTTGTATACTTCAAGAAAGCCCTTGACCGAGACTGTCATGCAGCTCTGTGGGCAACCATGGGTCCCGACAAGAAATCCTTTCCAGGATCGCACAAACAACTGCTTTTCTGACAAGGTTGAAGCCCATTTGGAAAGACAAGACCATCAGTCTACATTCCAAGATAAGGCTGCTGCGCTCCCTTGTCATCTCCATCTTCCTATACGTTTGTGAAACATGGACCCTCACAGCAGATCTACAACGAAGAATACAAAGCATGGAGATGAGGTGCTATAGAAGACTTCTGGGCATTTCATATACCCAGCACATCACCTTTGACGAAGTTCGACAGACCATCTCACAAGCCATTGGACAACACGATGACCTGCTCACAGTGGTGAAGAAATACAATACAATACAATACAACAAATCTTTATTATCCCATAAGGAACTTTACAGCAATGTATGTCAGGCATATAAAATATATAATTAAAAACAGTCATTTTATAACATTTAACAGAGCTACAAAATCAATACTAAATTTATAAACATTCTATAAATCTAATCACTTGCGTACTCTTACACTTCATCTTTTCCTTCAAACACCTATCCACGCACTCTGGTTCTATCACACGTATGTCAATGCCCTTTTTAGACAGTTAAAATATAATAAAAATACATACAAACATAGTGTATATGATAGTTTACCACTCTGGACTTATAAAAAATTATTTTGTTGCAACAGTGTTAGATAAATAATCTTAGTTTAATATAAATCTTAGTAGGTCAACAATATATAACTGTATGAAACTATGGTCAACATAAGCAATAATACTGTTGACTGATTATAACAGTTGTCAAAAAATACAGATAAAGCACATAAACGGAAACTCCGATGGTACGGCCACGCCACCAGTAATCAAGCCTTGCAAAGTCCATCCTGCAAGACACAGTGCAAAAAGGTAGAAGAAGGAGACCGAAAAAGAGGTGGGAGGACAACATTCGAGAATGGACTGGCTTGACACTGAGCGAAGCCATCAGGGTTGCTGAGGACAGAGAAAGATGGAGTATGCTGGTTAAACGATCATATGTGGTGTTCCAACGACTTCTGAGTAACGGGATAGGATAGGATGTAAGTCGTCATCAGCTTAACACTACAACCAAAGGACCTGCTGATGACTCGCCTCCACAATCTGGAAAGCGTGACTGTTGTTAACATTGAATTGTCTCTTTCTGCAAACTGCTACAAGGATAACCTGTGAATCGGTAAACGGATCTGGTCGTGTCCCACACCCCACTGATTTTTAGTGCTGCTGCACAGCAACAAGTGCATTTTCTCCTCCTACGTCCATCTCTCTCTCTCTCTCTCTCTCTCTCTCTCTCTCTCTCTCTCTCTCTCTCTCTCTCTCTCTCTCTCTCTCTCTCCCTCTCTCTCTCCATGTCTTTCTCTCTGTGACCAAATTCAAGGCCAAAATTCCCCCACAATATAGGGGCTATGGAACGTTAAAGTGTTGTTCATGAAAACTATCTGTGAAATCACTGTTGAAGAAGTCATTCGAAGGATTATCCAACCTATGTTTGAAATAAGTCTCGGAGTTGTGTCTAGAACATATCAGTACAATCATGATTGTGTTGTTGCGACTTTAACACTCAACACCAGGTAGATAGGCAAGAGTCAGAACACCTTTTATCTTCTTGTTCTGTTTTCTCTATCATAGGCCTGAGTGCGCCTGCTTTCCACCCCTCTCCTACCCAGTCTTCCACCATCACCTATCGTTGCTACGCCAAACAACACAAAATAAAACAAAGAACTTAATCCTCTATCTTTGTTAGCGTCATCCAATTGCGAGTGAAATTCTATGCCATGAATGTTAAATTCTGGAGTTATACAACTTTATTTTATGTAATTTCTTTCAAATGCCCACACCAGTGTTTTTTTTACATTTATTTTTTACAAAGTTTTTTTGGGTTACAACTTCTTTTGGTTTCACAGCTTCGTTGCAGACTTCATCAGGGGAGACTAGCAGTGACTACAACAGCGATAGTTGGAGAAGTTATTTGTTCTTGCATCGCAATACGCATCCATCGATCTCAGTCTCCTTGCCAAACTCTCGGCATTGCAGATAAAGGTTACTACTATAAACGTATCAGAAGGCGAAGAGTCTGGACGATCAGCATCTTCAACGATTACCGAGGCATATAGCCTGCAAGTAGACTAGCGTTCTATATTACTGCAGCAAGGTTCAACAACGTTGAAGATGATTTTCACAGAGGCGCCTCGGTGATGCTCACTTTCGGCAATCGATCGCTGATTTGTGTTTTAGCAGGGAGTTGTGTTCCGGGGGTGAATCGAGTACTTAGTGTGCTGATGGAACCAAGTTCAAATCCTGTAATCGGCTGAACACTTTCTCACTAAAGTCGACTTTCCAAATGACTATTTGTATGGTGATTCACAATGTAAAGCCACACCAAACCTATTAGGTTAGTTTGGTTATGTTCAACTTCATATGAACTTCATATCTAAAGGGAGATATTGGATTATCATATTTGTTATTGATGTACATAAAATTGAGGTAGTCTTCTCAAGGAAAGCATGTTAGTGTAGCGTAGCGTCTCCCAGGACAATATGGAGTGTGATGCACCAATTCCAGTTTGGAATGTCACCTATTATGAACTGAAACCACCAAAATGATTGGAGCAGTACGATGACCAGTGCTCACAGACACTTCATTGCTGATGAGAACCTGCTTTCATTTGAAATCAATAGAAAGTCGTCGATGAAAAAAAATTCTTGGGCATGCACACTGGAGTAAAAATAATTCCACCTCTAACCAATCTCATTTAACTGGGCTTAACTTAAATTGAATTGCAGGGGATAGAAGAGAGGGACAAGGGGGAAAAAGACAAGAGGAGGGCACAACAGAGGAAGGAAGAGGAGGAAGAGGAGATGAAGCAAAATAGAAGACGAAGAGGAGGAGGTTTGGTTGGCTAGTGCACAAAGTTAAGATTGGCATAGTTTCTCAATTTCGTTATTTTGATTTTTCCTTTTCCATTTCGGCTTCTCCTAATGTTGGATCAGTATTATCAATATCATCAAAGAATGGTTTTGGGCCTTTGAAGAAACGTTTTGAAGCGACTTGGCCTTGACCTTTGACTTGACCTTCAAATCTGCTCCTTGTTGCCTGCCTCCCTTGGAGACCTCGCGGATCACGAATGCTCTCCCCTTCCTTCGGCGGGCCTTTCGCAAACATACGGCAGCCATCTTGGTCACGTGCGCGCGTGCAGAACAGGGACAAAAATGGCGGTCTGGTGTTTGTTTTGAGCCCCAAAGACGATGACATTACAAGGGATAAGAAACAGCTTGACGGCAGTCTGGCATTTTATATGACCTTTACTGTTGCTGAAGGTCACGTTGTCGGTATTTATGGGTGAAGCGTGACGTGTTTAAATACTCTATACAGTTGATGAATAATTAATAGCAGTACCGTGAATGCAAAGAGGGTAGGCCTACACTACAGTCCGATGATAGCAGTTTACATTAATACAAATATATACCAGAAAAATCC
This sequence comes from Oncomelania hupensis, assembly GCA_036898135.1. Classification (NCBI taxonomy): domain Eukaryota; kingdom Metazoa; phylum Mollusca; class Gastropoda; order Littorinimorpha; family Pomatiopsidae; genus Oncomelania; species Oncomelania hupensis. The sequence goes on from CM072514.1 coordinate 17,373,714, forward strand.
CGTGACCCTGGCAAACTGTGTTGGTGATGAAAGACTCTCACAAGTTCAAATTGTGTGCGTGCGTGTGTGTGTGCGTGCGTGTGTGTGTGTGTGTGTGTGTGTGTGTGCGTGTGTTTGTATGTGTTTCTTTATGCTCCAACTTCCCACTCCTCGTCTTCTTCCTCCTCCTCCTCTCTCTCTCTCTCTCGCGCTCTCTCTCTCAGTTGACGAATAGTTAATAGCAGTACAGAGAGAGAGTCTTTCATCATCATCAGAGTTTTCCAGGGTTAAGTTTTATTTTTTGGTATATATTTGTATTAATGTAAACTGCCATCATCAGACTGTAGTGTAGGCCTACCCTCTTTGCATTCACAATACTGCCATTAGCTATTCATCCTGAGAGAGAAAGAGAGAGAGAGAGGGAGAGAGGGAGGGAGGGAGAGAGAGGGGGAGAGAAATAGGCGGACGAGAAATGGGAAGTTGGAGCATACAGAAACACATCAAAGCAAAAGAGGAAGGATAGGACCTGAGAAGTGGATTCAGCATTGCCAATGACATCCTTCTCCTGCCCTGAATCCAGGTCAACCCTTCCTTTGGAGTTCGACCCATGTGCTCTTAGCTTAAAATTGGGAACACAATAATGGTGTGGTTGTTCAGACATTTGAGCCAAAGAACCGTCACAAGCCTAGGCAAAACAATCAAAGCAACCAGAAGGGATGATACTGGTTGTAGCAACACAACATAGTAGACGTCATAGTGTTTGTAGCAACACAACATAGTAGACGTGATAGTGTTTGTAGCAACACAACATAGTAGACGTGATAGTGTTTGTAGCAACACAACATAGTAGACGTGATAGTGTTTGTAGCAACACAACATAGTAGGCGTGATAGTGTTTGTAGCAACACACCATAGTAGGCGTGATAGTGTTTGTAGCAACACAACATAGTAGGCGTGATAGTGTTTGTAGCAACACACCATAGTAGACGTGATAGTGTTTGTAGCAACACAACATAGTAGACGTCATAGTGTTTGTAGCAACACAACATAGTAGACGTAATAGTGTTTGTAGCCACACAACATAGTAGACGTGATAGTGTTTGTAGCCACACAACATAGTAGGCGTGATAGTGTTTGTAGCAACACAACATAGTAGACGTGATAGTGTTTGTAGCAACACAACATAGTAGACGTCATAGTGTTTGTAGCAACACAACATAGTAGACGTTATAGTGTTTGTAGCAACACAACATAGTAGACGTGATAGTGTTTGTAGCAACACAACATAGTAGACGTTATAGTGTTTGTAGCAACACAACATAGTAGGCGTGATAGTGTTTGTAGCAACACAACATAGTAGACGTTATAGTGTTTGTAGCAACACAACATAGTAGGCGTGATAGTGTTTGTAGCAACACAACATAGTAGACGTGATAGTGTTTGTAGCAACACAACATAGTAGGCGCTATACACCCAAAGGCTGCAAGTGGGACCTCGAGCGGCATGAGTTAGATCCTGTGTGGGCCAGCAACTTGAGTTACATCCTGTGTGGGCCAGCAACTTGAGTTACATCCTGTGTGGGCCAGCAACTTGAGTTACATCCTGTGTGGGCCAGCAACTTGAGTTAGATCCTGTGTGGGCCAGCAACTTGAGTTAAATCCTGTGTGGGCCAGCAACTTGAGTTAGATCCTGTGTGGGCCAGCAACTTGAGTTAGATCCTGTGTGGGCCAGCAACTTGAGTTAGATCCTGTGTGGGCCAGCAACTTGAGTTACATCCTGTGTGGGCCAGCAACTTGAGTTAGATCCTGTGTGGGCCAGCAACTTGAGTTAAATCCTGTGTGGGCCAGCAACTTGAGTTAGATCCTGTGTGGGTCAGCAACTTGAGTTAGATCCTGTGTGGGCCAGCATCTTGAGTTAGATCCTGTGTGGGCCAGCAACTTGAGTTAGATCCTGTGTGGGCCAGCAACTTGAGACGCTCTGGAAAGCGCTATATAAGAACAATGAAATAATGAAATAAATGGTGAGATCCCAATAAAATATATTTGTAGAAAAGTGTAAGGAGCCTGATTGATTTGGGGAAAGGAGCGTATATAGCATCCAGTATTATTATTATTATTATTATTATTATTATTATTATTATTATTATTATTATTATTATTATTATTATTATTATTATTATTATTAATTTATTAATTAATTACTTAATTAATTAATTTATTTTTTTAAATATAGACTATATTAGTAAACCATAGAATACGTGAGAACAAACAAAAGGAGCTGGGAACATATGAGACTTGCCCCTGATTAAGTTTCTTTCCTTTTCTATAGAAGAGTTACTAGCAGGTGTTAGGCAGACCACGGCAGCTGACTGTCCGTTTTTGATTGGTCAGACATTTTGTGTAAACTACGACCTCCCCATGGTTGCAACAGGAAACAACAGTGACAAGTTTTTGTTATTCCAAACATACCTGAGAGGGGGGGGAGGGGTGAACAGAGTGGGGAGGTTGGGGGTGGGGGTCAAGGGGAGGAGAAGAGGGGAGAATCGGAACCAATCAAATATCGCTGTTAGTGGATGAGTGGATGTTTAGCGGCGTTTTTTCCTGTGGTTGACAATTTGATGAAAATCTACTGAGTTATTTTATTTTATTTGTAATTTATTTATTTATTTTACGGGCTTTGTTATGTTGATGTCAAAATACTGTTTCGTAAGAGTTAGGGTAAGGGTTAGGGTTAGCAATATCGTTAGAAGACTTAGAAGTACTTTAAACAATGGACACAGTATCACTCATTTGCAAAACAACGTATGTGACCTTTCTGAAAGTCATAACAATGGGGTCTTCGCAAGTGTGTGTGGGTGTGTGTGTGTGTGAGAGAGAGTGGGCATGTAGAAACGACGTTACAGTGACACACTCATGAAACTCCACATGATTTCTTTTGACTTTTTTGGAAGGCTGCCCTATTTTGACGTCAAAGTAGGGTTCCGGTAGAGTTACAGCTGTTTTAGGCTTAGGGTTTGGTTAAGGGTTAGGGTTTGGGTTATGGGTTAGGGTTATGGATAGGTTCAAAAATTTGAAAATGTCAAAATAATGTCACGAAAATGAAAAGTGTGTCAAAATAATCCCTGTTTTTTTTTTCACAACAGTCATCAGAATGTCGTTTTTACAAAAATGTGTGTGTGTGTGTAAAAACAAAACAGGATTTGTACATTGATGTTTTTGTCTAGATAAGACAGCTTGAAGGAATCAGCTAGCCATGGCCATGACCAACCAGTTAGTTCCATTCCGGCCAGTGGTAAGTGTTTTTCTGTCACAAAAGTCTGTGAAGACTTTGTTCACGCTATTTCACTTTATCCCGCCTGGCCTGCATAGCACACAATGTGGAAATAGCACAATATAAAACGAGGTCTAGTCTCAATACACACGCATTGCATCGCATGGACCTTAAAGATCCTGACGCTCATGTCCTAGACGGCAGAGTGCCAGTTACAAAAAATACACCCAGTGTAGTAGGCACTAAGACCTTACACCCCCATCGCTGGTCGCTCGCATTGTTCTTGGTTGCCTAGTGCAGCTAGTTAGCGCTTGGTGCGGATTGCGTTACATCCTGTTTCCACCTGGATCTAGCCTATCCTAGCCTAGCCTAGCCTATCCGCTGAATAAGAACGATTATACAAGCGGTATACAATGTGAAGTCGACAACTCGATCTAATAGAGAAAAAAAATACCGATCGTTCTCATATTTCTATTGTGTTATTTACCAGCTCAGCGACATGTTGAAATAATACGAAACAGAACCAGTGTTTACTGGAACAAAGTGTCACGTGGGGTTTATGGGCTCTGCACAATGGAATTATGGACCCTCACGGTTATTCGGTGGGAACTGCTAGTAAGTCACCCTATGAATTACTTTAATAAATTTATTTGTTTAGCTCGTTCTGTGTTAAGGTTGGGGTACAGAAATAGATAGAAAAATGGTAAAAGATTACTGTCACACTAGCTTTCACACGGCTATGAATCATATGTAGTCCAGCCACTTGATAACAGTTAAAATCACACATTTATTTCTTCTACTCTATACAAGATTCTCTAAGTACTAATCTAACTTAAAAAGTCTCTTTCAATGCTAATAGTTCGATCGCTGATAGTCTAGGCAGCTGTTTTTCTTCCTCGGGCACTTGCTATAATATTTCATGTAGATTTGGACTACTGTGGTCCGTTTTACAGTTTCTGAAGAGTTGGACTACTGTGGTCCTGTTATGATCAGTTTAAGTGCACCTTGGCGTGTTCACTTAACTGCTAGATGGAGCGTGCGAAGTCCTTCTGTGAGGTAGCTTCTGGTCCACCTGGGTAGTTGTGTAGTTGGGTTCCCTTGCCACGCTGTGGGGTCTTGTAGGGGTTTTTCAAGGTAGCTCTTTCCGGCTTGTGCGGCAGAGTCTCCTCAACCAACTAGTCGTTTCTGTGGAGTGGGGTGCACAGGATAGCTCGGGATAGCTCGGGATAGCTCGCCTGCTCGTCTGTAATATAAGAGACGAAATTCTGCACAACCCTGAATAATCGGTTTGTGCAGAGCGTCTCACTGAAAGCCAAGTAGCCCTCAGTGATAGCTCCACATCTCTATACATAAGCGACGAACATTCTGCTACTTCCGGGGTCCGCTGTAATCTCACTCTAAATTCCTATACATACATAAATATCAATCGTGTCTAACTATACACATACATAATTAATAATATTATAAACATTCACGGGTACAGCCACTGGTCTGCAAACATACATATAAGTTAAACAACAGTGGTTCCGTATGGTATACAACATGGCGGCGCAACCGGTCGTGTTTCGCCTCGTGTTCGGCTCTTCCACGTGGTCACGCAAATTCGGATTAACAATTCACATTTATGCATAGCAAATTCTTCAAACATAATTTCAACAATAATACAAATATATCACGATGAAACAGAAGGGTGTTCATTTACCTTTCTGACAAGTTCAGGCCCGTTGTGACTTGAGAGAATTCTAAGATTTCAAAGTCCTGCTTCCTGGTCTATGAGTGTAGAGATTTCTCTAGCTGTGGAGATGTTGACTCTACCTCGTCTCACACACGACTGATTCAAACTGTGTTAGGCTCTGACACAGTCAAAACTGCTCTACCCACTGAGCCTGCTCTGATTGGTTAAAACGGTCCGATTCAAAGCTCAAGTGCTGACTCACTGCGATGTGGGAGGCTCGCTCGCCGTGTGTGGTCTGCTGTGTAATTTAATTGCTGCTGTGTAATAGTCTAACTTCTCTACTGTTACAAAGACTACACATGGCTAAACAGTCACTGGGCAGAGTTAAAACTAGCCAATTCATGACACCGATCACCATTTAACTTCTCAATTAAAAACAAAAAAACAACAAGATCCATTACTAGCTACAAAGGTATGGCGAATGGAATGAGCACGATAATGTTGTTTAGATATTGCAATATTCAATACAATGTTACTGATTGCTATAGCTGTATTCAACACAACGTTTGCTGATGAAAGCAGGGTGCTGGCTTAGGGTGGTGGTCTGGTGTTGCACCACTGGTGCGCAGCGATTGAGGAAATTGCTCGGTTTACAATACTTCGTGTGAGTGTATAATCCTGTTATTATGACATGATCGCCATCCTCATAAACGATGCAGCTTACTACAACGCTTGGATGTCAAATGAAAAGCCGAATCGAAACAGTCGCACTAACTGAACCGCTGGGATTAAAATCCTAACGTATTCTCTGATCAGAGAGAGAGATGGGGAGAGAGAGAGAGAAAGAGAAAGAGAAAGAGAGAGAGAGAGAGGGAGAGAGAGAGAGGGAGAGAGAGAGAGAGAGAGAGAGAGAGAGAGAGAGAGAGAGAGAGAGAGGATAAGATAACAATAATTTTATTTAACAAGGGTAACAGATTAAGTACTGGGTGTGTTGTTTTAACATTCTTCCCTACGATGAATAAAACCGCACTGTTCTCTGTCAGTAATGGAAGATTTTAGAAGATCAAGTGATTTAAAGTTAATACCATATAACCATATATAATTGTAATTTTCGTAATAGTAAGTAAAAAGCTTTTGCGAAGTCAACTAATACTGTTCCGGAAAATGTGTGCTCGTATTATTAAGCCATTGTTCTATCATAGATGTAAGAGCTGTATGACAAGAATGCTTAGCTCTGAAGCCAGATTGATTTTCATGTAACAGGTTTTTTGTTTTTTTTGGTGAAATGGTCTAGAATATGGTTGTTAATGTGTTTTTGAAGCGGTTTAGATATGATATAAAGAATTAAAATAAGAACTATCTCCAGACTTTGAAATTGGAATAACTTTACCTTGTTTAAACATGATAGGAAAACATGATTTATCAATTCATAAATTGTATAATTATATAAGTTAAAGTTTCAGTAAAAAAGCAGAGCAGACAGTTTTAATGTTTTACAATCTTATTCATCAACTCCTCTTGAATTTGTTTGCTTAAGGTTTCTTAATGTATTATAAACAAATTCAGTTGACGAAAAGGGAATATAGGTTTTGTTTTTAATGTTTGATTTGTCAACAGTTATAATTTTATGAGACGTTTTGACAAAATGTAAATTCAGTGTAGCAGGGGAAATATTTGTCATTACTGTAGAGAAAGGAGATTTGTTTTTTAAATGATTAATTGCTTTCCAAATAATTGTGTAACTGATTTTGGATCATATTACATTTTTAAGATATGTTTTTATTCTCTTTCTTTTGAGTGAAGTTACTGCATTTGTCTGTTTTTTATATTCACTTTCATTACCACGTATCTTAAAATAGTCTCTACGATTAATAGCGTGTTGTAATTCACTGTCAAGCCAGTTTGGTTTAGAATAGTATCTAACTCGTTTTGTAAACATACAACTCGTGTTGTAAACATAGGAGCATGTTTGTTATATATATATTGATAAATGTGTTATACCAGTAGGTTAAAGCATTAGCTGGATTAGTAAAATTATATACATTTCAAGGATTGCTATTATGAAGGTCTAATAGAAAATTATCTTCTTTAAATTTAGATCTATATGTTATAATTTTGCCTTCCTTCTTTTTCCATGCAAACCATACTGGGTAATGGTCACTGCAACCTTATACTGGTAAACACACTTCATGAACTTTATTACGTGCGTAAATATGATCGATGAGTGTACTAGTATCAGCAGTTACTCTTGTTGGCGTTGTTACTAAATGTTCAATATTACAAAGTTGAATAATATTTGACCAGTGTTTGTTTGATTTATAGAGCTCAATATTAAAATCAACCAATATTTAAAAACTCCTTGGATTCTAATAACACGGCATCAATCATAGAATTGAAGTGATTGTAGTCTACATGTTCAGTTGGATATCTGTTTAAAAATCCACTGATAATGGGATTATGTCAGTTTGAATCCAAATAGATTCTACATAATGCTGTTCAAGAAGATAAAGACGCTTGTATTTCATTGTTTCGCTTATATAAACTAATAACCCTGTTTTGTTATATTTTTCTCTGTGATGTTGTAATAAAGAATAACCAGGTACTGCTATTTCTGAATCATATGACTTGTGACATAACCATGATTTAGAGAAACCAAAAACATGAAATGGTGTGTTGTGATTATTGAGAATGGTTGATATGTCGTGCGTTTTGTTAATTGCATGACAGATATTCAGATGACCAATGCGGAGTCCATCTTTAGACGGCCAGGTGGTACAAGACATTGTATACTCGTATACAACAACACAAATAATATTTTACGGAGATAAATAGAGGTGGTGCTTTGTAATGTTTACAGGGATAAAAAGTGCTGGTTCTTTGAATTAAATGTTAATACACACACTTATGCACTTTAAAAAATAATGTGACCTGTAAAAGGTGTCTTATCACGACAATAAAATAATGAACTCACAAATAAAGTAAAGCACAATAATGAACGCTGAAGTCCTCACAGTTGTCTCTGTTTCACCAAGAAAGTTCAGAGGTAACTAAAATTGACTTGTTGAATGAAAGTTAACACTTGCATACACTTAAATAAGAGTAAAATTTAAACTAGATCGTTATATTGTTACATTTGACAATTAAATTAGAACAAGAATTGTAATAACAAGAATGTCCTCACAAGTGTCACTGTCACCAGGAATATTCACAGGGGACATTTTTTGTTGTTGTTGAACTTTGCGTTATAACACAACTCATATTATATTTGATTGTAAACCCCCCGAATAGCGGGATCAGAAACCAAAGTATAGATATAATACCTACTTTTTGAACAAAAGTATTTAAATGGGTTATTTTAAATCAGTCAAATGTTATACAATGTAAAAGCGTAGTTGTAGCTATACACAGTGTTGAGGGATTGGCCTTGGACTTTGATGTCATTGTTGATGCCATTGGTGTTTTTGGTCATCAGTTTGGTCTTCTTTGTACTTATTTCCATTCTAAAGCTGTGGAGGTGGTGTCAAGCCTCTGTACCAGCTGTTCACATTCTTGTTACTCTCCAGCCAATCCATCAATGTCATCCGCAAAACGGAAGTTGAAGATTTATCTATCCCACATGCCGACTGTGCCTTCGTGATCTGCAAGGGCATCTGACATGATTCGCTTTAGGAAGATGTGGAAGTGTGTTGGAGAGAGTAGGCATCCTGAACACACGCCGATTATTGTTCTGAGCCAGTTTCCGATGGCGCTGTTGTGGAGGATTGCACTGGTAGCCTTGTCGAACAGGCTTTTGATGGCTTTCTATGATTTGTTCAGCTTGGCGTTTCAACCTGGCGTTTTCATATTGTATTGCTGAGATGGCTGATGAGGTTGATGGAGTGGTAGTTTTTACACTCCTGAAGGTTACCCTTTTTGGGAAAAGTGTTGACAAACGACTGCGTCCATGCGGTCGGCCACACCCCACTCTGCCAGATCTTGTTATAGGTAATGATGAGGGCGTCAATCATCGCTTCTCATCTTGCTTGAAGCAATTCCGCGGGTATGTTGTCCACTCCCGCTGACTTCCCCTCCTTCAGCGATTGCACTGCTGCCTCAACTTCTTCTAGAAGAATTGGGAGGATTTCTTCTTCTTCTCTGTTCTGAAGACATGCTAGAACTGATGGGTCTCCGTTTAATTTGTAGTTGTAAAGGCCAGAGCAGTACTCTGTCCATCTATCCAAGACATCTTGTTCTTCTGTAAGGCACATGCCAGACTTGCTTTGGATCGTGGAGACCTTGGGCTGTTTAACACTTGTCAGCCTTCACAGTCTGGTAGGCCTTTCTTGCTGTTGTTCTTGTTCAGACTGTTCTCTATTTCCTGGCATTGATCTTTTATCCAGTTCTCTTTTGCTGTGCGCATGCCATTTCGGACGTGTTTGTTGATTTTTTTACTGTTTTATTTTCTCACAAGGGAGTCAAATATCTGTGAATGCTCTTTAATCCATATTTTAACCCTGTTTCGCCGCGGTAACACAGTAGTGAGTTAGTCATATAGGGTCCAGCGGACTGCAAAGAGCCGAACCAGGAACACACCTACGTAACACAGTACAGAACCCAGTCATTGTGTCGGAAAGGGAAGCTGACAAGATTAAAAACCGAACCCCGGCCTACATGTCGGGGGCACACGGGCATCAATTCTGTGCGTTTGCCAGTGCACTTGACACTGCAAGTGAGCGTACTGACGTAGATTCTGGTACCCACAAGAACCATGAGCAGCTCTTTGAGCTATTGCGCTGTGTAAGAACGCAGTGTTGCTTTCCAGGATACCAGGGCAACGATGGAGAAAGGAATGTGTGATTGTGTGTACTTAGAATATTGTGAACGAGGCCCTTACCACTAACCATCTTACGTCATTTGTTGATCCATAGAGATTATTGTAGGGTCATTAGAACCATGCATACTGCGCCTGACACTCCTGAAGCGGATGTGACGTAATAATTACGCAATATCTGTCGATGACGCCATAGATATTGACACCAGTTTCATTAGCCATTTGGAAGTTGTTGTTTTGTTGGCATGATTGTCCGAACGGGATTGTTGAATAGAATAGTGTTTTTGTACACACTGTAGAACATTGTCCCGCAGACCTAACATCTCTATTGTCCCAACTTTCTTTTTCTGTTCCTCCTCATCTTTCTTCTTCTTCGTCGTCGTCGTGATGTCATTCATTATGGTATTTGTCGTCGTTGTCTCATAACCCCCATTGGGGTGCCGGGGGTTTCAGTATAAATAGTATCCCCACTTTCTGGAAATTTAGTGCTTTAAATTCCCACTGTCGCTGTCTTTCTCATTGCTCTTTCTCATTCCTGCTCTGTTCTATCAATCTGCTATACTATCGTCTTCTTCGCTAGACCAGTCTCCTACCTTTTTTTTCTTGAAAACTCTTCCGGGACAAGACGCCTCATTTGTGTGTGAGGTCTGTTGGATCAGCTTGGGAATATTGGACGCTTTCTGCCAGGTGGTCACTAGGGCTTCCTATGATGTTATTATTTAGCAATGTAGGCATTTTATATGTATGTGTTTTGTTGATAATTTATAATAATGTTTGTATTCTATTTTGTTTTTGTAAACGGGGGTTCGATAAGTTGGGGTGAAGCCTCAGCCGTCCCCTGCGTGGGATGTCTTTATTGTAAAGTGACTGGCTGGTGGAGGGCATTCAGTTTTCCCACTAGGGTTGTTTCAGCAGATCTTTTATGCGGATTGGGGGTTGTCCGGTCCTGATTTGGCTCGGAAGAGTCCGCTGGACCTAAAGCAACAATTATGTAATGTAATGTAATGTAGGCGACATCCTCGTCTCTCTCTCTCTCTCTCTCTCTCTCTCTCTCTCTCTCTCTCTCTCTCCCTCTCTCTCTCTCTCTCTGGATTGGGGTAGTGGGAAGTCGGGTATAAAGGACGCGGGTTATGTAGTTTGGAGTGGGGGGTCTGAGGGAGGGGGAGTGAGCTGGAGGGAAGGCTTGTAGAGGGAGGGCAGAGTGAGTGTGAAAATGGTGTAGGGATGGGGGAGATGGGAGGGAAGAGAGGAGATAGGGAGTGATTATTGAGCCTGTGCGTGTTTAAAGGCAATCAAGGCACAAAGCGCTTCCTTCACTGCTCTGTCCTGCCTTTCTGCTTTTTTGGCCACTCAGATGTTTTGCCACGAAGTCAGCATACTTTTTGGCCACTAAAGTGTTCTTGCTGCAGTAAATTTAAAGAGAGAAAGAGAGAGGGGGGGGGGAGGATGGATAGAACATGGCGTTAATACAAGTAAAAATTGAATGGAGTCGGTCAAAACACTAACTTGCTGGAGGTCTGTGCACTGCTTGACATTACAGGCTACTGGTGTACATGTATATGACAGTTTATGTCAATATTATTTTATTATATTATATTATTTTATATTGTTTATGTTGCGTTAAGTTATTTATTTATGGGATCACTTAAATCAGGCTTAAAAAATCAAGTCAGCAATAAAAAATGTACTTCGATCCGTTTTATAGGTGCAAATGTCCCTTTATAGTACAAACCACTTGTCATTTGTCGTTGAATGCAATTTGTACGAGTGCAAAGCGTCAATGTCTGAAACAATTGAAAACGAAAATTGAAACGATTGTTATTGTTTTGACCACTTAGCAATTTCAAGGGTTTCTCCTTGGTTGGCAACTGTTGTTATGTATAAGAGATTTCAAGAGTTTCTTCTTGGTGGGCAACTGTTGTTATGTATAAGAGGTTTCAAGGGTTTCTCATTGGTGGGCAACTGTTGTTATGTATAAGAGGTTTCAAGGGTTCCTCCTTGGTTAACAACTGTTGTTATGTATAAGAGGTTTCAAGGGTTCCTCCTTGGTTGACAACTGTTGTTATGTATAAGAGGTTTCAAGGGTTCCTACTTGGTTGACAACTGTTGTTATGTATAAGAGGTTTCAAGGGTTTCTCATTGGTGGGCAACTGTTGTTATATATAAGAGGTTTCAAGGGTTTCTCCTTGGTGGACAACTGTTGTTATGTATAAGAGGTTTCAAGGGTTTCTCATTGGTGGGCAACTGTTGTTATGTATAAGAGGTTTCAAGGGTTTCTCTTTGGTTGACAACTGTTGTTATATATGAGGTAGTAATGGTTTATTGAACTTCATGGGGTTGATTTCCCGACACTGCCGATTTCTATGAAGATGGCTTTATTGCATGGATTATTCCTTGTGTCGGAATTGTGTTGTTGTTGTTGTAAATCTATGTATTGTTGTTGCCTGCACTTTAAATGCTTGAAGCTCTTTCCATTCACACGTAACCCCCCACCTCCACCCCACCCCCACACACCCCCACCCCCACCCCTACAACCGATCCTTTCCATCCCTTCTACCATCAGTAACAAGAGGCCGTTTTACACAGCCCTATAGCTTTGCCTTGTTTAGTCAGTGCAACACAGTTGCAGCTTGACGCCCGCACAGTTAGTGACATCATCGCAGCTTACGTTATAGAGCTTCGATTTTACATCCAATCAGATTTTCTGGCAAATGAGAACACAGCTAGAATAGGTAGAACCAGTTCTGGCTGATTCAAGCAGAGAGGTAGAAGAGTCAGTCTAGATTCAAACGCCGAGCAGTACACAGTTACACTCTAGCAGAAATCTCTCTCCTGAGCAGACTTAGGAAGCAGAACTTGTTGAATATTCGATTCAATCAAGTTAGCCATGGCCTGACATTGTCAAAAAGGTAAATGAACATATTTTTGTTTCATCGTGATGTATTTATATTGTAAGCCACGCACACCCGCCCCCGCCCGAGGTCAACCTCTCTTTTTTTCTTACCGGTCACTCAAAAGATCTTGTCAGGACAGCTGAGCAACCCCTCAAACCCTCTTCCCCACCACCCGGAGGAGGAGGGAGAGGGAGACCCCGGACACAGCGCCGCGCGCGCGGCCGACAAGCAATTGTAAAAATAAAATCAAAATAAAATAAAAATCTCTTCTATTTTTGTCTTGTCTATGTGTGCTGAATGCATGTTTCTTGCGATCATGTTCATTTATATTTTCTCCGTCTCCACGGTCAACTTCTTCAGCAACGACCAGGAACGGAGACCTCACATACACCTCAGTGTAAAGAATTCCTTTCCCATCTCCCTCCCTGGTCCATCACATTCCACAGACCGTGGAGCAGACAAAATCTACCATGCCGTGTTTGCACCCGTTTTATTGTGTTGCTAGTCTGTGATGTCTTGGGTTAACAATTCCTCCACAAATAAGGAAAAACATTCACACATTCTATCGCTCAAAGGGAAGTTAGAAAGAATTTTTACTACAACAACAAACAGATCTAGCGCAGATAGAAACGATACGGAAAACCACACAAACAGAATACTAGTACGTTGACGTTAGGCTAAACAAAAACTTGCTTTGATCGTTCAAACGTTGAATTTACTTATTTCTCTCAACTCAGGAATTGAATTCCTTTGCGATATAAAAATAATACAATGGCCAGTTTAACAATTATTTTACATTACAATACTAATTAATTATTTCCAGGCAGCGAAAAGAAAGAAAAGAAAATATGTTCGGAACTTCTAGAAAAATTTCACGTCTCAGAATCATTTCTTGCCATTTACGTTAGGGTTTTCTCAACAATAAAAGAAAATAAAATCTAATTTAAAAATTACTAACGTTTTATAACTAACTTCTTCAACAAAATAACTGAACAATTCTAACTGTCGAATACTATTTACAAATTTTAGAATTCTGTAAGGTAAAACAATTTTTATAAAATTCACTTTCGGTTTTACATTCTTATCAATTTCGATCTAACGTTTTACTGTCACTTTCACTTTTCATTTTAACGTGAGCAAGGCCGGGCTATTATCTTAGATAATTCTGCTTTAGTTAGGATCTAAAGTTACAAACGATAATAAAAGGTCTTCTTTAGTTTTTAAAAGGAAAATAAGCTCACGGGTGCTATCGGTTATCAAAACGATATGAGACACACCATTTCTACACAGAAATGGTCCTTTTATTACGACATACGAGCAAAACATAGCCGTTTGACCAATGAAATCTCTGCCAGCGGACCTTGTATTTGAACCAGGGAACCCGGATATTGGCGTCCCATGCACACGAACGGTGCAAAGCTGGAAGAGCGTCGCGAACTATCTAAGATTTCTATTTCTTCAAAGGTTGACAGTGATTAATTCCCGGTGCAAAACATGAGCCAGTTTCGTCGGACTTCTAGCATCAACGGAGCACAGGACTTATTATTAAATTACGAAAGAAAATAAGCTTGTCAAATCGAACACTAGCTGACACATTTGACCTAGCTGGGGCCATTCTCAATACACAGGTAAGTGTCGAGATAATTCAATTGTCACTCAAATACATTTCATAAATATAAATTTTATGATTAGACTTGCTGGCAAACTTCAGCTAACAAGTAACAACTGTCAAGAAAAATTCTGAGTTCCCAATTTTCTCAAACTAAACTAAAGAAAAACGGTGCACAGGCCATCAATAGAAAACACATCTCGCTGGTTAACACGCTAAACTTCGAGACTTTTGGCACATTGAACATCGAATCCTTTTTATAAATAAATTAAACATTTTCACACAATTACACTCTAATGTTCCACAGCACAAGAAAAATTACGTTCTTTTACTACATTTGATCAAGCGGATTCTCTAGATTCCGTCGAAAAGTACATCTACCACAGCTAGATCCAAACAGTCACAGTCTTCTTCTTATTATGACTATTCGACCGGTCACAGTTTCACATGAATAAAACATAAATTCTCAGTACGCAGTTTCTCCAGTCACCAAATATTCACTCAAAGTTACACAAATGAATACACAAATTGCAGTATAATTTCCATCATTGTTATTTTTCAGATCTAAACTGCTGTTCAATAGATTAGTTCTGGGTTCTAAATGTACCGTATAATAGGCCTACTCCTACATCACACAGAAATAAAGAAAGTTATTTTGTAGCAGAATTACGGCAGTTCCACTTCATCGTTCGCTCTAATAGTATCCACTGTAACATTTCTGTATGTTTATAAAAAGATAAAGTCAAAATAAAGTCAGAATGAAGAATTTCCCTCACCTTAGGCTTGGAGCTCATTCCTGAAGTGGGTTGCTAAATCTTGGCAGACACAGCAAGGGCGGAAACAAGGATAACTTCTGCTACGAATTTGTATTTTGAATAAAGGCTATTTTTCTGCACATTCTTCAATAAAAAGTTTCAAGGAGTATGATAATAAATAGTTGTAGAAAAATTAATAATAAGAGTTCGTATAAAAATAAGCTCTGGCCAGTCCAGGGCTTACAATATTATTGTTGAATTATGTGTGTGAAATTTGCTATGCTTAGAATTGTTAGTCCAATGTTGCATGTCCACATGGCAAACACGACCGGCCGATGCTATGTTGTATTATGTACGGATCCACTGTTGTTTAACCAATATGTATGGCTGCAGACCAGTGGCTGTACCAGAGAATGTGTATAATAATAATTCTTTCTCTATGTGTATTGTTAGCCAAGATTTATATTTATGTATGTATAGGAAATTAGAGTGGAGATTCCAGTGGGCCACGGACTTAGCAGAATGTTCATCGCTTATAAATAGAGATGTGGAGCTAATCACTGAGGGCTACTTCGGCCTTCAGTGAGACGCTCTGCACACACCTATTATTCAGGGTTGTGCAGAATTTCGTCTCATATGTTACAGACGAGCAGGCATTGTATCGTGAGCCCAACTAGGCAAACAACAACAACAAGTCATCGCTGAACGTTGGCTGCCGAGGCATCGAAAGCACTGCGCGAAGATAGCCCACCCGTCTAGCCACAAGGAGAAGACTCCACGACAACACAGCTTGTCACAGAATCAACCACAATGCAGCGCTTCCACCACTCAGTTAAGTGCCCCTGGAAACAGTGCACTAAAACTGTAACAAAGGACCACAGTAGTCCACTCTTCAAGAACTCTGACCATTAGGGCAGAAAGTATCCAGTGCCCTAGGATGAGAAAGTAGCTGCCTAGACCTATCAGCGAGCGAACCATTCGCAGTGACATTTGAACTTTTAAGTTAGTTTCATACTTCGAAGATAGTGTATAGAGTAGAGGAAATAAATGTGTGATATTTACTGTTATCAAGTGGCTGAACTACATATGTTTCATATGCTGGACTACATATGTATGAAAGCTAGTGTGACAGTGATTGTTTACCATTTTCTATCTATCTCTGTACCCCAGCCTAACCACCGACCGAGCTAAACAAATAAATGTATTAAGTTAAGTCACAGGGCGATTACTAGCGATCCCCATAGACTAAGACGAGTGGGTAATAGCATTCCATTGTGCAGAGCCCAGCAACAATAAAACCCCACGTCACACCATCGCCACTCATTTTATCCACCCGATCCATTAAAGTAAACATGTTAATTAGTTCAGTCTATTATTATCCACCCAATCCATTAAAATAAATAGGTTAAGAAGTTCAGTCTATTTTTATCCACCCAATCCATTAAAATAAACAGGTTAAGAAGTTCTGTCTATTTTATCCACCCAATCCATTAAAATAAACAGGTTAAGAAGTTCAATCTCTTACACGCAAATACTAAAAGTTTCTTATTGGTTTTTGTGTACGTATAACTGTTGTTTTAAGTTGTTTTTAAAAAATCATTGTTGTCATTTGGCTGCATAAATTCTGTATACTGTATGTACAAGGGAAACAGATATACTGTGTACTGTATGTACAAGGGAAACATATATACTACAGATATACTGTATACTGTATGTACAAAGGAAACAGATATACTGTATACTGTATGTACAAGGGAAACAGATATACTGTATACTGTATGTACAAAGGAAACAGATATACTGTATACTGTATGTACAAGGGAAACAGATATACTGTATACTGTATGTACATGTACAAGGGAAACAGATATACTGTATACTGTATGTACAAGGGAAACAGATATACTGTATACTGTATGTACAAGGGAAACAGATATACTGAAAGTTACAGTCGGGATTTGTTTCTTAATTGTATGTCCTCTTTGCAAGTGAAAAAATAATGAGTTAAGTAATGTTTTATAGTCCTGTCGACCCGCTAAGTGTTCCAACAGTTACAGTCAAATCAATTATTCTAAAAGTTTGTTTTAATATTTTATTTTATTTTTAGTTATTCATTCATTTTTAAGAGAACAATGCTGACTTATATTTCTTTACTCTGGAAATATTAAAATATTTACATAAGGTAAAATGCAACAGCCATATGCGATCAGTTTGAGCCATGAGGAAAAGGACAGCTGATGATTGTTTATTCGCCCAAACGATCCGTACATGAAAATAACGGCAGCCATTTTGGAGGTAAAGTTCTTCTGCGCAGAATTTCTGTAGAACCCTTTGCTGGCGCTGAGTTTTGGCTACTGGGCTATTATTTAAAAAAACTACCCAATTTCGCTCCCTCGAAAAACATATTATTACCATCCCCACATCCTTAAATTTTAAACACCCAAACCTAGAAGTTTGAATTTCAATCAACCTTTCAAATCAATTCTACTTCTCACTTTGTGCGGAGAATACTGCGTGCTGCGTCTGTGATCATGATGTTTGCCATAGCAACTCTTGTCTTGATGGTTTTCTTCACTGGAACGCAAGTTAGATGCGATGAGCGCACGCAATGTATGTGACAGCTTCAATGGATTTCCTGCGCCTGCGTTTTTGACGGCCAAAGCTTTAGCTGTTGGTTGGAACATTCAAAAAGAAGAAGGAAGTCATTCAGACTGGGATGAACATGAAAAAATGGAGGAACGCAAAGAAGAGGAAGAAGTATTCATTAAGCAGAGCGGTAGAGCATTGTGACAGCGGTGTAGCATGGGTAGAATATGCTTAGATAACAACACCAACATTTAATTGTTTCCAGATAATATGGATTTAACAAGTTGCCTCTGGATAAGAGTTCGCTCCCTCTATGGAATGAGTTATCCAGCACACACACACACACACACACACACACAAACACACACACACATACACACATACTGTAACATCAGAAATGTTGACGACAAACATGTGGTAATTCAGCTGAGAGATAAACAGATAGTATTGAATAAAACCTGACGTTAATTTACCAGCCCTCTAAAGGAAAGTTTGCTTGTGTTAAATTAACCTCCTTGAGACGTTCACTCCTGAGACAACCAAGCAGACCTCGCTAAACCGGAATGTTAGTTAGCTTACTCAACCATCTTACCAGGGTCTCTTGACCACTAACTAGCCATACGACTCATATCTCTTTTAAATCTACCCTGCGTTACGTCCCTGACACTCGAAGTCGAGACGTAACAGATCGTGTCCCACAGGTATGACAGGAGAGCAAAATTTCCAAAAGAAGATTTATGTGATCGCGAGAGCGAGATTACTAGCCACGAAAATTAAATAATTAGTCGGAGATGACGTAGAGACCCCTGCATATCCCCGTTTACGGCGCGTTAGCCAGTCAGTCGAATACCAAATGTGGAGCCACGAGGGTCAAAAAGGAGCAAACTGAAGTGAACGATTATCCTCGGCCATTCCCAGAAAGTGATAGACTAGAGACGGTTTCACGATTCCCAGAGACTAGAAGTAAGTTAACACCAGTAGTTTCTAGTACATGTATGTTTATATATTATATTGATTGCCATGTATTAGTATGTTCATGCTATATGTATTTACATAAACCGATTATTGTTTCTGACACGTTGTGCATGGTGCTCCATGTATCTTAGCCTTAAGATTCGGATAGTAGTGTGCATATGGGCAACTCGGCAGGTGTCTGATGCAAAGGGCACCACTTGCCAATATCGAAATAGAACAATGTAGCCAGAGTTCTGGATTTTACAGTTCAGCTCCGGGACTGTTTGTAGAGTCAACGCATGATGCTTGCTCCCGTGGAAAAGAAGGAGATCATCTAGATTCTACCTCGCCACTCCGACCCGACTAGCCCGATCAGCCTGAGAGCGACCAGACTCCCTCCGGGTGACCACCAGACTCAAGCTCTTGCAGACGCAGAGCAGCTTAGTCCCTCTCAACTGCAACTGATGTAGAAATACTCGGAACAACATTAGACCACCAGAACAATATTAGACCACCACCAGAACAATATTAGACCACCAGAACAATATTAGACCACCAAACCATAGAACTGCTTAGCAAATGATGAAGAAGAACTGCTAAAGAAATTGCCCAGCACATTGAACAGTTATAGTTATTAATTTACATTTAATTGAAGTCTTGTTAAATTTGTGTTGAACATATAAAAGTTGAAATCACCTACCTATATGACTGGTGTCATTCTGTTTGTATTGGTGTGTGTCCACTAGCTCTTCTTCTCTTGAGACCAAGTAAACTAGTCCTTTGATTAGTAAAAAACATTTCTTAAAGTGAGCCAATGATACTTTAACACCCGAGAACAAAAATAAATTTTATGTGACGGAGCACCGTGATTAGTCTCTCACATCGCTTTGGAATTTTGGTAAAAGAACGTCTGGTAGAGGTAGCTTAATGTCCATCTATCTACAAGTCTTACCCCCCCTTGTAAGATAAGCGTATCTTCTCCAGGATATCATCACACATACACACGCGCGCGCACATCCATCCAAACACTGCACATGTCCACAGCAAAACAGAAAATTCACATGTACAGATCTACATGATTATTATCAGCACAATGTATAAGAGGACGTTGCAAAACTCGTACACCAACAATCAATCCCGTTTCTTGTAGAGTTTGATTTTCACTAAAGAGATTCAAACAATCCAAGGTGATTTCTTGTGTCATAGATGGCTACATTATATTTAAATGAAGCAACTACATCGACGGTTGACCCGATTTTATTATAATATAGGTTTCTATTTATTTATTTTTGAACAATGGGGTGGGGGTAGGAGGATATTTACCACAGTCCATAAGTACGTCTTGATCAGGCTCGGCGACGTTTTTTTTTACACCGTAGAAAAAAACAACATGCACAACCGACAAAAGAGTGGGTGTGCTAAAACGCGAACTGTTTTGTAAACTGGACTAACGACAAAAGTGCTCTTTGCAGTCCGCTGGACCCTATAAACAATGACTAAGTAACTAATGATAAAAGCTGTTAAAATATCAGCACAATCAGCAGCACAGCAGAAGAAAGATTCCTATATTCTTTTCTTTTTTTAAAACCATTTTCATTAAACTGTAAATCCATTTTCACTGTAATGACTATGAAAATCGGTCCGTGATTGGTTCTTTGCTTTTAAGAGCATGTAATCATGTTTTATTATGATAAAATCAGTATTGGAAGAAAAACACAGGAAGCATTAACAGTCTGTAAACTATGGCCCCTAACCTGAACATGTTGTCCACTCTTACAACATTGACCCTTTTCTATGTTTTTTCTTCAAATGTTGAGTTTTCACGAACCCATGTTTGAGTGAAAGAATAATTTCATAATATCCCCAAAATGTTGAGGAATTTAATTAAATCCCTGATTTCAAAGAAACTCGTGTAACCTCTGTTGCTTTTTTAATTGCTGTTATAAATAGTAATAGTTTGTCCAAATAATGTCCTTGCAACATTGTGATTAGCTTGCATGCGGCGTGGTGCCACTGGAGAGAAAGGTCAGCGTAGGAAATTGAATTAACCCCTGGGGGTCAGTGGCTTACGGCATCATCAGCACTGTCAATGACAGGCCAAAGGCTGAGGTCCCTCTGTTGTGCAACCACCAAGCTGGAACAAGACCAAGTGGGAATGAAGGGACAGAGATGTGTGTGTGGGCATGTAGAAACGACGTTACAGCGACACACTCATGGAACTCCACATGGTTTCTTTTGACTTTTTGGGAAGGCTGCCCTATTTTGACGTCAAAATAGAGTTCCAGTAGAGTTCCAGCTGTTTTAGGCTTAGGGTTAGGTTAAGGGTTAGGGTTAGTGTTTGGGTTAGGGTTAGGGATAGGTTCAAAAATTTGAAAATATCAAAATAATGTCACGAAAATGAAAAGTGTGTCAAAAAAATCCGTTTTTTTCCACAATAGTCATCAGAATGTCGTTTTTACAAAAATATGTGTGCGTGTGTCTGTGTGTGTGTGTGTGTGTGTGTGTGTGTGGGTGTGTGTGTGTGTGGGCGCGCGCTAGTGTTGGTGAATCTTTGCATTGCGAATAATATATTTTATGCTTGTATGTGGGTTTTTTCAAGCGACACTCCATACCTTTACTGTCTTTTTGGTAATAAAGACTTCTTGCCTTGACTAAGTTATCTGTCGGGCATCGATTGGAGGGCGGGCGTGTGTTGGTGGGAATGAGTTCTTAGCTTGGTAGGGGCCCATTGCCCTATGCTAATAATTCGCAAGAGAAACAGAAACAAAATGCAATGTTGCGGTTCTATAAAATTTCAGACAGATTTGATCCATCACGTTGTAGGGGCTTGTGAAAAAATCCTGCTGTGACCGTTCTTCACGCGCTATTTTTTTTTCTTTTACTTTTCCTTTAGTCTGTCCTTTTTCATTCGTTCTGCATTTTCTTCTGTCTTCCTTCTTTCCTTCTATATCGTCCTTCATTGCTTTGGATTTCCTTCTTTCCTTCCTCTTCCTTGTTTCATTATTGATGTAAATACGAACAGCTCTGTTTGATGGGGACACCATTATAGTCTCGTAATATCAAATGCCCTGTCTGCTAACCCTACCACATCGCATACATACAAAACAGAACCCCCCCCCTCTCTCTCTCTCTCTCTCTCTCTCTCTCTCTCTCTCTCTCTCAATCCCCACACCCCACCGCTCCCATTCCCCCCTCCCCTCCTCGACCCTTCCTTCTCGTCACTGGCTCTGTCTTTATTTTGATCGCTCTTATTGAAATCGATTTGGCAACTTCCGTAATAAAAAGAGACATGCCGTTACAGGGCTGACACTAAAATCTCTTCCTGAGGTTTGGCTGAGGACCACATCCAGGTAGTGATGGAGATGAGAATGCAGCAGCCAAATGATCCGTTGACAAACGCTGACTACATGCAATCAGCATATAGTTGAAGCAATCGCTGATGGTACAGCGAATAACGTATAGGTCATCCACCCTCATGACAGGCAATCAATACTGAATACACTCTGAAGGCCTGCAGTGTCGGTGGACCTTTTCTATTATTGTTTGTCCTTTCTATTACTTGACAGTGGCAAACACAGAACTAGTGTGCCAGAGGTCAAATTCATTGATCCACCATTTCCGCCATCTTCAACAACAACAACAACAACAGCAACAACGGGAATAACGACAGCCACTTCATCATCATCATCATCATCATCATCATCATCATCATCATCATCATCATCATCATCATCATTCATCTTTCTCCATCACTGTCACAGCTGTAGACGTCCACAAGAGCTCAGGAAAGGGAAAGGCACTCTTGTCTGAAGAAGCTGTTGCTGAGGCTTCACGGAGATCTAAACTGTGATTTCAAACGGGAAATGGGGAAGAGCTGGCAGCCTTTCAAATACTTCCTATCCGCCGTTCAAATGCCGCCGTAATTCCCATTCCTCCGCCGTTTTTACGTCATTCCCATTTCAACACCCAAAAGCAATATCTTATTCCTGTTTTTGTCACTCCTGGGAAATACAATGTTTCACGTCGCGCGGAGGAACATATTGCAATAACTTGAACAATGCATAGGTAGGTTAGTTGGCACACTTCTTTTGAAAAGAGCTGTAAAAGTACATATTGGAGCATCAGCATTAGAGTAACGTAATTGAAAGCTTTGAAAAAAGAAGGAATTCCATTAGCAGTCAGTCAATCAGCAAAAGGCAAAACTAGCCAGGACGCCTTTCTAAGGTGTTCCAATAATGTCATGAAGCGTGGCTTTCTTGCTTGGCGCAATAGTGTAATGATCTGAGCACACGCTAACAATGTTTCATGTGAAGCAGCTTCGGGCGGGTTGATGAGTGACCATACCTGGCCAGAAGGGAACCCCCAAACGACACAAAAAAACCGAAACAAGCGCACGACACATCACAGGCCAACCAGCTGTTACTGGGAACCTGGATCTGTATAGAACAGCTGTTACTGGGAACCTGGATCTGTTTAGAACAGCTGTTACTGGGAACCTGGATCTGTATAGAACAGCTGTTACTGGGAACCTGGATCTGTACAGAACAGCTGTTACTGGGAACCTGGATCTGTATAGAACAGCTGTTACTGGGAACCTGGATCTGTATAGAACAGCTGTTACTGGGAACCTGGATCTGTATAGAACAGCTGTTACTGGGAACCTGGATCTGTATAGAACAGCTGTTACTGGGAACCTGGATCTGTATAGAACAGCTGTTACTGGGAACCTGGATCTGTATAGAACAGCTGTTACTGGGAACCTGGATCTGTACAGAACAGCTGTTACTGGGAACCTGGATCTGTTTAGAACCGGTGAAGGTAAAGCAGAGAGGGATAGGAGATAGGCCCCGCCCTCATGAAACTGGCCTACAGAAAAGGGAGATCCCAAGTGCATCTCTCTCCAACGACTGAAAGGTTGCAGGAGTAACACCTTAAGCGTGGCCTTCCACGCAGGGTAAAGAAACGTTATCAATTTCAGTTTGTGGGATCTGGGGCAGTGACTACAAATGTTTCTGCATTGAAGGTGTCACTCAAAACACTGTATGAATGAAAATAAAGCATGATCGCAGCGCCCAACCAGCAGCAACACCTTTGAACGGCTTACTGTGTGGTTTTCTGTGTTGTTGATGGGATGTGGTGGTTACTTGTCTGTGGGTATCGCATTTCTTCTGGAGTGTCTTTCAGTACTTGTCTGTTGGTATCGCATTTCCTCTGGAGTTTCTTTCAGTACTTGTCTGTGGGGTATCGCATTTCCTCTGGAGTGTCCCTCAGTGCTTGTCTGTGGGTATCGCATTTCTTCTGGAGTGTCTTTCAGTACTTGTCTGTGGGGTATCGCATATCCTCTGGAGTTTCCCTCAGTACTTGTCTGTGGGGTATCGCATTTCCTCTGGAGTTTCCCTCAGTACTTGTCTGTGGGGTATCGCATATCCTCTGGAGTTTCCCTCTGTACTTGTCTGTGGGGTATCGCATATCCTCTGGAGTGTCTTTCAGTACTTGTCTGTGGGGTATCGCATATCTGCCGTGAACTGACAAAACCGAGCAAGTCCACAAAACCTACTTTCGAGAAAATCGACGTTTTGTGTTGCGCTATATTACGCGATCGTTTCTGGAAGTTTAAGGGCATATTATAATGCAATTCCTCGATTTAAGAGTGCATACCTTGAATGTTAAAGAAATGTTTGATAGATTTGATGTTTTAAGACTATTTGTGGACTTGCTTTGTTTTGTCAGATTATTCTTGAGATAGATCTTTGTTGAGAACATGACAAAACCAAGCAAGTCACCCGCTTGGTTTTGTCAGTTTATTATTGAATTAAATCCTTGTTAAAAAAATTCACAAAACCAAGTAAGTCAAATCCGCTTGGTTTTGTCAGTTTATTATTAAGTAAATCCTTGTTTTCAAAATTCACCAAACCAAATAAGTCCCATAGGCCGTTTCGTTTCTTTGTTAAAAAGTCTGACGAGATGAGTCACATAAGTTGGGTTTTGTAAGATGTGGGTGCGGCAGTTACAGTGAGTGTATATGTGTGCCTGTTTATTGTTTTTAGCCATTCTTCACTTAATATTCCTGGGTTGGTATGCAGGAGTCATGGTTTTTTTTGCTCTCCCTTCAAAATAATATTAGATGCAGCCAATTTAATTTTAAAAATACAAAACTATTTTCCTTTCAGTTTCCTATTGTAGCGATCTTCCTGCCTTTACACCACGTGTATGTCTTGTATTTTGTTGCCCTTGTTGTGTGTCTGTAATATATTTGTTGCTGTTTGTTTGTGGGTTCGGGCACTGAATAGAATAGGCCCAACGTTTCCCGGCGTGTCGTAAGAGGCGACTAACAAGGGTAATGTTAGCACGGCATCACTGGGCGAAAGTCTTCTACACAGAAGTCACCGGCCAGGGCGAGGAACCTCACGTTGCTACAGGTTCAACGACCAAGTGCTCGGGGCCAAGGCGAGCCACACTGTATTCGTGGATTTCGGCTGTGCCCAACAGCCTGGAGAGGATTGGGCACCGCCAGGTCCTTTTTTGCCCAAGACACACTACATGCATGATGACACTATCCACTAATTCCATACCGGATAGGTCGTCGCCCGGCTCAAGGACCGCGCCTTCCGTTGGCCACCAGGACGGAGGTGTTAAGTATGCTACTGATGGACAATTTAGCAAGATCCGTACGAGAAACAACATCGTCATAGGAACCTGGAATGTCAGGACCCTAACTGCGGAAGGAAAATTAGAAGAACTGGCCCACGAGTTGGACCGCTATCGATGGAACGTTCTAGGCATCAGCGAACTGCGCTGGAAAGGCCTAGGTGAAACAACGACAGACAAAGGCCACAAGCTCTATTTCAGCGGTAGAGATGACAGGCACGAACACGGCGTTGGATTCTTGGTCCACAAGAACATTCTAGCCACTGTCATGGGTTGCCGCCCAGTAGACTCATTACCATCCGCCTGAGAGCAGCCCCTTTCAACATCACCATCATCCAGACCTATGCCCCAACATCAGACTATGACGACAGCGAAGTGGAGGATTTTTATGAAAATCTATAGGCGGTCCTTGACCAAGTGCCGAAGAAGGACATAGTCATAGTGCAAGGCGACTGGAATGCCAAGGTTGGCCAAGATGCGCACCACAACTGGGGAGACACATGTGGACCCCACTGCAACAACGAGACAAATGACATGGGTCTGAGATTCTTGGAGTTTGCCAGATACAATAATCTGGTACTGGCAAACACGCTTGGTCTCCACAAAAACTCCAGACGATGGACATGGCACAGTCCCAGGGGGGATCATCACAACCAAATAGACTACATCATGGTCAAGAAACGCTTCAGATCAAGCATCAACATTGGCAGGACACGCACTTTTCCAGGAGCAGACATCGGAAGTGACCACGATCTCTTGATGATGTCTTTCCGGCTCCACTTCAAGAGAGTAAATACTGCACTAGACTGAAGTTCGACCTGGACAAACTGCAAGACCCGGAGGTGGCAGAACTATTTCAGGTCACAATTGAAGGGAAATTTGCACCACTGCTCATTTTGGGGGCTGGTGAAGTAGATGTCAACACCATGACCACCATCTTCAACTCAGCTGTGACAGATGCCGCCACTGAGATCCTTGGCAAGCACCGACTAAAGAAGAAGCCGTGGATCACACCTGAACTTTTGGATCTGTGTGATAAACGAAGAGAGATTAAAAAAAAGAAAGAAAAATAACACCTCACAGGGAGCTGATGTCTACCGAAAAATCAACAATGACATCCGAAAAGGCATACGCACATCAAAGGGATAACTGGATAGAAGATCAATGCCAGGAAATAGAGAACAGTCTGAACAAGAACAACAGCAAGAAGGCCTACCAGACTGTAAAGCGGCTGACAAGTTTCAAACAGCCCAAAGTCTCCACGATCCTAAGCAAGTCTGGCATATGCCTTACAGAAGAACAAGAAGTCTTGGACAGATGGACAGAGTACTGCTCTGACCTTTACAACCATACACCAAATGGAGACCCATCAGTTCTAGCATGTCCCGAGAACAGAGAAGAAGAAATCCTCCCAATTCTCCGGGAAGAAGTTGAGGCAGCAGTGCAATCGCTAAAGAAAGGGAGTCAGCTGGAGTGGACAACATACCCGCGGAACTGCTACAAGCAGGAGGAGAAGCGATGATTGATGCCCTCACCATTATCTGTAACAAGATCTGGCAGAGTGGAGAGTGACCTATACCATGGGCCCAGTCGCTTTTCATCACTCTTCCCAAAAAAGGTAACCTTCAGGAGTGTGAAAATTACCGCACCGTCAGCCTCATCATCCATCCCAGCAAGGTCCTCCTGAAAATATTACTCAACAGGTTGAAACCCCAAGCTGAACAAATCATAGCTGAAGAACAAGCAGGATTCAGGGCAGGGCGAAGTACCACTGAACAGATTTTCAACCTCATAATAATCTGTGAGAAATACCTACAGCACAAACAACATCTATATCATGTGTTCATAGACTTCAAGAAAACGTTTGACCGAGTCTGGCATGCAGCTCTATGGGCAACAATGAAAGCGTACAACATCAGACCTAAAATTATTGAAGTCATCAAAAACCTGTATGACAAGGCTACCAGTGCAGTCCTCCACAACAGCGCCATCGGGATCTGGTTCAAAACAACAATCGGTGTGCGTCAAGGATGCCTACTCTCTCCAACACCCTTCAACATCTTCCTAGAGCGCATCATGTCAGATGCTCTTGCAGATCACGAAGGCACAGTCAGCATAGGATGTAGAGCAATCTCCAATCTTCGTTTTGCGGATGACATTGATGGATTGGCTGGAGAGGAACAAGAACTTGAACAGCTGGTACAGAGGCTTGACACCACCTCCAAAGCTTGTGGAATTGAAATAAGTGTAGAGAAGACCGAAATGATGACCAACAACACCAATGGCATCAACACGGACATCAAAGTCCAAGGCCAATCCCTCAACACAGTGCATAGCTTCAAATATTTAGGAGCCATTGTTTCAGACAATGGGTCCCGACAGGAAGTCCTCTCCAGGATCGCACAAACAACTGCTGCCCTGACAACGTTGAAGCCATTTGGAAAGACAGGACCATCATTCTACATTCCAACGTAAGACTGCTGCGCTCCCTTGTCATCTCCATCTATCTATATGCTTGCGAAGCATGGACCCTCACAGCAGATCTACAACGAAGAATACAAAGCATGGAGATGAGGTGCTACAGAAGACTTCTGGGCATTTCCTATACCCAACACATCACCAACGACGAAGTCCGACAGACCATCACACAAGCCATTTGACAACACGATGACCTGCTCACAGTGGTGAAGAAACGGAAACTCCGATGGTATGGCCACGTCACCAGATCATCAGGCCTTGCAAAGACTATTCTGCAAGCACAGTGCAAGGAGGTAGAAGAAGAGGGAGACCGAAAAAGAGGTGAGAGGACAACATTCGAGAATGGACTGGTTTGACACTAAGCGAAGCCATCAGGGCTGCTGAGGACAGAGAGAGATGGAGTATTCTGGTTAAACGATCATCTGTGGTGCCCCTACGACCTCAGGGTTACGGGACAGGATAGGATAGGATAGGATAGGATAGTTTGTTTGTTTATTTCCACACCTCGTGGAAGTTGCCGCGTAGGCGGAAGATCTACAGGATCCTTCATGGTGGGCAGGAAAGTACATGAAGAAAACTCTTTTTCAAAAAGCCGAACACGGCTTTTGCTGACCGAAATTTCGTCATCATTTTCACAGGAAAATAATATTGCACAGCAGCAATAACATGGATTCTCACTGGTCCACTTTATCCTAAGGCGCTTTCTCATTGGTCGGGAGGACTTACTTTTCTTTGTCAGGTTATTGTAGAAAATGACGTCATCATGCCAACTCGAGCATCAGCCAGAGGATCGCCGAAACAAAATCGCAGGGGACTTGCTTGGTTTTATCAGTTTATTCCCCCCACTTAAAATTTTTTTAACAAGGACTTACTCTATGATATCTCCAAATCTAAACATAGTTCCGATTTGATTTTTACAGGTAAGATGCGTCATTCTCTTGCAAGTTTGATGGCGCAAAAAACTCATTTTCGACCTTAGGTGGACTTACTCGGTTTTGTCAAATCACGGCAGATATCCTCTGGAGTGTCCATCAGTAGATCTACTTGCCTGTGGAGTATCGCATTTCCTCGAAAGTGTCCATTAGTACTTGTCTGGGCGGAGGGGGGAGGGAGGGGGTATCGCATTTTTTCTGAAGTGTCCCTCAGTACTTGTCTGTGGGATATCGCATTTTTCAGGAGTATCTTTCAGTACTTGTCTGTGGGGGTATCGCATTTCTTCTGAAGTGTCCATCAGTACTTGTCTTTGGGGTATCACATTCCCACTGGAGTGTCCCTCAGTGCTTGTCTGTGGGGCATCGCATTTCTTCTGAAGTGTCCCTAAGCGGATTCCTAAAAATAATATTAAACAGAATTTAATCTTCTTTTCTATGTTTTAAACGAAACGTAACATAAGATGACATTATTAATGTTTTCTACTTATAAGAAGAAATTACAAGTGGTTTGTGTGTGTATGGGTGTGTGTGTGTGTGTGCATATATATATATATATATATATATATATATATATATATATATATATATATATATATATATATATATATATATATAGATAGATAGATAGATAGATAGATAGATAGATAGATAGATAGATAGATAGATAGATAGATAGATAGATAGATAGATAGATAGATAGATAGATATAGATATTGTATATATATATATATATATATATATATATATATATAGATAGATAGATAGATAGATAGATAGATAGATAGATAGATAGATAGATAGATAGATAGATAGATAGATAGATAGATAGATAGATAGATATAGATATTGTATACTGACTCTCTGCTGTATGCGTGATGAGGGTGTGGTCCTATCCTATCCCATAACTCGGAGGTCGTAGGGGCACAACAGATGATCGTCTAACTCATCTTTCCCTGTCCTCAGCAACCCTGATTGTTTCGCTCAGTGTCAAACCAGTCCATTCTCGAATGTTGTCCTTCCACCTCTTTTTCGGTCTCCCTCGTCTTCTACCTCCTTGCACTGTGCCTTGCACTTTGATGTCCGTGTTGATGCCGTTGGTGTTGTTGGTCATCATTTTGGTCTTCTCTGCACTTATTTCCATTTCATAGGCTCTGGAGGTGGTGTCAAGCCTCTGTACCTGCTGTTCAAGTTCTTGTTCCTCTCCAGCCAATCCATCAATGTCATCCGCAAAACGGAGGTTGGAGATTGCTCTTCCCCCTATGCTGACTGTGCTTTCGTGGCATGCAAGGGCATCTGACATGATGCGCTCTAGAAAGATGTTGAAGAGCGTTGGAGAGAGTAGGCATCCATAACGCACACCGATTGTTGTTCTGAACCAGTTTCCGATGGTGCTGTTGTGGAGGACTGCACTGGTAGCCTTGTCATTCAGGCTTTTGATGACTTCAATACTTTTAGGGGTGATGTTGTACACTCTCATGGTTGCCCACAGAGCTGCATGCCAGACTCGGTCAAACGCCTTTTTGAAGTCTACGAACATATGATATAGATGTTGTTGGTGCTGTAGGTATTTCTCGCAGATTATTCTGAGGTTGAAAATCTGTTCAGTGGTACTCCGCCCTGCCCTGAATCC
This sequence comes from Oncomelania hupensis, assembly GCA_036898135.1. Taxonomy (NCBI): domain Eukaryota; kingdom Metazoa; phylum Mollusca; class Gastropoda; order Littorinimorpha; family Pomatiopsidae; genus Oncomelania; species Oncomelania hupensis. The sequence continues at coordinate 17,403,934 of CM072514.1, forward strand.
TGCTTGCTCTTAAGCTATGATTTGTTCAGCTTGGGGTTTCAACCTGTTGAGTATTATTTTCAGGAGCACCTTGCTGGGATGGCTGATGAGGCTGATGGTGCGGTAATTTTCACATTCCTGAAGGTTACCTTTTTTGGGAAGAGTGATGACAAGCGACTGGGTCCATGGTGTAGACCACTCCCCACTCTGCCAGATCTTGTTACAGATAATGGTGAGGGCGTCGATCATCGCTCCTACTCCTGCTTGAAGCAGTTCCACGGGTATGTTGTCCACTCCCGCTGACTTCCCCTTCTTAAGCGACTGCACTGCTGCCTCAACTTCTTCTCTGAGAATTGGGATGATTTCTTCTTCTTCTCTGGTAGGAATATTGTATTTATTATTGTATTTGTTTATTTGTGTTGTATGTATGTGTGTGAGTAGGTAGGAGTAGGTGGGTGTAGGTGGGTGCGTAGATGTGTGTGTTCGTGTGTTGTGATTCTCCATGTTTTGGTATGGGCTGTGAGGTCTGTGTTCCTCTCTGTTACTGTGGTGTTCCGATATGTCCTGATGGTTGCTGCCCAGTGATGTATATGCTATTGTATTGTTTGAATCACGCATTGCGCTTCTGTTCTCTGTACTGATTTGACAATAAAGTATTAGAATTATGGGTGTGTTTGAGTGTGTGTGTGTGTGTGTGTGTGTGTGTGTGTGTGTGATGCATCAAAGCGTAATGCGTGTAGTAATGTGTAGCAGATGTGATACCTTTTAAACAGGATTTGAACGTTTTTCTTTAGAGTTGGAATTGCTGTAAGGAGTGGGATATATCATCATCATCATCATCATCATCATCATCATCATCATCATCATCATCATCATCATCATCATCATAAGAGAGGCGCGGTGGTCGAGTGGTTAGAGCGTTGGCTTGCGGATCTGAAGGTCCCGAGTTCGATCCCAGACCGGGCATTGTGTTGTGTCCCTGGGAAAGACACTTTACTCCCGTTTCCTACTCCTTCGGATGAGAGTATAAACCCAGGTCTAGTCTGTGTCGCATGCATTCCATCATAACGGACTTTAAAGATCCGGACGCTCATGTCCTAGACGGGTGAGTGCCGGTAACAAGTACACAACCAGCATATACCTTGGGTTAAGTGCTTCACTTGGGGCTGCTGTACTTTCGAAAATGAAAGTGCCCGAATTTCACCTCTGTGATAATAAAGTTGTTAAAATAAAAAATTGAAAAAAAATTCATCATCATCATCACCATCATCATCATTACTATCATCATCATTATCATCATCTTCATCATTATCGTCATCATCAACATTATCGTCAGCATATCATCATTATCATCATCATCATTACCATCCTTACAATCATCGTCACCATCTTTAAAATCATCATCATCATAATAAAGTATGCTATCACGGGCTTTTCTTCAATCGAACTCAAAACGCGGCGATCTCAAATCGCTATTACGTGTTGGAATAGAAATCCATTTTTAATTGTGACATTTTTGATTGACTGCCGCCATCCAGTATTATTATTGAATGGATGCAGGAAACTGGAGTCCCCGGAGAAAACCCTCTGTGTCCTGAAAAGCCTCGTACCCACGCGCAGTTGGAACCATCGACCTTCGGCATAGGAAACCAGGTCACTACCCCTTGAGCCACCATTCCACCTCCTCATCCTCATCATCAGCTGTAGCATCACCATCCTCATCATCACCATCCTCCTCATCATTATTATCATCATCACCATCCTCATTATCATCATCATCACCATCATCATCACCATCCTTCTCATCATCATCACCATCCTCCTCATCATCATCATAATCACCATCCTCTTCCTCATCATCATCCTCACTATCATCATTCAACGATTCAACGAAGTTAATTGGCCAAATTGACATAAAACATGCACATGGAATATGTTGCGATGTGGCAGTAACATTCATAAAACATACATGCAAACACACGTTTACCAGCTAATAAAATACTGATCAAGCGTGCACACATACATACGCAAACAACAAATAGTAAAAATAAACAAGTAGGTGCCAGTGGATTATGACGTGACGTCAGTAACAGCATTATACATTTAACATTATAAGAAATTTAAAGCGAGAGCAGCCTCTGGAAAAAAAGAATATCTAAAACGGTTTGTTCTGGTTTTGAGGGCTCTGAAGCGCCTGCCGGACGGGAGGAGCTCGAACAGATGGCCGGCTGGGTGTGAGGGGTCAGCTGTGATGTTTCTAGCTCTACGGACCAAGCGCGTAGATCGAGGCGACAGAGCAGCAGCAGGAGCACAATATACCTCCACAATGTGTTCCTGTGTGGCGTGGTTCAGTGTTGTATAGCATTCCACACTGTACAAGTGTGTTTCCTTGGGGACACGGGGTTCCATTAGAAGGGATTCGTCTCCTTGGAAGAAGACTGGTGCTGTGTTCCGTATGAACACAGTCCCAAACTGTTTAAATCAACATACAGATTTTTAACTGACTCTTTCAACTCTTAAGCTCTTCACCTTCTGCCCCGCGTCTCCTTCTCTTCCGCGTCTTCCTCCTCTTCCTCCTCCTCTTCCTTCTTCTTCTTCTTTTTTATTTCCGTTGAGCACCGCCTTCGTCGCAGTTAAGCCCGTGCAACCAGTGGACTGGCCCCCAACTAAACTTCAAACAGGATAACAGGATAACAGGAACAGGAACAGGAAACTTCAAGTTGTTGTTGTATGAGACCCTGCCCTTAGCGTATAGTGCAGTTAACTTAGTCTCAAAACCGTTCATCTCTCCTCAACCTCTTGAAGATGCGAGCTCCTGTACCTACGAATAGATCAATGATAGCGCACTTCAAGGACGGTGAGGATAACTATCTTCGAGGTTAAAAAGATCGCACCGCCTTCTGAAAGAAACGTGTTCCACAGAGTTTAGCTACCCTATCGTTGAGGCATGTGAGACCACCATTAGGCTCTTTATACGCTGGAGGCAACGAGTAGGTTTTCAGGGGAAGCAATCATTGCTAATAAAATCTCGTTCTCATAATGTGATCGCAATCATACTTTATTGGATTATTTCCCCTTTCTGACCCCATCTCTTTGCTATAACGTGGCCAGCAGATAAAAAAAAATATCAATTCATCGCAATATGGTGTCCGTCAACATCAATCCGCCCAACATAAGAACGTCATTTTGCGGAAACGACGAAGACTTTATCATCATTATCAACAGCAGCAGCAGCAGCAACGGCGAAGAGCAATATATTTTCGTTCTAAAGCTGGGTGTTAGAAAGATGGTATTCTTATCTCGTCTGTGGCCTACGACCAAAGGTTGACAGAGATTTCTCATAGGCGCCTGATTCACCTTATGCAGCGCCATTATTTTGCAAATGATATTGAATGACGTTTCAATGACGCAAACGTGGCTGGCACGGACCGATCTCTTGGTAGAAGGATCAAGAAGGAAAGATTACACAATGGAACATAAAGTTGGACTTTGTGGATACTACTACTACTACTACTACTACTACTACTACTACTACTACTACTACTGGATGCTATATACGCGCCATTCCTCAAATCAATCAGGCTCAAAGCGCGGCGATCTGTACCAACATACACGCTCACCTGTCTCATCCACCCTCACACACAACAACTATACATCCATCACTCGAACAGGTGGTGTAAAGGCAGGGAGATCGCTATTGGAAGACGGAAAGAAAATCGAATTTTTATTTTTTGAAATTTTTATATTGACTGCGTCCAGTACCATAAGGGGTGTCGGATAGTGCAGTGGTTGGAGCACTCGCTACTGTGTCGAAAGTGAAGCACCGTCCGGTGCGGTTAGCACTTGGATGGGTGACCGCTAGTGAAGCGACAAACAACAACGCCCCCAGTTGACTCAACTGTGATTGAGTACCTACTCTCTTGAGGGTGGGGAAGGTAAAGCAGCGAGGGAGAGAGTTGGGCATCACCCTCATTACGCTGGCCCAAGATAAGTGTGATCTCCAACATCACGCTCCCCTACGGCCACAAGGCTATGGGACTACCTTTACCTTTTTTTTTTTACCAGTACCATTATTGAAGGGAGGGAGGAAACCGGAGTGCCCGGAGAAAACCCTCGGTGACCTCAATAGTCTCGTACCTAAGTCGCATACGTTCGCCCCTTCCGGGAATCGAACCCGCGACCTCCGGCATAGGAAACCGGCGACTAATCCACTGCGCCACGAGGCCACCCGAGGATAGTTTGTGGTGATTGACCTTACCGCTAAACAAAGACATTCTTCTACGGCCATGTGCTAGCGGGTGTTTCCATAACCATATGAACGGACAATGCTCCGCTGGGTGTCTTAATTAGTTAGTTGTTTGCTACAGAAGCCCTTGTCTCAACAGCCGTTTTGAAGTTGTTTCACTTCAGTCGCAACAGTTCGACGCTGATTTGTGCACAAACCAACTGCCCTGACCAGCGATCGCTAGATCACACAATTGGGTCCATGCACTTTATTCTCAGGACTGATCGCACGAAGCAACCGATGGCACGTTAAAATTAGTTCCATATTGCGGAAGTTGGTTTTCGCTGCGGCTCGCTCATAGCCCTCGATCTCTTTGCTTGCTTGTGCAGTTGAAATGGTGGCTCACACGTACATTCTTTCCTCGTGAGAGGTCTGTGATCAAAACATTCTCGTCCTAATGCTTCTTGTAGCTTTTTTCTACTGTTGCTGCAACCTTTAATAGCACAATGAGCACCAGAGCCGTTTGTACAGTAGACATGTTCTATATAACCGGAAGTTGGTTGCACTCGTCTTCAATTAAAGTCAAAATGGCGGACTCTATTCATAACCATTTGGGAATGAATATAATCATGAATAGCATCGACCTGCACGGGCTTCCAGCAACAGCAACACTCTGGGTTCGTTGGTGATTATGTTTTGACAGTTGGACTGTTGTCTGTTGGCGGCTTTTGATGAAGTAAACAAGTGTTGGAGGGCGAGTCAACACAGACTGATGGGCTGGGGTTGTTGCAGCCTGTAGACGACTGAGCTTAGGCCTTTGATGTCTTAATTCGTTCGCCCGACGCCAGCTTTATAATCGTGTTATTTAAAGGGACGATACCAAAAAACCTATATGGATTATGGGCTTTTATTTGGTTTGTTTGGTTGGTTGGTTGTTTATTGTTTTTATTCCTTTATAGCGCTTTTCCTTTTAAGGCGCAAGTCGACACAACTCAAGGCGCCACTGACTGCCTAAGTAACACCGTCAGACACTCCAGACTATTGAACACAATGTTAAACGACTGTGGATGGGGTAGAGGGGCCTGGGGAGAGTATCTCTGTGTGGATGACTGTGGAATCCAGTGACCGATGCGTCGAGATTGAGTTATACCGGAATCTGACTGCGCACCGAAACTATTCAATCCAATCTTGTAACAAATAGAGAAGATTGGTTCAGTTCTGGATTCATATAGGTAGAGAGAATTATGGATTAGTAAGGATCGTCAATGAGCATGCAATATTAGTTAACACCGTGCTAGCACAACTTTAAATCCCAGTGAGTGATATTGCAGTTGTCAAATCAAAAGGGGGTTTGCGAGCATTAAGCGGAAATAAGCATGCTATGTGCACTTTGAAGAAGGCAAGCTATCGCTGTCATCAAGCTTCATGTGTGAAATAATTCTGCACTTAAAACATTTGGATTTGGTTGATGAATAGATTGGCTCATTCATTTATTGATCCAGTCATGTATCATTTCATTCATTCGTTGAGTCATTCACTGTAGTTTATTTTTATTGTGTGGTGACCCGTCATGGCGTCAACAGTAATGTCTTATCACTTTGTGAGTTTAGCTTTAGGTTTAAACGCCGTTACCGGCCTGGAATTTAAAAATAAATAAAATAAATAAATAAATAAACTGAGGCACTGAACTACTCCTTTAGATGAGAGTATAAACCGAGGTCTAATCTGTGCACGCACGCATTCTATCGCATAGACTTCAAAGATCCTGATTCTCATGTCCTGGACGGGTGAGTGCCGGCTGCACAAGTACAGCCAGCACGCATTATGTCCCTTTTCCCTGTCCCCAGTGGCCCAGCACTGTGCTCAGTGGTGTGGACGTCAGACTGTGCGCCCGAAGGCTGCAGGTGGGCGCCTCTGACGGCTTGAGTTAGATCCTGTATCGGCCTGCGCCTTGAGCAGCTCTTGAGCTGGAACAGCGCTATATAAGAGTGATTAAATAATAAATAACGATAAATAAATTCAATCAACATATAACGCATTATTGATAGGAGACGAAGCCTTGTTTCAACACAGAGTGGTTCTGTACACTTCAATCGTGCTCCGTTAGCATGACCGTGCAGCGGCATTTGTCTAAACTGAGGAAGAGTTGGAAAACAAATTAAGCTGATTTAAATAATTCGGTGCATTTTGACGAGAAGAAACATTTCTTCTATTAATTATATTCTGTTGTGTTGCTTTCCAGGTAACCTCTGCACGACCGACAGCTACCCACCCAAGTAGTAATCACACCCGTTATAATCAAGATATCAATCAAACTAGCCTTTCTCTTCTCTCTAAGTCTCTCTGTCTACCTGTCTATCTCTCACTGTCTCTCTCTTTCTCTCTCTCTTTGTCTGTCCGTCTGTCTCTTTCTGTCTGTCTATTTCTCTCTCATCTCCCTCCCCCCTTTAGCATGCACAGTATCAAAGTTGTCAGCACGGCCACATTTCTACCCTTTCTCTCATTTATTTTCCCTACATCAATACAAAATGGCTCGTCGGCCTCAACATTTATTTTCCCTACATCAATACAATATGGCTCGTCGGCCTCAACATTTATTTTCCCTACATCAATACAAAATGGCTCGTCGGCCTCAACATTTATTTTCCCTACATCAATACAAAATGGCTCGTCGGCCTCAACATTTATTTTGCCTACATCAATACAATATGGCTCGTCGGCCTCAACATTTATTTTGCCTACATCAATACAATATGGCTCGTCGGCCTCAACATTTATTTTGCCTACATCAATACAATATGGCTCGTCGGCCTCAACATTTATTTTGCCTACATCAATACAATATGGCTCGTCGGCCTCAACATTTATTGTCCTTACATCAATACAATATGGCTCGTCGGCCTCAACATTTATTTTGCCTACATCAATACAATATGGCTCGTCGGCCTCAACATTTATTTTGCCTACATCAATACAATATGGCTCGTCGGCCTCAACATTTATTGTCCTTACATCAATACAATATGGCTCGTCGGCCTCAACATTTAGTTTCCCTACATCAATACAATATGGCTCGTCGGCCTCAACATTTATTTTGCCTACATCAATACAATATGGCTCGTCGGCCTCAACATTTATTTTGCCTACATCAATACAATATGGCTCGTCGGCCTCAACATTTAGTTTCCCTACATCAATACAATATGGCTCGTCGGCCTCAACATTTATTTTGCCTACATCAATACAAAATGGCTCGTCGGCCTCAACATTTATTTTGCCTACATCAATACAATATGGCTCGTCGGCCTCAACATTTATTTTGCCTACATCAATACAATATGGCTCGTCGGCCTCAACATTTATTTTGCCTACATCAATACAATATGGCTCGTCGGCCTCAACATTTATTGTCCTTACATCAATACAATATGGCTCGTCGGCCTCAACATTTATTTTGCCTACATCAATACAATATGGCTCGTCGGCCTCAACATTTATTTTGCCTACATCAATACAATATGGCTCGTCGGCCTCAACATTTATTGTCCTTACATCAATACAATATGGCTCGTCGGCCTCAACATTTATTTTGCCTACATCAATACAATATGGCTCGTCGGCCTCAACATTTATTTTGCCTACATCAATACAATATGGCTCGTCGGCCTCAACATTTATTTTGCCTACATCAATACAATATGGCTCGTCGGCCTCAACATTTATTGTCCTTACATCAATACAATATGGCTCGTCGGCCTCAACATTTATTTTGCCTACATCAATACAATATGGCTCGTCGGCCTCAACATTTATTTTGCCTACATCAATACAATATGGCTCGTCGGCCTCAACATTTATTGTCCTTACATCAATACAATATGGCTCGTCGGCCTCAACATTTATTTTGCCTACATCAATACAATATGGCTCGTCGGCCTCAACATTTAGTTTCCCTACATCAATACAATATGGCTCGTCGGCCTCAACATTTATTGTCCCTACATCAATACAATATGGCTCGTCGGCCTCAACATTTATTGTCCCTACATCAATACAATATGGCTCGTCGGCCACAACATTTATTGTCCCTACATCAATACAATATGGTTCGTCGGCCTCAACATTTATTCCGCAACATTCAATCAGGTGTTTTTTTCTTCTTCCTTTTCCTTAACCCCATCCCCAACCCCAACCCTCAATCTCTCTCTCATCTCTTTTTTCTCCTCCTACCCTTAGTCTCCTCTCTCTTTAGTCTCCTCTCTCTCCCCTCCCTTTAGTCTCCTCTCCCTTTAGTCTCCTCTCTCTTTAGTCTCCTCTCTCTTTAGTCTCCTCTCTCTTTAGTCTCCTCTCTCTTTAGTCTCCTCTCCCTTTAGTCTCCTCTCTCTTTAGTCTCCTCTCTCTTTAGTCTCCTCTCTCTTTAGTCTCCTCTCTCTCCCCTCCCTTTAGTCTCCTCTCCCTTTAGTCTCCTCTCCCTTTAGTCTCCTCTCTCTTTAGTCTCCTCTCTCTTTAGTCTCCTCTCCCTTTAGTCTCCTCTCCCTTTAGTCTCCTCTCTCTCCCCTCCCTTTAGTCTCCTCTCTCTCCCCTCCCTTTAGTCTCCTCTCCCTTTAGTCTCCTCTCCCTTTAGTCTCCTCTCCCTTTAGTCTCCTCTCTCTTTAGTCTCCTCTCTCTTTAGTCTCCTCTCTTTAGTCTCCTCTCCCTTTAGTCTCCTCTCTCTTTAGTCTCATCTCTCTTTAGTCTCATCTCTCTTTAGTCTCCTCTCTCTTTAGTCTTCTTTAGTCTACTCTCTCTTTAGTCTCCTCTCTCTCCCCTCCCTTTAGTCTCCCCTCCCTTTAGTCTCCTCTCTCTTTAGTCTCATCTCTCTTTAGTCTCCTTTAGTCTCCTCTCTCTTTAGTCTCCTTTAGTCTCCTCTCCCTTTAGTCTCATCTCTCTTTAGTCTCCTTTAGTCTCCTCTCTCTTTAGTCTCCTTTAGTCTCCTCTCTCTTTAGTCTCCTCTCTCTTTAGTCTCCTTTAGTCTCCTCTCTCTTTAGTCTCCTTTAGTCTCCTTTAGTCTCCTCTCTCTTTAGTCTCCTTTAGTCTCCTCTCCCTTTAGTCTCATCTCTCTTTAGTCTCCTTTAGTCTCCTCTCTCTTTAGTCTCCTTTAGTCTCCTCTCTCTTTAGTCTCATCTCTCTTTAGTCTCCTTTAGTCTCCTCTCTCTTTAGTCTCCTTTAGTCTCCTCTCTCTTTAGTCTCCTCTCTCTTTAGTCTCCTTTAGTCTCCTCTCTCTTTAGTCTCCTTTAGTCTCCTCTCTCTTTAGTCTCCTTTAGTCTCCTCTCTCTTTAGTCTCCTTTAGTCTCCTCTCCCTTTAGTCTCCTCTCCCTTTAGTCTCCCCTCCCTTTAGTCTCCTCTCTCTCCCCTCCCTTTAGTCTCCTCACTCTATAGACTCATCTCTCTTTAGTCTCCTCTCTCTTTAGTCTCCTTTAGTCTCCCCTCCCTTTAGTCTCCCCTCCCTTTAGTCTCCTCTATCTTTAGTCTCCTCTCTCTTTAGTCTCCTCTCTCTTTAGTCTCCTTTAGTCTCCCCTCCCTTTAGTCTCCCCTCCCTTTAGTCTCCTCTATCTTTAGTCTCCTCTCTCTTTAGTCTCCTCTCTCTCCCCTCCCTTTAGTCTCCTCTCTCTTTAGTCTCCTTTAGTCTCCCCTCCCTTTAGTCTCCCCTCTCTTTAGTCTCCTCTCTCTTTAGTCTCCTTTCTCTTTAGTCTCCTCTCTCTTTAGTCTCCTCCGCCCTTAGTCTCCTCTCTCTTTAGTCTCCTCTCTCTTTAGTCTCCTCTCCCCTTAGTCTCCCCTCCCTTTAGTCTCCTCTCCCCTTAGTCTCCTCTCTCTTTAGTCTTCTCTCCCCTTAGTCTCCCCTCCCTTTAGTCTCCTCTCCTCTTAGTCTCCTCTCCCTTTAGTCTCCTCTCTCTTTAGTCTCCTCTCCCTTTAGTCTCCTCTCCTCTTAGTCTCCTCTCCTCTTAGTCTCCTCTCTCTTTAGTCTCCTCTCCCTTTAGTCTCCTCTCCTCTTAGTCTACTCTCCTCTTAGTCTCCTCTCTCTTTAGTCTCCTCTCCCTTTAGTCTCCTCTCCTCTTAGTCTCCTCTCCTCTTAGTCTCCTCTCCTCTTAGTCTCCTCTCTCTTTAGTCTCCTCTCCCTTTAGTCTACTCTCCTCTTAGTCTACTCTCCTCTTAGTCTCCTCTCCCTTTAGTCTCATCTCTCTTTAGTCTCCTCTCCCTTTAGTCTCCCCTCCCTTTAGTCTCCCCTCCCTTTAGTATGCATTGAATCCAAATTCCTTCACTGTAGCTAAATATGGAGCTAATCCTTGTTCTCATTTATTTCTATAAATCTGCATATACCATCAATCTGATCATAGATTCTGCATCGGACGATCTATTCAAATCCACCCCAAGGCTTATGGAGGATTGGTTCTTAAAAGCAATTCCTGACACTCTCCGGCGGAGATTTTACAACTCTTTGGACCACATACCGGAAGTACGACCTTTGGGAGTTACTGTTGTTCTTTAATACAATTTTGGAGGGGTGTTGTTTTATGTAGTGGCATTATTGCAATAACGTCATTGATGGTAAACCTTGGCGCTGTGGTGCTCGCGACACTTCCAAGGCACACATTTGGTTTCTTTGTCGTTTTATCGTTGAAAAACAATCATGCCTTATCTTGCAAACCACCTTTACTACAACCAACAACCATAATAAATGTATAGTTGGTATTTCCATCAAAACACGGCATGTAGTCTATATATACACCCAATGTCCTCACTCCTAAATATTGTCCGTGTGGCGTAGTATCGTGGTGGTTTGTGCACACTCTACAAATGTTTAATTAAGCGGGTTCAGAACGTGGATGGGTGACTATATTTGGAGATATCCACTAAAATAACAGAAAGAATGTAACAAAGCACGACACACTTCAGTTCATACAGCTGTGAAGGGTACCTCGTACCTGGTGAAGAGTACCTAGTACTTGATGAAGGGTACCTAGTACCTGGTGAAGGGTACTTAGTACCTGGTGAAGGGTACCTAGTACCTGGTGAAGGGTACCTAGTACCTGGTGAAGGGTACCTAGTACTTGGTGAAGGGTACCTAGTACTTGATGAAGGGTACCTAGTACTTGGTGAAGGGTACCTAGTACCTGGTGAAGGGTACCTAGTACTTGATGAAGGGTACCTAATACTTGGTGAAGGGTACCTAGTACCTGGTGAAGGGTACCTAGTACTTGATGAAGGGTACCTAGTACTTGGTGAAGGGTACCTAGTACCTGGTGAAGGGTACCTAGTACCCTAATGAAGGGTACCTAGTACCTGGTGAAGGGTACCTAGTACCTGGTGAAGGGTACCTAGTACCTGGTGAAGGGTACCTAGTACCTGGTGAAGGGTACCTAGTACCTTAATGAAGGGTACCTAGTACTTGGTGAAGGGTACCTAGTACCTGGTGAAGGGTACCTAGTACCTGGTGAAGGGTACCTAGTACCTGGTGAAGGGTACCTAGTACCTGGTGAAGGGTACCTAGTATCTTGGTGAAGGGTACCTAGTACCTAGTTCTGTTTGGAAGCGGGGTATGTTAGGCATCGAGAGAGAGAGAAGATGGGTACCGCCCTCATGAAGTTTTCTCAGAGGGAAGGGAAGTCCCAGACGTCTCACTCCTCTACGACTGAATGGTTAGGGGAACCTACATAGGTGTATGTCTTAAAAAGCAAAGCTATTTATCACAAAAAATGCTCACATATCCGCCCTCGCGGGACGCAGAAGACAACATTTTAGTGGTAAAATATCCACGAAGACAGCAAATTTACTCTTCTCTCTACTCTGCAGTCTTTACATTATTTAAGGCGTTTGCATTCGCTTATTGCAAGAGAGCTCAGCCCACCCTCTCCGCTCCCCCTCCCCTTACACATACCAAACGGCCCACTACTCCACACACACACTTTCGTCCACCTGCATTCAATACCCGGATTCTGCCCCTCTTCAAAAAAAAAAGTAAAGAAAAAGTCTAAAGCAGTTCAGAAAAGTAATCCAAAAGTTTCTTTCCTTCCATAGAAAGATTTGGAAAGGAGAAATTCATAACTGGGCAGAGCACCGTGCAGAGTTCTATCAATTCAATGACTTTATGTAACAACATGTAGTGGAAAATGTCCAACTCTGTTGTTCATTCCGGGTTTCAAAAATCCATAGAATGTTAACAAAGCGAGTATGCAGTTTTCAGGACGCATGCATTTTGAGTACAGCGAGAATGGTGCATGTATTGTGCCACGTTTTTTTAGAAGCAGAATCACCATTACCGGAACTGTGCAGATGAAAAGGTGTATCAGATTTTTGGAAATATAGAATTAATCATTAGATTGGATTATGTAGCGCCAATACTACTTATTCTTTTTCGAGGGTTGAGGGGACTAGGTTTAGACAATTGGATATATTCCCCAAACTGGTCGACTAGTCATGCATGACAAGCTTAACATCATGAAGTCTAAATGAAAAAGTAGAGATGATGGACACGCACGCACGCACACACGCACACACACATACACTCACATTCTCATTTCGACGATGTAAACAATTAGAGAGAGAGAGAGAGAGAGAGAGAGAGAGAGAGAGAGAGAGAGAGAGAGAGAGAGAGAGAGAGAGAGAGAGAGAGAGAGAGAGAGAGAACGGGGGTTTGGGGAGGAGGGGAAAATAAACACACCATTCCATATACCTTATCTTTCTCGCTTGGTAAACCAATGAAGGAATACGGTTTTGAATTTCTGAACTCTACCAATATTGCCGTGATACATGTATGTAGGACACAGGTCTGTACGTACCTCTGTCGCTGTGTCACAAAGTGTATGTGTCACTGTTAGAGGATGGCTTAAAGATTAGGTTAAGGTCAGGGTTAGGTTATATTACATTTATTTTTCTTTAATAGTTTTTGTGTGTGTTGATACGGAGATTGAGAAAAGAGAATCTGGCGATTCTTTGTCAAAACACAGGAAAGGTGCAACAACAACAAAATAATTATGACAGATTTGTTTAAAAATGTGTTCGTAGTAGGAAACAGAAAGCGAGAGAGAGACAGAGACAGAGAGACAGACAGACAAACGGAGAACATTAAACCGTTTAATAGGATAAATGTTTTGGGCTGGAATGCCAGGTCTTACAAACTGTTTTAATTAACAATTAACAAATACAAATTCTAAGAAGTATCAACAGATAACAGATCAAAAACAAGCAAAACAAATGAAAACAACGCAGCATCAATTCAAATGTTCTACTTAGGCAGGAATTATGTAAAATATTTAGAGAAGCTTCTTTTAAATTATTATGACACATTTCCGTATGCTTTACGCAAATAACAGACAGAGACAGACAGACAGACAGATAGTGGCGGAGTGAACATTCATCACAAATAGAATTTCAACCAACACTATTATAGCGCGGATCTTCGGCTTATATTCATTGACAAAATGCAGACCCATACTGTGGGTGAAGTAATAAGAATTATTGGTGAAGAGTGGCGGCTGTGAAGTCAGCACATAGGTAGGGAGACAGATAAGGTTTCCACCTGTTCAATGTTGTGGAGTCAAACTCGCGCCATCTACGTCCTTACACTTGGATTTTGCTGTGAGTGACGGGTTAACCTCATTACTGTCTCACAAGGCAGCCAGTGAAGTCAACCGCATTTTCCCCACTGCACCCACGGTATTCAATAATGTGTGCACTTCAATCGATCCGGCTACTCCAAAACAATTTTGCCTCACATATCTTGGACCCTTCCTCAGACACTCACTCTCTCTCTCGCCCTCCCTCCCCCCACCCCAACCCTTCCATGGAAACATTCCCTGCCACAGGTTGGAAAGCGGTGATTTCTAATAACAGACTGACTTAGCTTTCAAAGTGGACGCTAGTGGTATATTTTAAATTGGAGTCGCGTCTCGAAACAAGCACCATGGGCGCAGTGCAGTGCTACACAGAAATAAAAGAGAAATGTGTGAACCATCAAGAGCTCCTAAGTATTCTCAGGTTCGTTTCCAACATCTGATTTTAAAATGAAAACTATTTGTGAAGGATGGCGAATTACAAATCGTAGTAATACTTGTACAGAGTGCCTAATGAGTGCACACAAATCACTCTATAATTTCTTGGATGGCGCTGCGCAACAGCCTCTGCACTTTCACTGGGGAAAGCGACTAGATCTCTCCTGTATCTATAATTATCTCAAACAGCCTGATCTAAAGACCTTTTCTTTTTAAAATCAAGTTAGTTGATTGATCATTTTAGGGTAATAGGAGGCGGGTGATATGCTATAAGAATGTATTCGTATGGTGCATGTGAACTGGCGTGTCAACTTCACGTGCAGAATGTGTCACAATAGGCTAGTTTGAACCCAGCACTAAGGCTTCACGCCTCAAATAGTTCATCCAACTGTAGCCTTTGTAACTTAAAGTCGATGCCTAGCAGACGACAGAAGTTAAAGGTTTGGTCTAAGCATGTGTAAGCTAACTCTCGCTAAAGTAGGCAGTGACCTCATCCAACTGACGAATAGCTAGATCCCCCCGCTAGAGGGCGCCAAGGTATCACGAGATTTCGCGCGCTTTGGCTGACCACAAGGCTAGGTAGAGCATTCTTTGTCTAACGCTCACCCGAGACGGACATGTTGAAAGATCTATCTCAGTAGACTTCGCAGGTGACGGGTGAAATTCATTCATCGGCTGACATTGTCAAAAAGGTACATGATCAATCTTTTGTTTCTCCTCGATTCATTGATATTATTGTTGGTTATGCTTGTGAAGTCTTGCCATGTTTTATAATTGTGAATGTTTGTAAAACCTTGCTTGACCACGTGGCTGACCCGCGACCCGTTTTCGAAACCACGAGGTAGCCCCATTGTCCAACTGTTGTTTCTCCTATGTGTATTATTGCAGACCAGTGGTTGTACCGGAAAATGTGTATATTATGAATTACTTCTCCCTGTGTTTAGTTTAGCAATGATATGTATATGTATAGGAAGTATGTTGGAGATTCCAGTGGACCACGGACGTAGAAGATTGTTCGTCTAGTGTTTGTATAAGTGGACGTGATCACTGAGGGCTGTTTCTGCTATCAGTTAGGCGCTCTGCACACCCTTTGTAAACAAGGCGTTGCAGAAACTCGTCTTATGTTTTGCAGACGAGCAGGTTTGTTGGTCTGATGCAGGAGATAGACCACTGAGAGTCATCCCTGACATTCGGCCTGCAGTGGAGCATCGAGCACTGAGCTCCGATAGCCCAATAGTCAACAAACAAGAAGTAGAGACACCAGCCCCACACCTCAACGATACAGCTAAGCGCTCAAGAAAACTTGCACAAACACTGATCTAGAAGGACTGTGCTGTAGTCCACTTCCCTAAAAACGAACATTATGCCAACCAGAACAAATAGCCCAATGATGAGACAGTAGCAAAGATCGAGAACAGTAGCAGCATAGACCCATCAAGGAGCGAACTACTCGAAGTGAATTTGGACTGTTAAGTTAATCATAGTTATATTACGCTTTGGACATTTTAGTTAGTATAGTGTTTAGAGAATTATGTATAGAGTAGGGGAAATAAATGTGTGATATTTACTGTTAACAAGTGGCTGGACTACCTATGTTTCATAGCCATGTGAGAGTTAGTGTGTCAGTGGATCTTTTACACGTTTCTCCCTATCTCTATAACCCTATCCTACCACAGAACGGGCCAAACATATAAATGTATTAAGATTAGTCATAGGGTGATTGAACTAGCCGATCCCCGCAGACGAAAGACGAGTGCGTAATAGCATTCCATTGTGCAGAACCCAGCGACAATAGACTCACCGTCACAGAATGGAACCCGAGGCACCCAACTAGCATACTTATCGATGTTGATCGACCACGGAATGTCGTACCCTTACGAGGGCGATACAAGTTCTTGTTCTTGTTCTGCACCTGCACTTTCTCACACCCCTTGGGGTCATGAGCAATCTTGCCACTGTAGATTGTTCAAACCTATAAAGGGAACAGTAAAAGCCCCAGTTGAAAACCTGTCTTGCCTTTGTAGGCATGACAGATTCACTGCGGCAACAGTACCCCCGTTGGAGTGCCGGGGGTTTCAGTATAAATAGTATCCCCACTTTATGGAAATTTAGTGCTTTAAATTCCCACTGTTGCTATCTTCCTCATATACTCTTTCCCATTCCTGCTCTGTCCTATCACTCTGCTATACTATCTTCTTCTTCGCTAGATCAATGACCTACCTTTTTTCTTGAAAACTCTTCCTGAACAGGACTCCTTGTTTGTGTATGAGGTCTGTTGGATCAGCTTGGGAGTGTTGGACGCTTTCTGCTGGGTGGTCACTAGGGCTTCCTATGATGTTAGTATTTAGCAATATAGGCATTTTATATGTATATGTTTCGTTGATGATTTGTAATGATGTTTGTATTCTATTTTGTTTTTGTAACCGGGGGTTCGCGTAGTTGAGGTAAACCCTCAGCCGTCCCCCGCGTGGGATGTCTTTATTGTAAAGTGACTGGCCGGTGGAGGGCGTTCAATTTTCCCACTAGGGTTGTTTCAGCAGATCTTTTATGCGTATCGGGGGTTGTCCGGTCCTGATTTGGCTCGGAAGAGTCCGCTGGACCTAAAGCAACAATAAATCAATCAATCAAGCACTTTCTCACATTTATTCCTATCATAGTATCCAGCACTTTCTAGCCCTTATCAAAGACGTTTGGATCGTTGAGTTATCTGAAGCGTTAGAGGGTGCGAATCAAGCAACAAGTTGGCGCCTTATAGGGCTTGAGTTAGTTCTTGGTTTTGGCCAGCGCCTTAAGCAGCTTTCTGAGCTTTAAAGCGCTATACAAATAGAACTATTGTCAACTGTACCTGCATACGTTATCTGGAGTTCTACCACTAACTGTACATAATAATAATAATGTTCGTCATTTGTTAGGCGCCTTAGCCTAAGGGTCAAGGCGCTGGCCGATACAGGATCTAACTCAAACCGCCCGAGACGCCCACCCGCAGCCTTTGGGCGCATGGTCTGATGCCCGGACAACTGAGCACAATCCTGGGCAGCCCAGGGATGGGGGAGAAGGACCAAGTGCATGCTGGATGTGTTCTTGTTACCGGCACTCACCCGTCTAGGACATGAGCGTCAGGATCTTTAAAGTCCGTTATGATGGAATGTATGCGACACACAGACTAGACCTCGGTTTATACTCTCATCCGAAGGAGTAGGAAAACGGGAGTAAAGTGTCTTTCCCAGGGACACAACACAATGGAACGGCCAGGGCTCGAACCCGGGACCTTTAGATCCGCAAGCCGAAGCACTACCATTAGACCACCGTGCCTCCGTACATGCATACAGTAACTGGAGTTGTACCACTGACTGTACACAAAGGGAGTTGTTTTGATATAGCTCATTTGCAAGCTCATACCCTTTCACGTACACTTCTAACAATTTTTAAAATTGTATTTTAGTACTAATCGATCTCTACTACAAATACTCCATGCAATCCCTTCTATAAATAATGAGTACACAGCAGCAGCACGCTTACCCTACACTGGCGTGGAAAACAAAGCACTGCGGATTATAAATATTGACAAAGTCCAATGGAGTCCACAAACCTTTCCGCGTCTCTCTGGGGTCAGTCCGGTGTTCCCCCAGGTCTGTGTCCCTTCAATCCTAGGTCTATATTTTTCCTGCTCTATGTTCCCAAGATCTATGCATTATCGACGCTTTTTAGGCTTATGTTCCTTCAGGTCTGCCTACCCCATCTCTATGTTCCCTAAGGTCTTTGTTCCCCTATGTCTGTAACAATCGTATGCTACAGAGCATAGACCTATGGTACTAAGACCTGGTTAAACAAATACCTGGGGTAGATTTGCTCCTCATCTCTCGTTCTTACGGTAACATGCTTCATTCTTGTTTGCATCATTCATGGAAATGTCTAAATTCAGAAATTACTTACACTGCTCATGGTTCATGAAAAGACCATGCCACATGCACATAGTTTTGTGGTGAAAATAGTCCGAAGCTAAGCACTAGATGCAACTGTAACAACACAGACATGACAATACTAGAAGTTATTAGATCTCATGGACGGTATTCGGAGAACCGGAAGGTCAAGTGGTCCACACACAAAAACCGGAAGGGTTAGGTCTCGTGATCCGACAACTAACACTTTTAAGTCAGGTGGTCGACATATCGGAAGTATTAAGTCACGCGCTCCAAAATACGCATAATTCACCGGAAGGTGTCTTTGCAAGGCCTGAGAATATGAGCCAATGGGGCGGAAGCTACTTCAAGAGACAGCCAATGTCAAACAAGCTCTTAACTCCACTCAGCACTGTGTTGTTAATGTGTATTGACGTTCCGTGGAAGGTAATGGGGCTGTTGGGCTTAGTTCATGTCAAAACGGGAAGAATGTGTGTAGAGAAGAACTTATCGTCTCCCAACACCTTCCACAAACTCCAATAGGGTCTATACATTTTCACGGCCACGTTAATTCTTTGAAAACCACCAAAACTAACATTGTAAAACAAGCAACAGCTGAGGTTTTTATGGAATGACATAGGACACAGTCATTGACTTCTTAAACGTAAAGCGCACAAGAAGAACAAAGTCGTCTTTCATTGAAATGAATATTTATTGTGCTGTCAAAGAATGTCACGGTGTTACCATTTACTTGACATTTTCTTCCAATACAAATGCAATAAATTAATAGCCCCAAACTTTGATGATATTGAACATACGTACGCGTACTTTTTACCAGCACTTGTGTCCCGCAAGGATATAAATAACATGCATGAAGATTTATTTGATGATGTCTTGTCCACTTCCACTTCGACTGTAATCGTTTACAGACTAAGCTGGATGGTCGGAGCATGAAATGCCTTATTATAATCTGAAAATACTCGCTTACATGTTTTATAACTATTACAGTAAAAGTATTGGAATAAAATAAATAGATAAATAAATAAAACCTGATATTTATTGTACAACATAAATGAGACACCTTTACCTTACAAATGTTATCTGTTTGGTCTTAAAGATAAAACAGTAGCACTAGGTCCACCTTATGCAGTAATATTCTCTCTCTCTCTCTCTCTCTCTCTCTCTCCCTCTCTATCGCCATACCATATCAGTAAAAGAATAGTTGGTCATATTTTATTCAAAACGATTATATTTTTTTGAATTTGAATTATTATTATTATTATTATTATTATTATTATTATTATTATTATTATTATTATTATTATTATTATTATTTGTCGAGAACGTTAACTTTCCAGTTCTTAATAAATATTTCTATTTTTAGAATGTGAGTTATTTTTTTGAATATTCTATGTTACTATTTTCATTGGCTAAAATTGTTGAACCAATGGAATATAGAATAGCTGGCAGGTCAGGGCAATTGGAGCTCACTTGATTTGTATGTTCCAAGGTGTGAGGTTGTAGAGTCATTGTGGCAAAAGATAAAGAAAGGAAAAAAGAAAAGATTGTTGTGAAAACTGAAGAGGTAGAAAGCACTGAGAACTTATTAGGTTGTGTCGGTTCGGTGGACTTTCTCTCTGAAAGTGGATGTATAGTTTGCGGTAAATATTACAGGTATTTATAATGTTTTTCATGATTGTGAAATGTTGGAGAGGTTTATTTTTGCATTGGATTTATTATGTTGAGAGCTGGTGAGCTGTTGTCCACTAAGATGGAATATAATTTTCATTGACATAATAAGATTGTTAATTACATGGGGCTATAATTATAGAGTAGTAGATAATGTAATCTGAATGGAAGGTATGATCATGTTGACATTAATTTTCATTCATGAAATAATTATACCTGGATATGGAAGACATTGTGGGAGAAGAAAAAGAAACGATCACATATGAAATGGAATTGGAAAAGTGAAAAAACTATGGGAGGTGAGCAAGGATGAAAAAAAGAAGAACAATATGAGTATAAAGGTCAGAGCATTGGTCGACATATATATATATATTTGGCAATTCAAATTGAGTGCATAACATGTTTTAAAAGTGTTTTATGTTCTATATATACCTACGGGAAGTTGATGTTGGCTTCATACACCTGGATACACGGCGTTGTCTCGGACAACGGAGAAAGGGCGACTCCAGGAACATTAGCGGTTGGCCGTGCGTCTTGTACCTGACCAAGACGCGTTTTCTTTCTCAGACGAATAGGGCCAGCGAGCCCATCTGCCTGTTTACAACATCAACTGTGCATTCAGGCTTATTCGTGCACGGACTCCCTGCGTTACCACAGGTAACGAGTTTTATGTTTATTTTGGCTCTGGACATGCGAATGACAGGGGTCTGAGACTCTTGGAGTTTGCCAGATACAACAATCTGGTACTGGCAAACACGCTTGGTCTCCACAAAAACTCCAGACGATGGACATGGCACAGTCCCAGCGGGAAGCATCACAACCAAATAGACTACATCATGGTCAAGAAACGCTTCAGATCAAGCATCAACATTGGCAGGACACGCACTTTTCCAGGAGCAGACATCGAAAGTGACCACTATCTCGTGATGATGTCTTTCCGGCTCCACTTGAAGAGAGTAAATACAGCAAAGTGCACTAGACTGAAGTTCGAACTGGACAAACTGCAAGACCCGGAGGTGGCAGAACTATTTCAGGGCACAATTGGAGGGAAATTTGCAACACTGCTCATTTTGGGGGCTGGTGAAGTAGATGTCAACACCATGACCACCACCTTCAACTCAGCTGTGACAGATGCTGCCACTGAGATCCTTGGCAAGCACCGACCAAAGAAGAAGCCGTGGATCACACCTGAACTTTTGGATCTGTGTGATAAACGAAGAGAGATAAAAAAGAAAAAGAACACCTCACAGGGAGCTGACGTCTACCGAAAAATCAACAATGACATCCGAAAAGGCATGCGCATAGCAAAGGAGAACTGGATAGAAGATCAATGCCAGAAAAGAGAGAACAGTCTGAACAAGAACAACAGCAAGAAGGACTACCAGACTGTGAAGCGGCTGACAAGTGTCAAACAGCCCAAAGTCTCCACGATCCAAAGCAAGTCTGGCATATGCCTTACAGAAGAACAAGAAGTCTTGGACAGATGGACAGAGTACTGCTCTGACCTGTACAACCATACACCAAATGGAGACCATCAGTTCTAGCATGTCCAGAGAACAGAGAAGAAGAAGAAATCCTCCCAATTCTCCGGGAGGAAGTTGAGGCAGCAGTGCAATCGCTAAAGAAATGGAAGTCAGCGGGAGTGGATAACATACCCGCGGACCTGCTACAAGTAAGAGGAGAAGCGATGAATGATGCCCTCACCATTATCTGTAACAAGATCTGGCAGAGTGGGGAATGTCCTATACCATGGACCCAGTCGCTTGTCATCACTCTTCCCAAAAAAGGTAACCTTCAGGATTGTGAAAATTACCGCACCATCAGCCTCATCAGCCATCCCAGCAAGGTCCTCCTAAAAATAATACTCAACAGGTTGAAACCCCAAGCTGAACAAATCATAGCTGAAGAACAAGCAGGATTCTGGGCAGGACGAAGTACCACTGAGCAGATTTTCAACCTCAGAATAATCTGGGAGAAATACTTACAGCACCAACAACATCTATATTATGTGTTCATAGACTTCAAGAAGGCGTTTGACCGAGTCTGGCATGCAGCTCTATGGGCAACAATGAAAGTGTACAACATCAGCCCTAAAATTATTGAAGTCATCAAAAGCCTGTATGACAAGGCTACCAGTGCGGTCCTCCACAACAGCGCCATCGGGAACTGGTTCAGAACAACAATCGGTGTGCGTCAAGGATGCCTACTCTTTCCAACACTCTTCAACATCTTCCTAGAGCGCATCATGTCAGATGCTCTTGCAGATCATGAAGTCACAGTCAGCATACGGGGTAGAGCAATCTCCAATCTTCGTTTTGCAGATGACATTGATGGATTGGCTGGAGAGGAACAAGAACTTGAACAGCTGGTACAGAGGCTTGACACCACCTCCAGAGCCTATGGAATGGAAATAAGTGCAGAGAAGACCAAAATGATGACCAACAACACCAATGGCATCAACGCGTACATCAAAGTCCAAGGCCAATCCCTCAACACAGTGCATAGCTTCAAATATTTAGGAGCCATTATATCAGACAATGGGTCCCGACAGGAAGTCCTCTCCAGGATCGCACAAACAACTGCTGCCTTAACAAGGTTGAAGCCCATTTGGAAAGACAGGGCCATCAGTCTACATTCCAAAGTAAGACTGCTGCGCTCCCTTGTCATCTCCATCTTCCTATATGCTTGCGAAGCATGGACCCTCACATCAGATCTCCAACGAAGAATACAAAGCATGGAGATGAAGTGCTACAGAAGGCTTCTGGGCATTTCCTATATCCAACACATCACCCACGACGAAGTCCGACAGACCATCACACCAGCCATTGGACAACACGATGACCTGCTCACAGTGGTGAAGAAACGGAAACTCCGATGGTATGGCCACGTCACCAGATCATTAGGCCTTGCAAGGACTATTCTGCAAGGCACAGTGCAAGGAGGTAGAAGAAGAGGGAGACCGAAAAAGAAGTGGAAGGACAACATTCGAGAATGGACTGGTTTGACACTGGGCGAGGCCATCAGGGCTGCTGATGACAGAGAAAGATGGAGTGTGCTGGTTAAACGATCATCTGTGGTGCCCCTACGACCTTAGGGTTGCGGGACAGGATAGAATAGGACATGCGAATGCCCTCCGTTTGAGTTCTGCAGACAGTTACACTGGACAGAGAGGTGTAAAAAGATTAGTGTAAAAATATTGGTGTGAAAGATTGTCGCAAAATATTGTGGTTTGTTTATATAAAGTATTGAGAACGTGGAACGTATATTTGTGTTGGTGTTTGCCTGTGTAAGTGAGAATCTGTGAATTTGTGGGTGTGCTTGTTAACAGAGAGACTTGCACGCACACTTTATTTTGATCTAGGAGTCAATTATATTTTGCATTCACTTAGCTATTATAAACAGTCATCCATCCAAAATCCATTCGTTACATTATTATTATTACCAGTTTTGTCCGGGCACTCCGGTTTCCTCCCTCCCTTCAAAAATGATAATGGATATAACAGTAAATCTAAAGTTCAAAAATAAAAATTGATTTTTTTTTCTGCCTACTGTAATAGCGATTTTGTAAGATCGCGCGCTGCGCTTTCAGTTCCACTGAAGAAAAAGCGCCTGAAAGCATCCTTTTTTAGTAGTAGTAGTAGTAGTAGTAGTAGTAGTAGTGGTAGTAGTAGTAGTAGTAGTAGTAGTAGTAGTAGTAGTAGTAGTAGTAGTATATATCCCTAACGTAAAAGGAGTGCGATTGTAGCTTAAATAAAATAAATGATGTGTGTCCATGTCTAAACGTCAAAACAGCCGAGTCGTGCTGTATAGGTGTTATAGGCTAAATAGAATTGACATATTCGTCTTGCTTGTTCAAACTGTTACAGTAAGAAGCCTGAAGGTAAGGTTGGTTGTAGCGAAATAAATATATTTGAACATTAAAAGAAGGAGAGCGATCATAGTTTCTATAAAACGAATACTAGGTGTCCTTTTAACCGTAAATTGGCGGCAGCCATTAGCCCAGGAGGCCGGCGGTCCTTCACCGGCAACATGCGCATTATTCCGCCCCGACGCACGCTGATGCAGTGGCCGCCATGGCCGCCAAATTGTCCTCGAGATTCTACGAGACTTTTTGCGAGATTTGAGGCCTGAAATGAGAGGGTGAGGCATAGCTGAACTGTCATACTGAGTGTCAGAGGTCTGTCATATTGAGTGTCAGATGTCTGTCATATAGAGTGTCAGAGGCCTGTCATACCGAGTGTCAGAGGTCTGTCATACTGAGTGTCAGAGGTCTGTCATACTGAGTGTCAGATGTCTGTCATATAGAGTGTCAGAGGCTTGTCATACCGAGTGTCAGAGGTCTGTCATACTGAGTGTCAGATGTCTGTCATATTGAGTGTCATAGGTATGTCATACTGAGTGTCAGAGGTCTCTGTCATACTGAGGGTCAGAAGTCTCTGTCATACTGAGTGTCAGAAGGCTCTGTCATATTGAGTGTCAGAGGTCTGTCAATTCTAAGTTTGATTCAATAAGCTCTTATAGTTTTCGTTGTGTGTTTCTCCTTGGTCCCTTAGCTCGGAACTCACTGCCTCTCTCTCTCTCTCTCTCTCTCTCTCTCTCTCTCTCTCTCTCTCTCTCTCTCTCTCTCTCTCTCTCTCTCTCTCTCTCTCTCTCTCTCTCTCTCTTAAAAAGCCACATTGTCACTTTCAAACCCAGCCTGGAAGCTCACTTCTCTATCAAAGCAAAGAGAATGTGATTATATATCTTTAATTACCATCAGCGCATATTGAAGTTTCAAATTGCTTCAACCTAACACCTTTCAAATCTCAAGTCTTAAAATTATGAATTATATTTGTACGGTTTAGTACTTCGTGTACCATTGACTTATTACTAGTAAAATCCATCACTTCTTCGTTAAAAGCAAACAAGTTTATTTGCTGTGAATAGTTAGATCTATGTATGAATGAGTCTTCAATTGATTTATCTTCGTCAGATCTTTGGGAGAAATAAATACTGTAGGTTAAGATCCTTTATATTATTATTATTATTATTATTATTATTATTATTATTATTATTATTATTATTATTATTATGAACACCAGGGATATGCGTGAAATTATTATGCTTTGCCTCCTCGGTCTCGACTACTCGGCGTGAATGGAAGCGGTTTAGAGAGAGCTAACTGGCAAAAGGGATGTTCTTTTCCGAGTCAGATATTTTATTGCTCACATGCTTATGCTGGAAGTGATTGGGTTCCAAGAAAGTGCGATGATGGCTGCGCTAGGCTACTGGGAAACGATTAGTGCTCTTGTGTTCCCATAAACCGCAGGTCAAATCCACACAATGTAAGATAAGTTTTATTTCTAAAAAAAAGAGACTTCTTCCGACTTTTGTTTTTGTGACAATCACAAGCGGCACCTTGCTGGAAGTCTAATAGCACTCGTTAGTGACAACAGATTTGTCCGCAGCTCTCTGTCTGTCTGTCTGTCTGTCTGTCTGTCTGTCTCTGTCTCTGTCTCTGTCTGTCTGTCTGTCTGTCTGTCTGTCTGTCTGTCTGTCTCTCTCTCTCTCTCTCTCTCTCTCTCTCTCTCTCTCTCGCTCTCTTTTGTTAAGTACTTCTTTTTTCGTCTAATTTGCTGGTTTGCTATGACCGATAAGAAATATCAAAACGGAAAAATCCATAAATTATTTATTTGGTCTCCTTGTCCTGATGTGCAATGTGGTGGACTTTTTGTGTAATCCACAATTTATAACATTAACCATACCAAAACCCATTTATAAAGTGTTGGTTTTTAATGATACAAATCACAATGACTCTTATATTTATATCAAATAAGTTTAAGTTTGTGAGGTAGAAAGAATGACATTCTTATTGTCTAAGAACAATTGCATATACTGTAATGTATGCACCTTTATTTATTTGAAAGCAAAACTATTTACAGTTAATGTATGTTTGAAAGGACAGTGTCTTATTCCGTTGAATTCTTTTATTCTTTCAGCTTTACAATGCAATCCCCAAGTAAACTCATTGTCACAAAAAAATAAACATCGTTGCTACCCTAGCACCTTAAGTAAACCGCAATCAGACTTTTGGGGAAATTGCTTGTCTCATATTTTTACCATCTTTTCTTCATTCTTTGTGGTTAAATTATTTTACTGTGTTCTTCACCAAGCCGATCAGACGTTTCTCAACATTATTTGATCTTTACTGCATCTTTTGTTTCTTGTGTCGTCTTTGTTAGTTGCTTTTATGTCTCTTTTTGTTCTCTGTTTTAAATTTGAGATGCAATTTAAACTTCATACTGCTTTTCTAGCTAGCTTGATATTTAGCCAAAAAGCATTCCTTCTTCCCGATACATAATTTATCCTGTGAAGTAGACAGGAATGGGTTCTTGCGACGTAGAATAAAAACAAGAATAGATGTGAAATCGATATTTCTATACTGGAAGCAATCAAATGGACCAGCTGCCTGTCCGGAATGGACAAAAAACACGGGCATTGTGACTTATGACGACCAGACATCACAGGACTAGCTACACAGATATATGGACTCATCCAAAATACATACCCACAGTACGTTGCCTAACTGTTAAGTCGGTTACAAAGACGAGTGACGTTCAAAGATATTTATAATAAATGTTATACCTCGGTCACACACACACAAGTACACACACTTTCGTCTTTCAGAGATCATGACTCCCAGACACTGCGCCTCTTCTCCTTCCGATGAGAGTGTAAACCGAAGTCTAGTCTGTGTGTGCACGCAATCCATGGCACGGACTTTAAAGATCCTGACGCTCATGTCCTACGCGGGGGAGTGCCGGCTACACAAACACT
>CM072514.1:17435569-17443069 GCA_036898135.1 Oncomelania hupensis
GTCACCCTATGAATTACTTTAATAAATTTATTTGTTTAGCTCGTTCTGTGTTAAGGTTGGGGTACAGAAATAGATAGCAAAATGGTAAAAGATTACTGTCACACTAGCTTTCACACGGCTATGAATCATATGTAGTCCAGCCACTTGATAACAGTTAAAATCACACATTTATTTCTTCTACTCTATACAAGATTCTCTAAGTACTAATCTAACTTAAAAAGTCTCAGTCACTGCTAATAGTTCGATCGCTGATAGTCTAGGCAGCTGTTATATCTTCCTCGGGCACTTGCTATAATATCTCATGTAGATTTGGACTACTGTGGTCCGTTTTACAGTTTCTGAAGAGTTGGACTACTGTGGTCCTGTTATGATCAGTTTAAGTGCACCTTCGCCTTATGCACTTAACTCATGTGTGGGGTGTTCGAAGTCCTTCTGTGAGGTAGCTTCTGGTCCACCTGTGTCGTTGTGTAGTTGGGTTCCCTTGCCACGCTGTGGGGTCTGACAGGGTGTTTTTCAAGGCAGCTCTTTCCGTCTTGTGCGGTAGAGGATCCTCAACCAACTAGTCGTTTCTGTGGAGTGGGGTGCACAGGATAGCTCGGGATAGCTCGCCTGCTCGTCTGTAATATAAGAGACGAAATTCTGCACAACCCTGAATAATCGGTTTGTGCAGAGCGTCTCACTGAAAGCCAAAGTAGCCCTCAGTGATAGCTCCACATCTCTATACATAAGCGACGAACATTCTGCTACTTCCGGGTTCCACTGGAATCTCACTCTAAATTCCTATACATACATAAATATCAATCGTGTCTAACTATACACATACAGAATTAATAATAATATAAACATTCAGTGGTACAGCCACTGGTCTGCAAACATACATATAAGTTAAACAACAGTGGTTCCGTACGGGATACAACATGGCGGCGCAACCGGTCGTGTTTCGCCTCGTGGTAGGCTCTTCCACGTGGTCCCGCAAATTCGGATTAACAATTCACATTTATGCATAGCAAATTCCACAAACATAATTTCAACAATAATACAAATATATCACGATGAAACAGAAGGGTGTTCATTTACCTGTTTGACAAGTTCAGGCCCGTGATGGCTTGATAGAATTCTGAGATTCCTAAGTCCTGCTTCCTGGTCTATGAGTGTAGAGATTTCTCTAGCTGTGGAGATGTTGACTCTACCTCGTCTCACACACGACTGATTCAAACTGTGTTAGGCTCTGACACAGTCAAAACTGCTCTACCCACTGAGCCTGCTCTGATTGGTTAAAACGGTCCGATTCAAAGCTCAAGTGCTGACTCACTGCGATGTGGGTGGCTCGCTCGCTGTGTGTGGTCTGCTGTGTAATTTAATTGCTGCTGTGTAATAGTCTAACTCTCTACTGTTACAAATACTACACATGGCTAAATAGTCACTGGGCAGAGTTAAAACTAGCCAATTCGTGACAGGCTCCCTCAACTGAAAAAAAGGCGATGACTACTGGATTCGACCTTTTTCTACTACAGAGCCTAGTTTAACACTGCACTATCCTAGGGTCCTATTTACCAACTAAGTAAGTTGCTCTACCTGAGCTGCAGTGCTGTGCCAGGTAGCTACGGACACTAGTGACAGGGTTTTACTGGGCGGGGACGAATTCTGGTGCTGTGGCCCTTAGTTGTGTTGGGTGGGCGACAGCTGCTGTGTCCTCCACGAGATGGCGACTGAGGTAGTCGGCTCCGTGGTTCTCTTTGCCGGGGATGTACTCGATCTGGAATGAGTACGCCTGAAGGGTGAGTGCCCATCGCATCAGGCGAGAGTTCAAGGATTTGGAGGCTGCCAGGAACGATAGTGGTTGGTGGTCCACCTGAACTGTGAAGTGGGTCCCATACAGGTAGAGTTGAAACTTCTGTATGGCCCAGACTAGTCCAAGGCATTCCTTCTCCGACGTGGCGTAGTGGGTCTCGGCGGGTCTCAATTTCCTGCTGGCGTAGGCGACGGGGAATAGCGTCTCTGCCTTCTTGGGGTCGCGCTGTAGCAGTACTGCTCCGAGGCCTAAGTCGCTTGCGTCGGTGCGAAGAACGAATGGCTGAGTCAAATCGGGTAGGTGGAGTACTGGCGCCGATGTCATTCTGTCCTTGAGTGTTTGGAATGCTGTCTCGCATTCCGCTGTCCATACGACTTTGTCCGGGGCGATTTTCCGGGTTCCATTTGTCAGTGGTACGGCGATGCTGTTGTAGTTGGGGATGAACTTCTGGTAGAAGCCGCAGAGTCCTAGAAATGACTGCACTTCCTTCTTTGTCTTGGGCCTAGGAGCGTCGAGTAGGCGTTTCACTGTCTTCTCTACCGGTCGCATTCTTCCTTGACTGATGGTGTGTCCCAGAAATTCTAGTTCTGTGAATCCAATCTGACATTTGGTGGGTCTTGCCGTCAATCCTGTGTCTCTGAGGCGTGCGAGTAGTTGTTGTAGGAGCGTGACATGTTCCTCCCACGTAGGTGTTGCGATGAGGATGTCGTCCATAAACGAGTGTAGGTGCTCGCTGCTCAGGGGTGCCAGGAGTTTCCGCATCATTGCGCTGAAGATGCTGGGTGCATTGTGGAGTCCGAATGGAAGCACGTTGAATTCGAAGTGTCCTTCCATAGTGCTGAACGCTAGGTACTTTCGGACTTGCGGTTGCACTGGTATCTGGTAGTATCCTTTGCTGAGGTCGATGCGTGAGAAGTACTTCGCTCGCTGTAGCTTGGCAAATAGGTCTGTCTGGTCCGGGAGTGGCTCTGGCTGGAATTGCGTTACGGCATTCAGCAGTCTGAAGTCGATGCACAGTCGATGCTCTCCGTTGGGTTTTCGCAACAATACCGTGCCTGCGCTGTAGGGTGAGGTAGACTGTGAGATGATTCCGGCTGCCAGTAAGGTGTCTATCTCTTCCTTGATGGCTCGCTGCTGCGACAGTGGCATCGGGTAGAGCTTCTGGCGGACGGGTGTTGGGTCGGTCACCGTTAAGGTTACTTCGACGAGGTCTGTCCTCCCTGGTCGGTCTGTGAGCACAGTCTGATGTTGTCGAATGACCTGTCGTACTTGCTGTTGCTGTTTAGCGGCTAGGTCTCCGTTGAGTATCACGTCTTTGTAGGTTTCTTTGGAGTGCAGGGGATACTCTATTGCATTGGTCTCCATGCTTTCTCCTTCTTCCGCGATGGCGATGGCTAACAAGTTGTGAGTGCTGGGAGTCGCTGGTCGGTCCGTGTACTTCTTGAGGAGATTGATGTGGTGGTATCGGGCTCTCCCGTTCACCTCTACTTGGTAGACTGTCTTGGATTTCTTGGCAGTCACCCGGTACGGTCCTCTCCAAGCGATGTCCAGCTTGTTGGTTCCACTTGGAAGTAAGAGTAGCACTTGATCGCCGACTTGCAGTTCTCTGTCCTTCGCGTGGCGGTTGTAGTACTTCGCCTGACGGGCTCTTGCCTTCTTCAGTGCTTCACCAGCTTTCTTCCACGTTGCT
Organism: Oncomelania hupensis; assembly: GCA_036898135.1. NCBI lineage: Eukaryota > Metazoa > Mollusca > Gastropoda > Littorinimorpha > Pomatiopsidae > Oncomelania > Oncomelania hupensis. Next base: position 17,439,052 of record CM072514.1, read on the forward strand.
TTGAGGGTTTCCTGCAGGTCTGCGACGTACTTGGTGGCACCTCTTGGTGTGTCGTCTATCTTGGCCTCCGTCCAACTTCTGCGTAGGGCTTCTAGCGGTCCTGCTAGAGGTCTGCCGAATAGCAATGTTGACGGGGTGTAGCCTGTGGCTGCATGGGGCGTTTCTCTATATGCGAACAGTGCCGCATTCACGTAGGTGTCCCACGCTTCTGGATTGTCGTCGGCGACTTTCCTGAGTATGGTGAGAAGGGTTCCATTCAGTCTTTCTACTTGTCCGTTGCTGGCTGGGTGGTATGGTGGTGTGCGAATGTGATGGACTTGTATCAACTCGAACACGTCTTGCATCAGGCGGCCGGTGAACTGAGATCCGTTGTCCGTTCTAATGCTGTCCGGGAATCCGACTCTGGTAAAGATGGCGATGAGTGCATCTGCGATCTTCTTGGTGTCGATCGCTGGCAACGGGACTGCTTCGCACCACATCGTACATGCGTCGACGAGTGTGAGTAGAAATCTGTTCCGCTTCTTGGTCATGGGCAGTGGTCCGACGATGTCTACTGAGACTTGCTGGAATGGCACGCCGACTACTACTGATGGTCCTAAGGTAACTGGTACGGTGTGATGTCGCGGGGAATATCGTTGACATTGGTGACAAGATTTCACGTAGCGCTTGACATCCTCCGTGATTCCTGGCCAATAGTAGTGTGCGCTGATTCTCTGCACTGTGGCTCCAATTCCCATGTGTCCGCTGAGTGGCATGCTGTGGCCTAATTCTAGTACTTGGGCTCGAAGGGTGGCTGGTAGTACTAGTTGGGTGTGATCTCCATCTCCTTGTCGATGTAGAACTCCCTCTTCCATGTAGAAGTCTCCCTTGTGCGGGGGTGTGTGCGCCTTGGGTAGCTTCTGGAAGCACTTCGCTATCGAGGTGTCTTCTTTCTGTGCTGTTTTGATCTCTTCGAGTCCTGGGTTCGGAGCGAACTCGGGCTGGGGTGGTTGGGTTTTAGCTTGGGCCCTGGTTTGCACTGCAGCTGTCTCTACAGTTTTGGGGGGCGTGCCTAAGAACACATACCTACAACCTAGCACTAGATCATACAGGGGTTTCTGTAAAACAGCTGCTTGGATTCGTCCTGTGACGTACCTACTCTCTACTTCTATCCAAGCTATTGGGCAAGTAGTCGTCGGTTTCGTCAAGTCTGCTCCTTGTAAGTCGACTGTCTTGTCTGTCAAGTCCGCGCGCGATACAAGAGATTCGCTAACTATCGCGTCGTATGATAGACCTGTGTCATACAGACAGTTCGCTTCTTTACCGTTGACCTTGACCGTGTCTGTCACCGATGGGTGATCTCCGATAGTGTGTGGCTTGTTACCGCTGCTTTGAGTTAGAACTCTGTGCGCTGGCCGGCTTTCGCGCTCCTCCCTACGTTGTGCGGCCAACTTGGAACATTCTGCGGTGGAGTGATTGTTTCTGTTGCAGAACGAACAATACCGTCTCTGTTCTGCGGGACCTCTTTTCCCGAATTCCGTGTTGGGTCCTTTATTTTGCCCAGGTCTGGGGTTATTCGGCTTATTCGCGGTGCGCTCTTCCCGGGTAGGGCTTCGTTTCTGTGCCTCTTTCCCGTTAGGCTTTAGGTCTCGCCTGAAGCTCTTGGCTTCTCCGTGGGCGGCCACGTACCTATCTGCGACCTTGACCAGATCTTCTAGTCTTTCCGCGCCCTGCTCTACTGAGAATGTCCTCAGCTCGGGGGTCATGGTTTCCCGTAGCTGTTCCCATACTAACAGTTCTGTCAGTCCATCATACGTCTTAGCCGTGGCTGACTGGCTAATCCACTTATCCAGCGTTGTGGACAACCGATCCGCGAACTGCGCATAGCTCTCTCCTTTCACTCTCCGATTGGTGCGGAACTTTTGCCGGTAGCATTCTCCTGTCAGTTCGAATCCCGTTAGGAGTGCCTCTTTTACCTTGTGATAGTCAGTCACTCTGTCAGTCGGTAGCTTACTGTAGATGTCATAAGCCTTTCCTCTAAGCCCTTGACTAAGCTTAAAAGACCAATGAGTGGGATCTAGTTTATACTCTGTTGCTAGACGCTCGAACCTAGTCAGATAGAGATCTAGACCTTCCTCTCTCTCATTGAATGTTCCCAGTGGAAATGACATTCCTTGTACAGGGTTGGATGCTACCTCTAGCTGATCTGAGTGGGGAGGGGTTGAGGAAGAACTTGAAGCTCCTGATCCCAATCTTCTTAGCTCTAACTCATGCTGTCTTTCTTTTTCCTTTTCTTCCCTCTCTTTTTCTTTTTCTGCCCGCTCATAATCCCACCTCCTAATTTCTGCTTCTCTCTCTGCTGCTACCTTCTTCTGTTCTGCTTCTAATGCTAGTTTCTTCTGCTCTGCTTCTAACGCTAGTTTCTTCTGCTCTGCTTCTAGTTCCAGTTTCTTTTGCTCCCTTGCTGCTCCTAACTCTAGCTTCTTCTGCTCTGCTTCTAATTTCTTTGCCTCTCTCTCGGCTGCTCTCTCTGCCTTAGCCTCCTGCTTCTCTACCTCGGCATTGATATACGCAATTAGGTCTCCCCCTGCTAAGTGTAAGGCTTCTCCCAATTCCTTGAAACGCAATCTCAAGGCCACTGGGTCCGACATTGCCAAACGTGTCTATGAACACCCTCTGAATCACGTGGAATACCAAAACACTAGCAATATTGCAAGTCAATAACAACAATGCAAAGACAATCAAATTCGTAATCAATAATAGAATAAAACAAGAGTCAAATGGCATACAACAGTTATTTAAGCAAAACCTGCAAAAGAACAATGCAACATACAGGCACAAAAATATTTGAAGCAAAAAAGTCTTTAACTAAAGAATAGTGCACCACAACTGATCAGTGTTATACCCTTACACTATTCTAAGTTATTCTACTTCTACTGTTATCTAATTTTATTGTACTTAGGTCCGGTTATACCCAATTCCTATTATACACAGATCCTGGCAGGCTTGCCAATTAAAGTGTCACGTGGGGTTTATGGGCTCTGCACAATGGAATTATGGACCCTCACGTTTATTCGGTGGGAACTGCTAGTAAGTCACCCTATGAATTACTTTAATAAATTTATTTGTTTAGCTCGTTCTGTGTTAAGGTTGGGGTACAGAAATAGATAGAAAAATGGTAAAAGATTACTGTCACACTAGCTTTCACACGGCTATGAATCATATGTAGTCCAGCCACTTGATAACAGTTAAAATCACACATTTATTTCTTCTACTCTATACAAGATTCTCTAAGTACTAATCTAACTTAAAAAGTCTCAGTCACTGCTAATAGTTCGATCGCTGATAGTCTAGGCAGCTGTTATATCTTCCTCGGGCACTTGCTATAATATCTCATGTAGATTTGGACTACTGTGGTCCGTTTTACAGTTTCTGAAGAGTTGGACTACTGTGGTCCTGTTATGATCAGTTTAAGTGCACCTTCGCCTTATGCACTTAACTCATGTGTGGGGTGTTCGAAGTCCTTCTGTGAGGTAGCTTCTGGTCCACCTGTGTCGTTGTGTAGTTGGGTTCCCTTGCCACGCTGTGGGGTCTGACAGGGTGTTTTTCAAGGCAGCTCTTTCCGTCTTGTGCGGTAGAGGATCCTCAACCAACTAGTCGTTTCTGTGGAGTGGGGTGCACAGGATAGCTCGGGATAGCTCGCCTGCTCGTCTGTAATATAAGAGACGAAATTCTGCACAACCCTGAATAATCGGTTTGTGCAGAGCGTCTCACTGAAAGCCAAAGTAGCCCTCAGTGATAGCTCCACATCTCTATACATAAGCGACGAACATTCTGCTACTTCCGGGTTCCACTGGAATCTCACTCTAAATTCCTATACATACATAAATATCAATCGTGTCTAACTATACACATACAGAATTAATAATAATATAAACATTCAGTGGTACAGCCACTGGTCTGCAAACATACATATAAGTTAAACAACAGTGGTTCCGTACGGGATACAACATGGCGGCGCAACCGGTCGTGTTTCGCC
>CM072514.1:17448069-17478069 GCA_036898135.1 Oncomelania hupensis
TTGAAGGTAAGGCTGCTGCGCTCTCTTGTCATCTCACTATTCCTATACGCTTGTGAGACATGTACCCTCACAGCAGACCTACTATGAAGAATACACAGCATGGAGATAAGGTACTACAGAAGACTTCTGGGCATTTCTTATACCCAGCACATCACCAACAACGAAGTCCGACAGACCATCACACAAGCCATTGGACAACACGACGACATGCTCATAGTGGTGAAGAACCGGAAACTCCGATGGTATGGCCACGTCACTAGATCATCAGGCCTTGCAAAGACCATCCTGCAATGCACAGTGCAAGGAGGCAGAAGAAGAAGGAGACAGTAAAAAGATGTGGGAGGACAACATTCGAGAATGGACTGTCTTGACACTGAGCGAAGCCATGAGGGTTGCCGAGGACAGAGAAAGATGGGTTACGCTGGTTAAACGATCATCTGTGGTGCCCCAACGACCTTCGGATTACGGGATAGGATAGGATGTGATAGGTCTGGTGGTGGATGGAGAAAGTATGTCTAAAAAAATGTGAATTATATAGTTGTGGTGTTAGGTGAAAATAACATGTTAGTTGTTGAGGATTCAAAATATAAGGTCCTATCCTATTCTATCCTATCCCGTAACTCGAAGCTCGCTCAACTTGAGTGAACGAGGAATCAATCAATATTTCATTTATTGTCTATTCACACATTCAGGTGATATTATACATTAATTAAATTACAACAACAATATAAATCAAATCACAATTAAGAAACTTTATAACAAAATGGAATGAAAGGGGAAGAGGGATTTAACACCAAACTATAAAAATTTACCAATAGGAGTCATTGCAATAGTGAACAAGGAATGTGTGTGTGTGTGTGTGTGGATTTTAAATGTTTAAGAACTGTTAGCAAACACGTGTGAAGTTTGTAGGAATCTTCTGGTAATGAGGCGATATTAGAAGCATAAGTAGTAAATCACACACGGAGGTTTATGACAGCCTTCTCCACCTGAATGACGTTTGCCAGGAGCCCTCACACCCACCCCGCAACCCCACCCCTACACGATAGATCACACACACATACACATACACAAACACACACATAACCGCACTCTCTCTCTCTCTCCCTCTCCGACACACCGGCCTTCTGAACTTGCTAGCTAAACGAGTATTTGATGAAAAATGGATCGTGGCCACATCGACTTGTAAAAGGCGTTTGATTGCAAGACCTTTTCCTTTCTGTGGATGCTAAAAGCGAATGAAGACAGTTTTAGATGGAGAGATTATTTAGACATCCACCATCGATCTCCACCTTGCTTTATGGACAGTTATGTCGATACTGAAGGCCCCAATAATGCCCTCCCTTTCACCTGGACCTGAGGGACTATGCCTATCTTCCTACAGCTCTAGACTGCAATAGCTCCGTGTTCTCAGGACATAAAACTGAGGAAGCATGTTCCCACAACTATAGTTCACACAGTTCTATATATATTCCAACAGCTGTAGTCTTCCACACCTGTACGTTCCTATCGCTCTGTTAGCATTGCTATGTGTTCCCACAGTTATGTTCCCATTGATCTATGTTCTCGAAGTTATTGGCCATTCAGCTGTAAACAAACTATCCCAGATTGAAGGTGTGAGAGCATGAAGCTGCTTGAACATAAAGAGAGCAGCGCACACAATGGGCTGAACACAGGTTAACATCGTTCATGCTGATGTAGCTGTTTACGGCGGGTTTCCTGTCAATGCTGTTTTTAATGCTGAAGGTGTTGATGTCAGTGAATGCTGTCGAGGTTGTGGCGGTTGCTGTCGCTGTTGCTGTCACTGGGACTGTTGTTGCTGTCACTGTTGCTGTTGTGGCTGTCGATAGCTCGTGTTCAAAATGATACTCTTGTCGCCCTTTGTCACTGTGGGTGGTCGCCCGTTTTAAGAGAGAGAGAGAGAGAGAGAGAGAGAGAGAGAGAGAGAGAGAGAGAGGATCATTAATGCGTGAATGCGCTGTCTATAATTATGTGCTCATTTCTTTCTGTCTTTGTTTCTCCCCCATGTCTCGTTCGTTATTCAATGTATCAATAATTTGTTAGTACAACCTCGGCCATGCCCTTGAAAGGTCATTCATCCAACTGACCTTCACTACTCAACAAATTCCACCTGTAGGTTTACTCCTGAGAGATATCGTACCTGTTGTGATGAGTGTATATTTCACAATATTTCTTGTAGTCATGGTGACCGCATTTGTATCGACCTTGAAGAGTCATCCAACCTGCTTGACTATACTGTTCAATTGTGTTTATTATTGTGAGGTTACAGATGCGAGGTGTGAAATGTGAGATGTGAACTGTGAAGTGTGAAATGTGACGTGTGAATTGTGAAGTGTGAAATGTGACGTGTGAATTGTGAGGTGTGAAATGTGAGGGGTGAATTGTGAGGTGTGAAATGTGAGATGTGAACTGTGAAGTGTGAAACGTGACGTGTGAATTGTGAAATGTGACGTGTGAATTGTGAGGGGTGAGATGTGGGTGAGATTAGAGGTGTGAGGTGTAAATTATGAGGTATGAGATGTGAAATTGTTAGGATTAGGGTTTAGGGTTATATGTGAGATATGAGGTGTGAAATGTGAGGTGTCAGATGTGAGGTGTAAGATGAGAGGTGTGATATGTGAGATGTGAGGTGTGAAATGTGAGGTGTCAGATTTGAATTGTGAGGTGTAAAATGAGAGGTATGAGATGTGAGGTGGGGGATGTGAGGTGTGAAATCTGAATTGTGAGGTGTGTAATGTGTGAGGTGTGAAATATGGGATGTAAAATGTGGGATGTGAGGTGTGAGGTGTGATATTTGAAATGTGAGATGTGAATCTGAGATTTGAGGTGTGATATGTGAGTTGTGAAATGTGAGGTGTAAGATGTTGAATGTGAGGTGTGATATATAAGATTTGAGGTGTGAGATGTGAGAACGTGAGGTGTGAGATGTGAGTCTGAGGTGTGAAATGTGAAAGGTGATATGTGAGTCTGAGATTTGAGGTGTGAGATTTGAGGTGAGGTGTGAGATGTGAGATGCGACGTGTGAAATGTGAAATGTGAGAGGTGAAATGTGGGATGCGAAGTGTGAGATGTGATGTGTGATATGTGAGGTGTTAGATGTGAGAACGTGAGATGTGAGTCTGAGATGTGAGGTGTGATATGTGAAATGTATGTGATGTCAGATGTGATTGTCAGATGTGATTCTCAGATGTTAGGTGTACATCAGGTGTATATATGTGAGGTGTAACAAATGTGTGAGATGTGATATGTGAGTTTGAGATGTGAGGTGTGATATGTGATGTATGAGATGTAAGGTATGGGGTGTGAGATGTGTGTCTGAGATACGAAGTGTGATATGTGAGCTGCGAGATGTGAAGTGTGAGGTGTGATATAAGAGGTATGAGGTATGGGGTGTAAGAGGTGTGTCTGAGATATGAAGTGTGATATGTGAGATGTGAAATGTGAGGTGTGATATATGAGGTGTGAGATGTGAGGTCTGAGATATGAAGTGTGATATGTAATATGTGAGGTGTGATATGTGATGTGTGAGATGTCAGGTGTGATATGTGAGATGTGAGAACGTGAGGTGTGATATGTGATGTGTGAGATGTGAGGTGTGATATGTGAGGTGTGAGATGTGAGAACGTGAGGTGGGATATGTGAGATGTGAGTCTGAGGTGTGATATGTGATGTGTGAGATGTGAGGTGTGATATGTGAGGTGTGAGATGTGAGAACGTGAGGTGTTAGATGTGAGTCTGATATGAGAGTCTGAGATGTGAGGTGTGATAAGTGAGGTGTGAGATGTGAAGTGTGAGATGTGAGGTGTGAAATGTGAAGTGTCAGATGTGCTATGTGAGTTGATATGTGAGGTGTGATATGTGAGGTATGGGATTTGAGGTATGAGATTTGAGGTATGAGATGTGAGATGCGAGGTGTGAGGTGTGAAATGTGAGGTGTGAGATGTTGAATGTTAGATGTGAGGTGTGAAATGTGAGGTGTAAGATGTTGAATGTGAGGTTTGAAATGTGAGATGTGATGTGTGAAATGTGAGGTGCGAGATGTGAGATGTGAGATTTGAAATGTGAGGTGTAGGATGTTGAATGTGATGTGTGAGATGTGAGTCTGGGATATGAGGTGTGACATGTGAGGTGTGAGGTGTGATATGTGAGGTGTGATATGTGAGATGTTAGATGTGAGGTGTGAAATGTGAGGTGTGAGATGTAATTACAATTATCATTGAAAAAATACAAATATTTTCGCGTGGTCCTGTTTAAATTTCAGTTTGGCTCTAGCAATCCGCCTGGAAATGCGCCAAAACGAAAATTGAAATTATCCCATAATAAGTACAATTTTCTCTTGATAATTACAATTTGTAAGTAATCAGGCTTAATTCTAGCTAAGCCGACTTAGTAGCGTTAAAGCAGTTATAGGTATCGGTGATAATTGTAATTAGCACGTGTTCTGCGTAATTCACAAAGATGCTGGTAATTCACAGTGTTAATTCCTAATTTTTAGTTTTGGCCACGCTTTAGTAGTGCCACAACCTAGCGAACAGTTCAGTGGAACACGACATATTATCTGCAATTAACACGTACAAATAGTAATTATCAGGTAAAATTTACAATTTTTTGGTTTTGGCGCATTTTGCTAGAGCGTGGCAAATACTGCTATTTATGAATTAACACTGTGGATTACCGGTATCTCTGTAAATTACACAGAACAATGGGTTAATTGCAATATCTGGTGATACTGATAACTCTGGGTTCTGGCGCTAGTAGGCCGTGGTACGGCAATCATCACATTATCTTGCCCTCTTAAAGAGTCCCAAGATGATACATTTCAGTGTCACATTAACTTGTGCTCTGAAAGAGTCCCAAGATGACACATTTTAGAGTCACATTATCTTGTCCTCCTAAAGATTCCCAAGATGACACATGTCATTGGGAAACAAACAGCTTATGTAGAACACCAGTGATAAATGTGGCTCGCCTGGAGAGATAAGACTGCAACGCATTGATACAAACATCTTGGATATAATCCCTGTCAAACGCCATTCTGCGGGGAATGGGATTGATAGGAAGTATCCTTGGTATAACCCAAGCTCTTTAATACAGCAATCAGTAAGTGTGTAAACACCGTAGCCCTGTTTGTGTAAACACCGTTGCAATGTTTGAACACCGTAGCAGCGTTTGTGTAAAGTAGGCCAAAGTACTGACCATGGTCACAGTATTTTGATGGACTGGAGAAATGCCTGTTCCTTACTGTGCCACAGTGTGTGTTGTAGGACCTAGGACCTGTGCGTGGTGCTGGATCAATTCCTACATAAAATGTGGGAACAGGAAGCGTGAGGAAAAAAGCCTGGGGATGTGCCCAACACTGTTCGTTTGTCAATTTGGTCCCATCGCATCGATAATTCAATCAACGACCCGCTCTTCAAAAATGGGTGCTCCGACCGACTGCAGCAAATAGTAAACCTTCAAAGTGTGAAACTGGTTGTTTCTGGCTACACAGTCGTTGTGTTGTCTTAGGTCTGCATACATAGCTTATATAGAAAGACAACCAAGCCAAGTAAAAACAATAATAACCACAGAAACAGTTTGCAGTCTTTGATATTGACCAAGGACTCCCTCGTCCATTTGTCAGTTAAATTATCCATTTCTCGCTCTCTGTCTCTGTCTGCCTACCTGTCTCTCTGATGATGATGATGATGATAATAATGATGATGATGATGATGATGATGATGATGATGATGATGATGATGATGATGATGATGATGATGATGATGATGATTTTAGCTGGCGGTCACACAATATATATATATATATCTGTAACAATTTTATAACCCTTTCCTTCTTAATAAACTGAGTCACATTGTTACGGTTGATGCATTAAAATCTTTCTTTTTTTTAATGCTTCTTGTATGTCTGGTTTTTAATGATTCGTCGACTGGTGTAATGCCAGTGATGCGCAAATTAAACAGCTAAATGGTCTTCATAAAAAAACAATCATGATACCTTGTAAGTCTTGTAATATAAATTCAGAAGTTACATCTAATGAAAAATATAAAGAACTCCGAATATTACCACTTCCAAAGCAATTCAAATGTAAGCCTAATTCAGCTATTCTTTTGTGCAAAATAACACACGGGAAACATGCATATCTCCACCCATTTTTAATTAAACAGTTGATGGGCATAGACGTTATAATTATAAACAACTCCTTCCTCGCTTTTGAGGTATACAAAATATCCTATCATTTAATAGAGTTGTATTGAACTATGCCCCCTTGGCACATAAACATTGCGACCCATTATTGTATGTTAAATATAAAATATGTAGGCATCTGGTAAATTAATTATAAATGTAAGGTATTTTGATACAATGACGCAGTCTTTAATCTTTTTTTTTATTTATTTGTTTATTTAATTATTATTATAAATATTTTTTAGAGAGTGACTTTTTGGGGGGAGGGGAGGTTGGGAGGCTGGATGTTTAAAATTGTTTACAGATAATGACGAACGAAGATGATGGTGTATGTGTGTATATGTGTGTGCGTGGTTGTGTGTTTGCGTGTGTGTGTGTGCATGCTTGTGTAATTTATTTGATTTTCCATTTAATGTTAAAGGTTCGTTGTTGTTTTTTCAAAGGGTCGGATAGCAAAATAAGATTTCATAATTATTCTAAAATTTGTATCCCCAATAACACAGTTTCAAAGTTTCTCTCTCTCCCTCTCTAATAAAAAGTTTCTCTCTCTCTCTCTCTCTCTCTCTTTTTTTTTTTTTTCTTTATCTGTCCTCTTCCGTAATTCGAAGGTCGCTGGGGCACCACAGATGATCGTTTAACCAACGTACTCCATCTTTCCCTGTCATTAAGCAACCCTCATGGCTTCGCTCAGTGTCAAGCCAGTCCATTCTCGAATGTTGTCCTCCCACCTCTTTTTCTGTCTCCCTCTGCTTCTGCCACCTTGCACCGTGCCTTGCAGGATGGTCTTTGCAAGGCCTGATGCTCTGGTGATGTGGCCATACCATCGGAGTTTCCGTTTTTTCACCACTGTGAGCAGGTCATCGTGTTGTTCCAATGCCTTGTGTGATGGTCTGTCGGACTTCGTCGTTGGTGATGTGTTGGGTATAGGAAATGCCCAGAAGTCTTCTGTAGCACCTCATCTCCATGCTTTGTATTCTTCGTTGTAGATCTGTTGTGAGGGTCCATGTTTCGCAAGCGTATAGGAAGATGGAGATGACAAGGGAGCGCAGCAGCCTTCCCTTGGAATGTAGACTGATGGTCATGTGTTTCCAAATGGGCTTCAACCTTGTCAGGGCAGCAGTTGTTTGTGCAATCCTGGAGAGGACTTCCTGTCGGGACCCATTGTCTGATACAATGGCTCCTAAATAGTTGAAGCTATGCACTATGTTGAGAGATTGACCTTGGACTTTGATATCCATGTTGATGCTATTGTTGTTGTTGGTCATATTCTGCACATTCCATAAGCCATTCCATAAGCTCTGGAGGTGGTGTCAAGCCTCTGAACCAGCTGTTCAAGTTCTTGTTCCTCTCCAGCCAATCCAGCAATGTCATCCGCAAAACGAATGTTGGAGATTGCTCTTCCCCCTAAGCTGACTGTGCCTTCGTGATCTGCAAGGGCATCTGACATGATACGCTCTAGGAAGATGTTAAAGAGTGTTGGAGAAAGTAGGCATCCTTGACGCACACCGATTGTTGTTCTGAAACAGTTCCTAATGGTGCTATTGTGAAGGACTGCACTGGTAGCCTTGTCGTACAGGCTTTTGATGACTTCAATAATGTTAAGGCTGATGTTGTACACTCTCATGGTTGCCCACAGAGCTGCATGCCAAACTCGGTCAAATGCTTTCTTGAAGTCTACAAACACATTGTTACGTTGAAACGCGCACGATAGTTCGTGTCTGACGCGCGCAATAGATCAGATAGTTTTATTTTGCAAAGCATGCAATAATAGAGTGTATTTATCCTTGATTTGATTTTGCGTTGTTATTAGAAAAAGATTTGTATAACGTTTGTAATTTTAGTTGGTCGATATTATTTGAGAATTTTCTAGAGTTGGTTGTTTACTATCGATTGAAGCGTATGGATAATTCTAGTGGTAGCTAAGGAAGCTTCCATCCCAAGGAAGGTTGTATGACGTGAGACAGTTATGACGAAATGAGTTTTGATTGGTTATAATTATGTCTTGCCCGAACTTTCTTTATTTCTCTGAAGTTAGAGAGACTATATAAGTGCCGCACTGTTTTAAAATTGCATTGAATTGTAAAGTTGAAAGTGAAAAGTTGAGAGTGGGAAAAGCGATTGTTTGCAGTTGTTGATGTTCGCTGAATAAAGTTGAAAAACTACATACGGCGACTTTGCCTTGTTGCTGAGTGAGCAGGCTGCGTGGATAAACGAATCTGAGTTACACTTTATCAGGTTTCAAGCATCGGGGCTGAATCAACTGATAAAAAAACAACATCGAGTGTAACACACATGATATAGATGTTGTTGGTGCGGTAGGTATTTCTCGCAGATTATTCTGAGGTTGAGAATCTGTTCAGTGTACTTCGTCCTGCCATGAATGCTGCTTCTTCTTCAGCTATGATTTGTTAAGCTTGGGGTTTCAACCTGTTGAGTGTTATTTTCAGGAGGACCTTGCTGGGATGGCTAATGAGGCTGATTGTGCGGTAATTATTACACCCTTGAAGGTTGCCCTTTTTGGGAAGAGTGATGACAAGCGACTGGGTCTATGATGTAAGCCACTCCCCACTCTGCCACATCTTGTTACAATTAATGGTGAGGGCGTCAATCATCAAATCTCCTCCTGCTTGAAGCAATTCCGCGGGTATGTTGTCCACTCCCGCTGACTTCCCTTTTTCAACGATTGCACTGCTGCCTTAACTTCTTCTCAGAGAATTTGGAGGATCTTTTCTTCTTCTCTGTTCTGAGGACATGCTAGAGCTGATGCGTCTCCGTTTGATGTGTGGCTGTAAAGGTCAGAGCAGTACTCTGTCCATCTATCCAAAACTTCTTGTTCGTCTGTAAGGCATATGTCAGACTTGCTTTGGATCGTGGAGACCTTGGGTTGTTTAACACGTGTCAGTCGCTACACAGTCTGGTAAGCCTTCTTGCTGTTGTTCCTGTTCAGACTGTTCTCTGTTTTCTGGCATTGATCTTTCTATCCAGTTCTCCTTTGCTGTGCGCCTGCCTTTTCGAATGTCATTGTTGATTTTTCGATAGTCATCAGCTCCATGTGAGGTATTCGTTTTCTTTTCCATCTCTCTTCGTTTATGACACAGATCCAAACGTTCAGGTGTGATCCACGGTTTCTTCTTTGGGCCGTGCTTGCCAAGGATCTCAGTGGCGGCATCTGTCACAGCTGAGTTGAAGGTGGTGGTCATGGTGTTGACATCTACTTCACCACCTCCCAAAATGAGCAGTGGCGCAAATTTCCCTCCAATTGTGGCTTGAAATATTTCTGCCACCTCCGGGTCTTGCAATTTGTCCAGGTCGAACTTCAGTCTAGTGCACTTTACTGTGTTTACTATATTCCCAATACAGAAAACAGAATACAGAATGTATTCAGCCAAATGACAACATACATTGCATATAGAGATTGCTCCGATGTTGGCAGATAGTCACACACACGTACATACTCCACACCACACCTTTCAAGACTTCAATTAAAAGATCTTGCATATACATTTGCATCATTAAGCGCAATCACAATGGACATGTTAAGTGTCAAAAATGGACATGTATATGTACTACACTTACTCTCTCTCTCCCCCCCCCTCTCTCTCTCTCTCTCTCTCTATTTCTCACGAGATTTCCTCTTTTTAACCACGCCTTTGATAAAAAGAAATCATTATCAAAATTCATTCACATGGTTATTGATATCTGCGTTTGATTTTTCTTCTTTACATTTAGGGCATATTGATCTTTAAAATCAATTATATGACTTGCTCTTAAAAACAAAAAGAATGCGTCATGTGTGAGACAATCCCTTTCAACCCACATCTTCAGGCACATCCAGAAAAACATCCACAGAGGCGCCCAACTCGGCATAGCACCTCTTCTGCAGGAGCGCGTCTCGCCTCATTTTTATCAAAGGAAGATCGCAAAGGAAAAGAAAGGGTGAGCAGCTGACCGCGCAATATTGATGGAAATCAAAGGACGATCAGCCTCAACAACTGGCCAACAGATGGATCTGTAGGAAAATGGTCCCCTTAACTTCACCCCCACCATCACCCCACTCCAACGGCACATCGTTAGCATGTCTTTACCCAAGAACCCGCCATAGTCCCCTTCATTGCCTATTGGAGTATGTCAGACATATGAGCTATGTGTTGATGATGATGGTGATGATGATGATGATGATGATGATGATGATGATGATGATGATTGTTATTATTATTATTATTATTATTATTATTATTATTATTATTATTATTATTATTATTATTATTATTATTATTGTTGTTGTTGTTGTTGTTGTTGTTATTATTATTATTATTATTATTATTATTATTATTTTTATTATTATTATTATTATTTTCAATTAGTGGGTCTCTAGAGTGGTAATCCTAACAGTCAAGGAAAGGAGGACAGCATTGTTATGTAATGTCCTATCTTAACTGGAAGGTTCGTGCACGGCATTAGACCAGTGGACGTTACAGTCAGTACGAGGCAAGTGTGTGTGATCATCTACAGCCGCAGCATCAGAGAAACCAAGTGAAACAATATGGCGGTCAGGCAATCTGTACTAACAGTGTCACAGGCGGCGGAAGATGCTCAGGATTGGGGGGGGGGGGGGGGGGGCACACACTATTCACTGACATCATGGCCATACCTGGGTAACGTCGAGGGTGGGGGTGGGGGTTACAGATTCAGCGAAGGCGCGAAGCGCCGAGCCTTCTAGGTGGGTCCGGGAGCATGCCCCCCCGGAAATTTTTTTTTTCAAGGATGCAAAATGGTGCAATCTGGTGCAATCTGAACCTTGAAAAAGCCATCTGTGAATTGGTCTGGGACTTTGAGCTTTTTGAACAATTGAACTGACAAACTCTGGGGTACAAAAATTATCCTCTGCCCTTCAGATGTTTTGTATACTATTATTATTCACTACTTTTTGTTGATCGTTAACGTTATAAAGTTTTACCTTGTAGTTTATGAACATCACCGCCCTGCTTTCACTTAATTCAGTCTTGCTGCACTAGGTTCCTCGGCATTAGTACCATTTGTGAATTGTATCTTCTGGCAAAACAGTTCACTGCCTCTTTGAAGTCAATATCAACATCCCTGTGCACTTTCAGTAAAGCAAGTCCATTTAGTCTCTGTTGCCCCATTGTAGAGCGCAGGTAGTTTTTCAGGTTGCGCAACTGACTGTTTGAACGCTCACACTCGGCAGTAGTGACAGGTAGGGTGCAAAGGTTCTAAAGCATGATGAACAGGTTGGGATAAAAAAAATCCCTGTCACAATGTTTCAGTGCTTCTGATGCCGTGGATGGGATGATAGCTGTCGCATTCTCAGCAGCACTTCGCCATTTGCAAACCCACCGTTGGTATTCTGCATCAAGGGTAGTGTTGTCTGGTAGGTCAGACTCCCACAACATTGCTAGCATCACCCCTTCTGGAACCTGCATGAAACCATCCTGGTTGTCTATTAAAGTGCTTGGCACCAGACATGGACCATCAACTGCTAGACCAGCATTTTTGAACCTCGAGTCCAATTCGGTTGACAGGTGTTCCAAGAAAGGAATGGCAATGCTAATCTTGAAATATTCTTCTGGAGTGGCCGCAGGTTGGTTGTCACGGAGAGTCTGTCGGGGTGCTTGACGAGGAACAATAACACCAGTTGTCAAAGCATTTGCCATTTTGCTGACTTCTTCACTTGTAGTCGAGAAAATTGCTGATATTGAAAACGGTAGACTTTAAAAACTGACAGCAAATTAAAGTTTTCAAAACGCGACTGTGTTGTGCACGATGTCGAAAACTGTCGGTCACTTTGATCTACGCTAAGGCTAACGATTATGACGCGTCGACAGGAAATGATGACGAAGGGACGAACTTCTCTTTCTGATCAGAGGGTGATGATGATGATTATGATGATAAAAACTTGTATTGCTTGATTCGATTTGAAGACAAAAAATCCTTTAATGCACTGGCCCAAAAAAAAAAAACAACAAAAAAAAACCTACTCATTATTGGAGGGGGCAATATATAAGGCTGCCCCCTCCAACATTTTTCTAGGGGGGGGGGCATGGCCCCCCTGCCCCCCCTGCTTCCGCCGCCTGTGAGTGTGCTAGGATTGCAAGTGGTCGTAACGATTCAATTTGAAAGTTGTGATAATCGTGCTAAGTACAGGAGCAATGCAGTACCAGCGAAAGGGAAGAGGAAAGCCGTCAATGGGTGGGGTCAGTGTGCGAGTAGTGACTGTATACAGCGTGTCGCCTAACGCCCCATCAGCTCCGCCTGCCATAACCTGCCTGCTTTGTGCGACCCACCGTGCTCTCCGCTGTTTCCGGCTAGACGCGCGACACACGGTGAACTGCCGGCCTCACAGTGTAGATGCAAAAATAGCACCAGCCGAGAAACTAGGCAGAGGGCACCATCATGATGCCGCTACATGTATCTGTTGCATTGCTGGCGCTCTGTTGTATTGTGGGCGTTGTCTGTTGTATTTTGGGCGTTGTCTGTTGTATTGTGGGCGCTGTCTTTTGTATTGTGTGCGCTGTCTGTTGTATTGTTGGCGCTGTCTGTTGTATTGTGTGCGCTGTCTGTTGTATTGTGGGCGTTTTCTGTTGTATTGTGGGCGCTGTCTGTTGTATTGTGGGCGCTGTCTGTTGAATTTTGGGCGTTTTTTGTTGTATTGTGGGCGCTGTCTGTTGTATTGTGGGCGTTGTCTGTTGTATTGTAGGCGTTTTCTGTTATATTGTGGGCGCTGTCTGTTGTATTGTAGGCGTTTTCTGTTATATTGTGGGCGCTGTCTGTTGTACTGTGGGCGCTGTTTGTGATATTGTGGGCTCTGTCTGTTGTATTGTGGGCGCTGTTTGTGATATTGTGGGCGCTGTTTGTGATATTGTGGGGTCTGTCTGTTGTATTGTGGGTGCTGTTTGTGATATTGTGGGGTCTGTCTGTTGTATTGTGGGCGCTGTTTGTAATATTGTGGGCGCTGTCTGTTGTATTGTGGGCGCTGTCTGTTGTATTGTGGGCGCTGTTTGTGATATTGTGGGCGCTGTTTTATTGTGGGCGCTGTTTGGATATTGTGGGCTCTGTCTGTTGTATTATGGGCATTTTCTGTTGTATTGTGGGCGCTGTCTGTTGTATTGTGGGCGCTGTCTGTTGTATTGTGGGCGCTGTTTGTGATATTGTGGGCGCTGTCTGTTGTATTGTGGGCGCTGTTTGTGATATTGTGGGCTGTGTCAACCACGGACAGCTTGAGTTACATGCTGTTATCGGTCAGACCTCTTGAGCGGCTGTTGTCTGTCAAATGCTATTTCAATAGAATCGCCGGGTCCCACTCTTGAGCGGCTGTTGTCTGTCAAATGCTATTTCAATAGAATGGCCGGGTCCCATAATGTGCACCACCGATTAAATAGTCATTACGGATAGTCGACGGTTGTACAAAGAGAATAGAAGCTCAGGTCACTATAGAGATGCGGTCTCACGACCTCCAGCAGGCCAGGCGGCAATCTTCCACGGTGCCACTGTGTTAACCTGAACTATAGTGATGGCATACAAGATACAAGAAAACTTTGTTATCTCGCTCTGAGATATTAAAGTATGCTTTGCAGACAGTTTTTAAAAAACATCAATAATAAATAAAATAAAAATTTAAAATTAAAACATATATTTAACTTAAAAATTAAGAACAACCAAAAAGAACATCGACGAGATTTTTTTTTAAAAGAAAAGAAAAGCATAACGCTTTTGCTATACACAGCTGACACTTGACGTTGTTACTGGAACATCTAGTTATCATTCTCATTCTCGCTAACTTTATGTGCAGATAATACGTTGACACGTCCCAGGGATGTCGTTTGGGTCGGATCTTCGGCTGTTAGCCGAAATTTTTATAAAAAAGCCGATAAACTGTCCGTCATGTCGGCTCGCCGAGCCGAAGTTTTCACGGGTGAATCGGCTCGGTTTTGTCCATTTTTGCGATATTCCTGTGCTGTACGCTTGCAGTTTAGGTGATAATTCGATAATTACAAAGGTTAAACCCAGTTAACAGTATTGTGGTCTGTCAAGGGACAGTCTAAACTTTTTATTGTTTTTGTTTGTCTAACATTTCAGAAAATAAAATTTCTTTTGAATGTTCTTATTCTACTCTTAAAATCATGTTTTATTACAAAGATAAGCATCCACAGAACATCTTTGATATATGGAGGTGGACGTTAACGTAGTGAATCTAGTAAAAAAAAAAAAACTTATGAGACTGCTTTGGAAGAGAGAGCCGAAACTTTCTGTAAAAAGCCGAAAGTTTCACGGCTGTTTCGGCCAAATCGCCGAAGAAAAAATTTCCTAGCAACATCCCTGCGTCCATTATAAGAACAGCCTTGTTGTATACAAACGTATTGAAGATCGCATCAATTCTAATCGCAGAGATATTTCACATCCAGCCGAAGTTAGATAAACTTAGGTGTAACGTTCCTTCCGCTGTTGACTGAAGCAGGCGCCCACGCGACCTTTCATTCTGAGGTGTGTGGCCTGTCATTATCTGCGCTACGATACGGCTGACTGGACAGGGTGATGGATGGATGGACCTAACTAGTCTCTTTGAAGTCAGCGTTCAAATTCCCATGCACGGCTGAGAATATGGAATTGGCACGGGTCTCCACATTATTACTGATCTATACAACGGTTAACTAGCTAGGTTGAAGTGGGCCTTAGAGAGAGAGAGAGAGAGAGAGAGAGAGAGAGAGAGAGAGAGAGAGAGAGAGAGAGAGAGAGAGACTCTCTCTCAAATAACTACTCGACCACCCAGCATGCATTGCCTGCTGTTTAATGGTAATCACAGGTTTAGTGTTATTGACGAGTATTGTCGTAGTTTATGAGATGTTGATGATGATGACTTCTCTGTGCTGTGTGCAATGCAAGATCTAATCATCTTGCATTTTGCCGTGCAACAACTGACCAAGCTTTCAGTCAAATACTCATCATCACTCTCATCCTCTTCTCCTCCTGACCACGCTTTCAGTCAAATACTCATCATCACTCTCATCCTCTTCTCCTCCTGACCACGCTTTCAGTCAAATACTCATCATCACTCTCATCCTCTTCTCCTCCTGACCACGCTTTCAGTCAAATACTCATCATCACTCTCATCCTCTTCTCCTCCTGACCACGCTTTCAGTCAAATACTCATCATCACTCTCATCCTCTTCTCCTCCTGACCACGCTTTCAGTCAAATACTCATCATCACTCTCATCCTCTTCTCCTCCTGACCACGCTTTCAGTCAAATACTCATCATCACTCTCATCCTCTTCTCCTCCTGACCACGCTTTCAGTCAAATACTCATCATCACTCTCATCCTCTTCTCCTCCTGACCACGCTTTCAGTCAAATACTCATCATCACTCTCATCCTCTTCTCCTCCTCACTGTCCTGCTCTTCCTTCGCCGCCGCTGCCTCTTCTTTTTATTCTTCTTCATCCTCTTCTTCATCATCATCTTCGTCATCTTCTTCATCATCTTCTTCTTCATCTTCTTCATCATCTTCTTCATCATCTTCTTCATCTTCTTCATCATCTTCTTTATCATCTTCTTCATCATCGTCTTCACCTTCTTCCTCATCTTCTTCATCATCATCTTCTTCATCATCTTCTTTATCATCTTCTTCATCATCTTCTTTATCATCTTCTTCATCATCGTCTTCACCTTCTTCCTCATCTTCTTCATCATCATCTTCTTCATCTTCTTTATCATCTTCTTCCTCATCATCGTCTTCATCTTATTCTTCATCTTCTTCTTCATCTTCTCTGCATCTTCATCTTCTTCATCATCTTCATCATCTTCATCATCATCTTAGTCTTCCTCTTCATCATCTTCTTCATCATCTTAGTCTTCCTCTTCATCATCTTCTTCTTCATCTTCTTCATCATCTTCTTCTCTGGACGCGGCGATGGACATAACAGTCAATACATCTTTCAACGGAAAGAGCTTTTAGAAAGCTGTTACCAACACGCTGGTGTTTTCTTTTTCTTCTAATGTCTTTCTTTACAAATGAAAATAAAACAATACCAATTACACTATGTAACACAATTTTTGTTCCTGGCTTCTAAGTGTTATATTTCAATTGCTTATGTCTAAAGTACGTGAAAAAATGACTTCATTAAGCACAAACTTTGCTTACACGACAACAGCACGAAGAAAACTCGTTTTTTGTGAAAATAGAACCACTTTTTTTCATTTTCGTCATTTTTATCATGTAAAACCAAAAATTGCACAAGGAATAGACAAACACAGTCGGAAACCACTCAACAAGGTTCAGAAATGTGTAGATTTTCTAGATTTACGATTGTACTGTGAATCACTCTCTCAGTTCAGTTTATAAATTTATAGTCCCCAACACAGTATGCGTATAGGAGACTTTGATATTATGATGTCCATTGATATAAGAGGTCGTTCTGCAGTAAGAGGTCATATGGAGAGGGAGCGCGGGACGTTGCTACGACGTCCGGAAGAAGACGGAGATGGATCGATGGCAGGCATGAGGGGAAGGAGTACGAACGAACGGCGGCAGGGGTAGGATCGGGGTGCCAGGGAGGCCGCCAAGGCCAAGGGAGGGCAAGCAAAGAGGGGGAAGGGTGGAGGGCCTAGCAGTGACCAGGAGGGCGGGGGGGAGGGGAACGTACCTAATTATATAAAACTCCTTCAGGACCACATTAAAAGTCGAGGAGGGCCGGGTAAAAGCTATAAACAATCAAGAATGGACCCATAAAACAAGGAAGGGAAAAAAATGGTACAGTGAGGTAGGGAAAGTCATTCATGAAAACGGATACCCAGGACACAGGGGTCAACTGAAAGTATGAGTCATGTGGAGGGGATGGTCAGTCATGGAAACGGATACCCAGGCCCCGTGGGGTCGACTGAAGGTATGAGTCATGTGGAGGGGATGGTCGGTCATGGAAACGGATACCCAGGCCCCGTGGGGTCGACTGAAGGTATGAACCATGTGGTATCGGATGTCAATCATGAAAACGAATCCCCAGGATCCAAGGGATCAACTGAGGTATAAGACATGTGGTGAGAAATGTCAGTAGTGTTATATAATACCCAGGACACAAGGATCAACTGAAGGTATGAGTCATGTGAGGGGGGTGGTCAGTCATGGAAACGGATACCCAGGACCCATGGGGTCGACTGGAGGTATGAGCCATGTGGTACCGTATGAGAGCAAGGTAGCTGAGCGGTATAAGTCAGTACGTGGTAGTAATACCCAGGACCCAATGGGTCAGCTGAGGGTACAATCCGTGTAGTAGTAGCTGAGTGGGAACATGTCACTTAAGTAGAGCATACCCAGGACCCGAGAAGGTAGAGTCGAACCCATGGGCCAGGTGGGGTAATAGGTTACAAACAGGTAACTGAGTGGGGATAGTCATCATTAGTAGTTGTAAGACAAAGGAACCCAAGATGAGTTCCGGGGAGAAAACCGGCCAGGCGGTTGGGTCTAAAGGTGTACAGACACTCGTGAGCGATAGGTGCACACCGCGGTCATGAACAGCAGTCCAAAGTTAGTCGACAAGGAGTAGGCTACCAGGTCGGCCATGGAGTCCAGATGCACGTCGCGGCAGGCAATCCTAACCGCGGAGAAGTCAGGCTCCAGGGCCAGACACTTAAGGACACAGTGGTCGTGTGCTTTTATATTTGTACAGCTACTTTTGGAACGTTTAAGAACGTTCTAGAAAGTTCTGAAAATTTCTCGAAAGTTCTGGAAGTTTCTTGAACGTTCTAGAGTGTTCAGGAGAATTGTAGAAACATGTGGACAACTCTAGCAGTTCAGGGAGGAAGCTCGGCATTGAAAGCAAATCGATAATTTTCTCGAACACACGCGATTTTCCAAATGTCATTGTCCCGGTCACAGAAGCAAAGTTTTTCTGGAATAACAGCGATTTCCTTTCTGTTCTAGACCTAACGGGTTAGGAAAACACACTTTGAACCCAAGAACAGAACAAAAGTGAAAATTTGTTACATAGTGTTATTTGACACTATTTGCTCAGTTCACAACATGGACAGGAGGTGAAATGACATTCTAAACATGACCCAAATAATGACGTTCTAAACATGACGCAAATAATGACGTTCTAAGCATGACGCAAATAATGACGTTTTAAACATAACGCAAATAATGACGTTCTAAACATGACGCAAATAATGACAGCAAAAGTGACTCCCAAAAAAGTAATAATAATAATAATAAATAAAATTAAAGAAATATATATTTACAAAAAATGTTGTTTTTGTTTTTTTTTTTTTTGGGGGGGGGGGGGGGGGGGGGGGAGGGTGCGTCAAATTTATTTCTTTCGTTTTTATTTTCAAACAAGGTGTTGAACAATAATGCGGCCCACAGCCTTTTGTAATAAGTATGGCCATGAGGAGCAAGCAGGTTTTGTATCTCTCGTCTTTCGGTCTTGTTATTTTTGTTTTTCTTTCCCAGTTCTTTCTTTTCTTCTTTCGTTCTTGTTCTTGTTTGTTTTGATCCAGGGACGAAGTGCTGGTGGACCAGGCAATCACGTGTGCGTTTAAGCACCGTTGTGTCCAAGATAAGGAGGCTTAAATCAAATGACGGCGTTTGGAATGGAGAGTGAAGATTGATTTTCCTCCCAACATGGGGGGATAAGATCGCCTTTAATGCGGATTGCTGTCAATCACGCCTTGTACTTTGGCGGCCCTACACTACTCTGTACACGTTGTTAACGCTAGTCAGGTTTACACAGAAAATAAAATAACGTCAGGAACAGCGGGAGAGAACGGAAAGAAAAAAATAATGTTATCATGGACCTTAGGTTATGCTCGTTAGATTACAAATAGAAAAAAAAAAATGAGGTAAGATTAGTTCTTAGATGAAAATGACATCATCTTGTTATTGCGAGGGTTATAACTGAACTATTTAGTTTGTAACTCCTCGTTGACCCTTGTCAGGTGTAGCGAGATAATGAAACAACAATTGGTTGAAGGACAGAAAGATTTGTTGTTATGGATCAAGTTATGCCTCCTTATGGGTTAAAAATCCACATTGACCACAACCCCCTCCACACATTCTTGTGAGTGCTGCTGGAAAAAAAGTACCACACAACATAACTCTATAAAAAAAAAAATTAAATATATATATACAGAGAGAGAGAGAGAGAGAGAGATGTGCCCATAATTAATAATAGCAACCGCTATAAATAGAGCTAAAAATAGCATCTACCAAACCGGAAAGAGACAGAACCCATTGTCTACACACAAAAACGTTGCTCGGTAAGTTTTTTTCGTTTTATAGTGATACAACACACCCAGCTTTACCAGAGATAGCACTCTTGAAGCCGCTAACAAAGTCTGGCCATTGGAGCGCTTGACGTTGACGTCATGCGTGTTGCAACAGCAGGCTGCTAGAGGTGTGTGTAGTGTCTTTGAAAGTCAGTGCATCAGCGTCATCCTATTGTGCCGCCACGCCAAGACGTCAGCCTTGACATTGGGAACCACTGCTTGCAACGATATTACTTTATACCATTCAGTGATTCCATTGTTTTGCCCTCGCTTTTAACACTAAGCCAACGCGCCACTGGAAAACTGTTTTTATAAGAGGCCATTGCATTTGTTTTTGTTAACCAATTGTTAATTAAAGCTTGTGCGGTGTAGAGACAGAGTGAAACTTTACAGGAAATGAGAGGAGACAAAGAGAGATGAAATAATCCTGACAAAATGGGAAGACGAAAAACCAAAGAGAAACAGCGATTGGTTCCAGAAAGGGAGACGACGTCACACAAAAACGCCTTATCACGGAACAGGAAGACATTCTTGGACATTAGATTTAAAATAAAATACTTTAAACATGTATTATAATAATAAAACGTTGAAGAGTTCGAGAGCGAGATGGAGAAAGAGCAGCAGCACTAAGTGAAGTGGGTGAGATGGGGAAAGAGCAGCAGTACTAAGTGAAGTGGGTGATATGGAGAAAGAGCAGCAGCACTACGTGAAGTGGGTGAGATGGAGAAAGAGCAGCAGCACTAAGTGAAGTGGGTGAGATGGAGAAAGCAGCAGCAGCACTAAGTGAAGTGGGTGAGATGGAGAAAGAGCAGCAGCACTAAGTGAAGTGGGTGAGATGGAGAAAGAGCAGCAGTACTAAGTGAAGTGGGTGATATGGAGAAAGAGCAGCAGCACTAAGTGAAGTGGGTGAGATGAAGAAAGAGCAGCAGCACTAAGTGAAGTGGGTGATATGGGGAAAGAGCAGCAACACTAAGTGAAGTGGGTGGGTGGAGAAAGAGCAGCAGCACTAAGTGAAGTGGGTGGGATGGAGAAAGAGCAGCAGTACTAAGTGAAGTGGGTGAGATGGAGAAAGAGCAGCAGCACTAAGTGAAGTGGGTGAGATGGAGAAAGAGCAGCAGCACTAAGTGAAGTGGGTGAGATGGAGAAAGAGCAGCAGCACTAAGTGAAGTGGGTGAGATGGAGAAAGAGCAGCAGCACTAAGTGAAGTGGATGAGATGGAGAAAGAGCAGCAGCACTAAGTGAAGTGGGTGAGATGGAGAAAGAGCAGCAGCACTAAGTGAAGTGGGTGGGCGGAGGGGGTGGGGTGTGGGAGACAGAGAAATATGTCATGTGATAGGTCATGACACGTTACACGGCGTGTTAACGAAACTGAAAAATACATTTGAAGCTGAAAAAATGAACTAAAGTAATGTTAAAAAGCGAAAGCATGAGAACAGACGAGACAGGTGACACATTGAGAGAGAAAGACAAACAGAAGGAAGGACTGAACATGGCTCCGTGTTAATGAAGGCAGAAATAGTGCTAGCAGACCAAGCAAGTGAACACTTCTAGCATGAGATAACAAGGGAACCAAGAGGAGACTTCTGACATGGGATAACAAAGGAACCAAGAGAAGACTTCTGACAATGGGATAACAAGGGAACCAAGATAAGACTTCTGACATGGGATAACAAGGGAACCAAGAGGAGACTTCTGACATGGGATAACAAAGGAACCAAGAGAAGACTTCTGACAATGGGATAACAAGGGAACCAAGAGAAGACTTCTGACATGGGATAACAAGGGAACCAAGAGGAGACTTCTGACATGGGATAACAAGGGAACCAAGAGAAGACTTCTGATATGGGATAACAAGGGAACCAAGAGAAGACTTCTGACATGGGATAACAAGGGAAACAAGAGAAGACTTCTGACATGGGATAACAAGGGAACCAAGAGAAGACTTCTGACATGGGATAACAAGGGAACCAAGAGGAGACTTCTGACATGGGATAACAAGGGAACCAAGAGAAGACTTCTGACATGGGATAACAAGGGAACCAAGAGAAGACTTCTGACATGGGATAACAAGGGAACCAAGAGAAGACTTCTGACATGGGATAACAAGGGAAACAAGAGAAGACTTCTGACATGGGATAACAAGGGAACCAAGATAATACTTATGATGTGGGACAACAAGGGAACCAAGAGGAGACTTCTGACATGGGATAACAAGGGAAACAAGAGAATATTTCTGACATGGGATAACGAGGGAAACAAGAGATGACTTCTGACATGGTGTCACGTGGGGTTTATGGGCTCTGCACAATGGAATTATGGACCCTCACGTTTATTCGGTGGGAACTGCTAGTAAGTCACCCTATGAATTACTTTAATAAATTTATTTGTTTAGCTCGTTCTGTGTTAAGGTTGGGGTACAGAAATAGATAGAAAAATGGTAAAAGATTACTGTCACACTAGCTTTCATACGGCTATGAATCATATGTAGTCAAGCCCCTTGATAACAGTTAAAATCACACATTTATTTCTTCTACTCTATACAAGATTCTCTAAGTACTAATCTAACTTAAAAAGTCTCAGTCACTGCTAATAGTTCGATCGCTGATAGTCTAGGCAGCTGTTATTTCTTCCTCGGGCACTTGCTAGTATATGTCATGTAGATTTGGACTACTGTGGTCCGTTTTACAGTTTCTGAAGAGTTGGACTACTGTGGTCCTGTTATGATCAGTTTAAGTGCACTTCTGGGTGTACACTTAACTGCTAGATGGAGCGTGCGAAGTCCTTCTGTGAGGTAGCTTCTGGTCCACCTGGGTAGTTGTGTAGTTGGGTTCCCTTGCCACGCTGTGGGGTCTGACAGGGAGTTTTCCGGGTAGCTCTTTCCGTCTTGTGCGGTAGAGGATACTCCGCCAACTAGTCGTTTCTGTGGAGTGGTGCGCACAGGATAGCTCGGGATAGCTCGCCTGCTCGTCTGTAATATAAGAGACGAAAGTCTGCACAACCCTGAATAATCGGTTTGTGCAGAGCGTCTCACTGAAAGCCAAGTAGCCCTCAGTGATAGCTCCACATCTCTATACATAAGCGACGAACATTCTGCTACTTCCGGGTTCCACTGGAATCTCACTCTAAATTCCTATACATACATAAATATCAATCATGTCTAACTATACACATACAGAATTAAGAATAATATAAACATTCAGTGGTACAGCCACTGGTCTGCAAACATACATATAAGTTAAACAACAGTGGTTCCGTACGGGATACAACATGGCGGCGCAACCGGTCGTGTTTCGCCTCGTGGTCGGCTCTTCCACGTGGTACGGCAAATTCGGAGTAATAATTCTCATTTATGCATAGCAATTTCCACAAACATAATTTCAACAATAATACAAATATATCACGATGAAACAGAAGGGTGTTCATTTACCTGTTTGACAAGTTCAGGCCCGTGATGACTTGAGAGAATTCTAAGATTTCAAAGTCCTGCTTCCTGGTCTATGAGTGTAGAGATTTCTCTAGCTGTGGAGATGTTGACTCTACCTCGTCTCACACACGACTGATTCAAACTGTCTTAGGTTTTGACACATTCATAACTGCTCTACCCACTGAGCCTGCTCTGATTGGTTAAAACGGTCCGATTCAAAACTCAAGTGCTGAGTCACTGCGATGTGGGTGGCTCGCTCGCCGTGTGTGGTATGCTGTGTAATTTAATTGCTGCTGTGTTATAGTCTAACTTCTCTACTGTTACAAAGACTACACATGGCTAAACAGTCACTGGGCAGAGTTAAACTAGCCAATTCATGACAGGCTCCCTCAACTGAAAAAAGGCGATGACTACTGGATTCGACCTTTTTCTACTACAGAGCCTAGTTTAACACTGCACTATCCTAGGGTCCTATTTACAAACTAATTAAGTTGCTCTACCTGAGCTGCAATGCTGTGCCAGGTAGCTATGGACACTAGTGACCGGGTTTTTACTGGACGGGGACGAATTCTGGTGCTGTGGCCCTTAGTTGTGTTGGGTGGGCGACAGCTGCTGTGTCCTCCACTAGATGGCGACTGAGGTAGTCGGCTCCGTGGTTTTCTGTGCCGGGGATGTACTCGATCTGGAATGAGTACGCCTGAAGGGTGAGTGCCCATCGCATCAGGCGAGAGTTTAAAGACTTGGAGGCTGCCAGGAACGATAGTGGTTGGTGGTCCACCTGAACTGTGAAGTGGGTCCCATACAGGTAGAGTTGGAATTTCTGTATGGCCCAGACTAGTCCAAGACATTCTTTCTCCGACGTGGCGTAGTGGGTCTCGGCGGGTCTCAATTTTCTGCTGGCGTAGGCGACAGGGAATAACGTCTCTGCATTCTTGGGGTCGCGCTGTAGCAGTACTGCTCCGAGGCCTAAGTCGCTTGCGTCGGTACGAAGAACGAATGGCTGAGTCAAATCGGGTAGGTGGAGTACTGGCGCCGATGTCATTCTGTCCTTGAGTGTTTGGAATGCCGTCTCACATTCCGCTGTCCAAACTACTTTGTCCGGGGCGATTTTCCGGGTTCCATTTGTCAGAGGTACGGCGATGCTGTTGTAGTTGGGGATGAACTTCTGGTAGAAGCCGCAGAGTCCTAGAAATGACTGCACTTCCTTCTTTGTCTTGGGCCTAGGAGCGTCGAGTAGGCGTTTCACTGTCTTTTCTACCGGTCGCAGGCTTCCTTGACTGATGGTGTGTCCCAGAAATTCTAGTTCTGTGAATCCAATCTGACATTTGGTGGGTCTTGCCGTCAATCCCGTGTCTCTGAGGCGGGCGAGTAGTTGCTGTAGGAGCGTGACATGTTCCTCCCACGTAGGTGTAGCGATGAGGATGTCGTCCATAAACGAATGTAGGTGCTCGCTGCTCAGGGGTGCCAGGAGTTTTCGCATCATGGCGCTGAAGATGCTGGGTGCGTTGTGGAGTCCGAATGGAAGTACATTGAACTCGAAGTGTCCTTCCATAGTGCTGAAAGCTAGGTACTGTCGGACTTGCGGTTGCACTGGTATCTGGTAGTATCCTTTGCTGAGGTCGATGCGTGAGAAGTACTTCGCTCGCTGTAGCTTGGCAAATAGGTCTGTCTGGTCCGGGAGCGGCTCTGGCTGGAACTGCGTTACCGCATTCAGGAGTCTGAAGTCGATGCACAGTCGATGCTCTCCGTTGGGTTTTCGCAACAATACCGTGCCTGCGCTGTAGGGTGAAGTAGACTCTGAGATGATTCCGGCTGCCAGTAGGGTGTCTATCTCTTCCTTGATGGCTCGCTGCTGAGACAGTGGCATCGGGTAGAGCTTCTGGCGGACGGGTGTTGGGTCGGTCACCGTTAAGGTCGGTCTGTGAGCACAGTCTGATGTTGTCGAATGACCTGTAGTACTTGCTGTTGCTGTTTAGCGGCTAGGTCTCCGTTGAGTATCACGTCTTTGTAGGTTTCTTTGGAGTGCAGGGGATACTCTACTGCATTGGTCTCCATGCTTTCTCCTTCTTCCGCGATGGCGATGGCTAGCAAGTTGTGAGTGCTGGGGGTCGCTGGTCGGTCCGTATACTTCTTAAGGAGATTGATATGGTGGTATCGGGCTCTCCCGTTCACCTCTACTTGGTAGACTGTCTTGGATTTCTTGGCAGTCACCCGGTACGGTCCTCTCCAAGCGATGTCCAGCTTGTTGGTTCCACTTGGAAGTAAGAGTAGCACTTGATCGCCGACTTGCAGTTCTCTGTCCTTCGCGTGGCGGTTGTAGTACTTCGCCTGACGGGCTCTTGCCTTCTTCAGTGCTTCACCAGCTTTCTTCCACGTTGTTTTGAGGGTTTCCTGCAGGTCTGCGACGTACTTGGTGGCACCTCTTGGTGTGTCGTCTATCTTGGCTTCCGTCCAACTTCTGCGTAGGGCTTCTAGCGGTCCTGCCAGAGGTCTGCCGAATAGCAAGGTTGACGGGGTGTAGCCTGTGGCTGCATGGGGCGTTTCTCTATATGCGAACAGTGCCGCATTCACGTAGGTGTCCCACGCTTCTGGATTGTCGTCGGCGACTTTCCTGAGTATGGTGAGAAGGGTTCCATTCAGTCTTTCTACTTGTCCGTTGCTGGCGGGGTGGTATGGTGGTGTGCGAATGTGATGAACTTGTATCAACTCGAACACGTCTTGCATCAGGTGGCCGGTGAACTGAGATCCGTTGTCCGTTCTAATGCTGTCCGGGAATCCGACTCTGGTAAAGATGGCGATGAGTGCATCTGCGATCTTCTTGGTGTCGATCGCTGGCAACGGGACTGCTTCGCACCACATCGTACATGCGTCGACGAGTGTGAGTAGAAATCTGTTCCTCTTCTTGGTCATGGGCAGTGGTCCTACTATGTCTACTGAGACTTGCTGGAATGGCACGCCGACTACTACTGATGGTCCTAAGGTAACTGGTACGGTGTGATGTCGCGGGGAATATCGTTGACATTGGTGGCAAGATTTCACGTAGCGCTTGACATCCTCCGTGATTCCTGGCCAATAGTAGTGTGCGCTGATTCTCTGCACTGTGGCTCCAATTCCCATGTGTCCGCTGAGTGGCATGCTGTGGCCTAATTCTAGTACTTGGGCTCGAAGGGTGGCTGGTAGTACTAGTTGGGTGTGATCTCCATCTCCTTGTCGATGTAGAACTCCCTCTTCCATGTAGAAGTCTCCCTTGTGCGGGGGTGTGTGCGCCTTGGGTAGCTTCTGGAAGCACTTCGCTATCGAGGTGTCTTCTTTCTGTGCTGTTTTGATCTCTTCGAGTCCTGGGTTCGGAGCGAACTCGGGCTGGGGTGGTTGGGTTTTAGCTTGGGCCCTGGTTTGCACTGCAGCTATCTCTACGGTGTTGGGGGGCGTGCCTAAGAACACATACCTACAACCTAGCACTAGATCATACAGGGGTTTCTGTAAAACAGCTGCTTGGATTCGTCCTGTGACGTACCTACTCTCTACTTCGATCCAAGCTATTGGGCAAGTAGTCGTCGGTTTCGTCAAGTCTGCTCCTTGTAAGTCGACTGTCTTGTCTGTCAAGTCCGCGCGCGATACAAGAGATTCGCTAACTATCGCGTCGTATGATAGACCTGTGTCATACAGACAGTTCGCTTCTTTTCCGTTGACCTTGACCGTGTCTGTCACCGATGGGTGATCTCTGATCGTGTGTGGCTTGTTACCGCTGCTTTGAGTTAGAACTCTGTGCGCTGGCCGGCTTTCGCGCTCTTCCCTACGTTGTGCGGCCAACTTGAAACATTCTGCGGTGGAGTGATTGTTTCTGTTGCAGAACGAACAATACCGTCTCTGTTCTGCGGGACCTCTTTTCCCGAATTCCGTGTTGGGTCCTTTATTTTGCCCAGGTCTGGGGTTATTCGGCTTATTCGCGGTGCGCTCTTCCCGGTTAAGGCTTCGTTTCTGTGCCTCTTTCCCGTTAGGCTTTAGGTCTCGCCTGAAGCTCTTGGCTTCTCCATGGGCGGCCACGTACCTATCTGCGACCTTGACCAGATCCTCCAGTCTTTCCGCGCCCTGCTCTACTGAGAATGTCCTCAGCTCGGGGGTCATGGTTTCCCGTAGCTGTTCCCATACTAACAGTTCTGTCAGTCCATCATACGTCTTAGCCGTGGCTGACTGGCTAATCCACTTATCCAGCGTTGTGGACAACCGATCCGCGAACTGCGCATAGCTCTCTCCTTTCACTCTCCGATTGGTGCGGAACTTTTGCCGGTAGCATTCTCCTGTTAGTTCGAATCCCGTTAGGAGTGCCTCTTTTACTTTGTGATAGTCAGTCACTCTGTCAGTCGGTAGCTTACTGTAGATGTCATAAGCCTTTCCTCTAAGCCCTTGACTAAGCTTAAAAGACCAATGAGTGGGATCTAGTTTGTACTCTGTTGCTAGACGCTCAAACCTAGTCAGATAGAGATCTAGACCTTCTTCTCTCTCATTGAATGTCCCCAGTGGAAATGACATTCCTTGTACGGGGTTGGGGGCTACATCTAGCTGATCTGAGTGGGGAGGGGTTGAGGAAGAACTTGAAGCTCCTGATCCCAATCTTCTTAGCTCTAACTCATGCTGTCTTTCTTTTTCCTTTTCTTCCCTCTCTTTTTCTTTTTCTGCCCTCTCATACTCCCATTTCCTAACTTCTGCATCTCTCTCTCTGCTGCTAGCTCTAATTTCCTCGTTTCTCTCTCTGCCTCTAATTTCTTCTGCTCTAGTTCTAATTTCTTTTGCTCTGCTTCTAATTTCTTCGCCTCTCTCTCCGCTTCTAACTTCTTTGCCTCTCTCTCTGCTGCTCTCTCTGCCTTAGCCTCCTGTTTCTCTACCTCTGCATTGATATACGCAATTAAGTCTCCCCCTGCTAAGTGTAAAGCTTCCCCTAATTCCTTGAAGCGCAATCTCAAGGCCACTGGGTCCGACATTGCCAAACGTGTCTATGAACAACCTCTGAATAACGTGGAATACCAAAACACTAGCAATATTGCAAGTCAATAAAAACAATGCAAAGACCATAAAATTCGCAATCAATAATAGAATAAAACAAGAGTCAAATGGCATACAACAGTTACTTAAGCAAAACCTGCAAAAGAACAATGCAACATACAGGCACAAAAATATTTGAAGCAAACAAGTTTTTAACTAAAGAATAGTGCACCACAACTGATCAGTGTTTGTTATAACTATTCTAAGTTATTCTACTACTACTGTTATCTAATTTTATTGTACTTAGATCCGGTTATACCCAATTCCTATTATACACAGATCCTGGCTAGGCTCGCCAATTAAAGTGTCACGTGGGGTTTATGGGCTCTGCACAATGGAATTATGGACCCTCACGTTTATTCGGTGGGAACTGCTAGTAAGTCACCCTATGAATTACTTTAATAAATTTATTTGTTTAGCTCGTTCTGTGTTAAGGTTGGGGTACAGAAATAGATAGAAAAATGGTAAAAGATTACTGTCACACTAGCTTTCATACGGCTATGAATCATATGTAGTCAAGCCCCTTGATAACAGTTAAAATCACACATTTATTTCTTCTACTCTATACAAGATTCTCTAAGTACTAATCTAACTTAAAAAGTCTCAGTCACTGCTAATAGTTCGATCGCTGATAGTCTAGGCAGCTGTTATTTCTTCCTCGGGCACTTGCTAGTATATGTCATGTAGATTTGGACTACTGTGGTCCGTTTTACAGTTTCTGAAGAGTTGGACTACTGTGGTCCTGTTATGATCAGTTTAAGTGCACCTCTGGGTGTACACTTAACTGCTAGATGGAGCGTGCGAAGTCCTTCTGTGAGGTAGCTTCTGGTCCACCTGGGTAGTTGTGTAGTTGGGTTCCCTTGCCACGCTGTGGGGTCTGACAGGGAGTTTTCCGGGTAGCTCTTTCCGTCTTGTGCGGTAGAGGATACTCCGCCAACTAGTCGTTTCTGTGGAGTGGTGCGCACAGGATAGCTCGGGATAGCTCGGGATAGCTCGCCTGCTCGTCTGTAATATAAGAGACGAAAGTCTGCACAACCCTGAATAATCGGTTTGTGCAGAGCGTCTCACTGAAAGCCAAGTAGCCCTCAGTGATAGCTCCACATCTCTATACATAAGCGACGAACATTCTGCTACTTCCGGGTTCCACTGGAATCTCACTCTAAATTCCTATACATACATAAATATCAATCATGTCTAACTATACACATACAGAATTAAGAATAATATAAACATTCAGTGGTACAGCCACTGGTCTGCAAACATACATATAAGTTAAACAACAGTGGTTCCGTACGGGATACAACATGGCGGCGCAACCGGTCGTGTTTCGCCTCGTGGTCGGCTCTTCCACGTGGTACGGCAAATTCGGAGTAATAATTCTCATTTATGCATAGCAATTTCCACAAACATAATTTCAACAATAATACAAATATATCACAATGAAACAGAAGGGTGTTCATTTACCTGTTTGACAAGTTCAGGCCCGTGATGACTTGAGAGAATTCTAAGATTTCAAAGTCCTGCTTCCTGGTCTATGAGTGTAGAGATTTCTCTAGCTGTGGAGATGTTGACTCTACCTCGTCTCACACACGACTGATTCAAACTGTCTTAGGTTTTGACACATTCATAACTGCTCTACCCACTGAGCCTGCTCTGATTGGTTAAAACGGTCCGATTCAAAACTCAAGTGCTGAGTCACTGCGATGTGGGTGGCTCGCTCGCCGTGTGTGGTATGCTGTGTAATTTAATTGCTGCTGTGTTATAGTCTAACTTCTCTACTGTTACAAAGACTACACATGGCTAAACAGTCACTGGGCAGAGTTAAACTAGCCAATTCATGACACATGGGATAAAAATGGAAAAATTAGAAGACTTCTCACATGGGATAAAAAGGGAAACAAGAGAAGACTTCTGACGTGGGATAACAAGGGAAACAAGAGAAGACGTCTGACAAGGAATAAAGGAGAAGGGACAAGAAAAGGGAAACTTGAACGATGGGTGCTGAGAATGGGCAATATAAATGCCATATAAAACAATATGGTCCAGTCTGTGACTTTGT
>CM072514.1:17483069-17708069 GCA_036898135.1 Oncomelania hupensis
CACATCTCTTAGAAATAGATTTGAGAGTGAGTGTTGTGTCTGCTGAATGTTTATTTGCCAGACGATTTAGGAATTTTAGAAAGCTACATCAACTGTTTATCATTGTGTTTCACAAATAGATGAGAGTGATGTTGAAATAGGTGAATGCTTACTTGCTAGAAGATGCTACAGTAGTATTAGCTTGATGGAAAACGTGTTACCAATCACCAATAAAATAAAATGTGTCACCAATCACCAATAAAATAAAATGTGTCTCCAATCACCAATAAAATAAAATGTGTCGCCAATCACCAATAAAATAAAATGTGTCACAAATCACCAATAAAATAAAATGTGTCACCAATCACCAATAAAATAAACCGTGTCGTACCTCTGTTAGGAATTGTTTGATACAAGAATGATGCTGAATGAAAATTACATTGGTTAGCGGATTCAGAAGAACTCTACAGATTAATTATCCAAGAAGCGTCTAAGGTGTGTGTGTGTCCTTGAGAAAGAGAGAGAGAGAGAGAGAGAGAGAGAGAGAGAGAGAGAGAGAGAGAGAGTAGGTATGTGCACGCCAATTTCAGTTGGGTGGAATGGCAAGGTCGTTGCAACAAACGGACAAAGAATAATTATGTTGTAGATGACAAGATTTTCATCATCGGCAGAACGTCCCGCATGCAACAGTAAGTCAGGGTGCTTGGATAAGATGTGGTCAAGTTTGGAACAATCCTCTTAGCAAAAGTTACGCAACATAATACTTCGTACGTCAGACGAAATTTGGAAGCAGCTTTGTATTTCTAAACAAAAACTAAAAAACACTGCATCGTACGCTAACAATAACAAAAACTAGCTACAATTTCCACCAGTAAATTCAATTGATGATGATGATGATGATGATGAGGAGGAGGAGGAAGAGGTTTTCAAGTTTAGCTTGTGATGTCAAGAGTCTCCAACCATGTTCAATGCAGCTGAGCAGAGACATTTGAACCAGAGTGTTATTGTTTTCTGTACATGTTGAGCGGCAGATGTGAATATGTTGATATCGTATTGTGCAAAACCAACTGTGTTCAGTGTGCCCTTCGGCAAGTTTTTGGTTAGCTAAGTGCGCTATGGAAGACTCAAAGACATTTAAAATGATAGTGTCAGAAAAAAATAGGACCCACGACAAAAATAGTCCAGATTCATAGAATTTAAACAAACAATTTGACACCCTGTAGCGTGTGTTTTCATTTTTCGATAAGGGCCACACTGAGATGGACAATTCATGTCTGTGGGTCAGGTTTCACGTTTTTCCACCAAGCGCCAAGTTAGCCTTGTTGCTTCTCTCTCTCTCTCTCTCTCTCTCTCTCTCTCTCTCTCTCTCTCTCTCTCTCTCTCTCTCTCTCTCTCTCGCTTCCCACAATTCTCCACTTATTTCTACTTGGAAGACTTCTAAGTGGGGCATTAGAGGGAGAGAACTGACTTGAAGTGGGTTGTTTCCTTGTATGCTCTCCCTTTAACGTCCTGTTACACGTCCAACGTCTTCCTCTGTTTGCCCAACTCTACTCAGCAACTGTACTTCTTCTTCCTTCTCTTGTTGTTGCTTGTTGTTGTTATTGTTGTTGTTGTTCCTTCTTCTTCTTCTTCTTCTTCTTCTTCTTCTTCTTCTTCTTCTACTTCTACTTCTTCTTCTTCTCCTCCTCTTTCTTCTTCTTCTTCTTCTTCTTCTTCTTCTTCTTCTTCTTCTTCTTCTTCTTCTTCTTCTTCTTCTTCTTCTTCTTCCTCCTGCTCTTGTTGTTGTCATTGTTGTTTGTTCGTCTTCTGAAATGCACTGCTTCATGTCACAACGTCTTTAATTGTTTGTCCAACTCAACTTGCCACTGCCTTCCTGCTATTTTCTGTGCCCTCTCAGTCTTCAAACTACATCCTTGCTATTTCAATGTGCTCGTACACATCTCATCATTCCTGCTAGTTGACCCAGCTCGCTTCAGCACTTTTAGTGAAGGCATTTTAGACATACACATTTTTAGTGATAGGGATTATATCCAACCCGTTGGCAGGTAGCTCCTGTCCCCTTGCTTTAGGACAGACAACTTCCACCTGTAACACACAGATCTTTTCTCTACTAAGCATTCCTATCCTATCCTATCCCATAACTCGGAGGTCGTAGGGGCACCACAGATGATCGTTTAACCAGCGTACTCCATCGATTGCATTACTATTGCATTGCAATACTAAGCATTGCCTTACGGGTTTTCCTTTGGTTTGTAATTGCATGTCTGTTTCAGGACTATGGTGCTAGATACATTTAGAGAAGACGATAAATTAATAACGTAATGTATCAGTGGGGTGGGAGGAGGTTGTGACTTTTATATGCACGCTGGTCTGTTAGAAGTAGTTAGTCCTGGTCACCAAAATCTTCACTCAACACATCAGTAGAATGTAGTTAGGATCTAAGCGGACCAGCGACCTTGTCCTTTAGCTGTGGCTTTGTCCCAGAGGTTGAGATAGAGTTCAGCTTCGATTGGAGGCTAAAACAGAGAACAACGATAACGACCTATCGCCCAGAGCCATCACACACGTGCCAGAGCCATCACACACCTGCCAGAGCCATCACACACCTGCCAGAGCCATCACACACCTGCCAAAGCAGAACAGTCGGTAGTGCGCTGAGCTGATGGTCCCGAGGGAGACAAAACGTGTACGCACTTTCTAAACAAAATAATGTTCCAGAGGTCAGGGATTAGATAAAAGATGATTTTAGTATTGCAGATGCTCCACGCTACGCTCAGTGAATAGAATGATCGAAGCAATAAGTTGGCATGAGCAAACAAATTGACCTTTAAAACGACCCATCTCAAACGTTGTAGGAATGAAGGTTGTGCCTAGTTAGAGAGTCGTGTTAAAGTTGTGCTCTATTGTTTGGGCGTCAGACAATTAGTCATTATTTATAGGGTCCAGCGGACTGCAAAGAGCCGAATCAGGACCACCGACAGACTATGCGCCCAAAGGTTAAAAGTGGTTGCCTCGGGCGGCTTGAGTTAGATCCTGTATTTGCCATGGCCTTGAGCAGCTCTTGAGCCGGAACATGCGTTGTATAAGAACGATTAAATACAAACAAAAAGAGCGAGATCGTCTTATTGCCTGCGACCATCGTCTTCTAGTCAACATCCTAAGTCTTCCGCCACCTGTGGCCCACTGTTGATTAAAAAAATAACCGCGTTCTTTAACCTGCCGCTGGGGCGACACTGTTTAGAGTTGAACGGCGAAAGAGTCATTACAGACAGTCAAGTTTTCTTGAATCGCGGCCATGCAAGAAATCCAACACTGGGTCATTCTGCTTACACGTTAAACGTCATTTTGGGAAAGAAAAGTTTCACCGTATTGGGCACAACACGTGCATAGTTTGTTCAATGGCCAGAAGATTTAAGGTTGATTGGTCAGAAGATTTAAGGTTGATTGGTCAGAAGATTTAGGGTTGATTGGTCAGAAGATTTAAGGTTGATTGGTCAAAGCTTTCCTGACAACTTCACCCTCACCCCATTCAATGTCTAACTTTTGTTAGTATTCTCTCACTTGATCTCCCCAGACTTTCGCCAAAGCCTGGGCAATTTGGCGTGTCTTTAATCCTACACTTTAGAAATGCGTAGGGACGTCAGCGCCTAATTGTACAAGTGAGAGGTGTGCTGTTGTGCACAGGCACCGTGTTTTCAATATCGATCTGTGGTACATGTGATCAGGTCGTTGTTCAAGTGAAACGAGGGAACTCAACGCTCCATCGATCATTTCTTTCAACTAGAGAACAACCCCCCACCCTCTCTCTCTCTCTCCCCCCCCCTCTCTGTCTCTGTCTCTGTGTCAACCGATTTTCATGTTTTTATTTATTTATTTTATTTTATTTAATCGTTCTTGTCTAGCGCTTGTTCCAGCTTAAGAGCTGCTCAAGGCGCTGGCCGATACAGGATCTAACAATTTACTCAAGCCGCCCTTGGTCGTAACTCCCTTCTTACAGGCTCCATTTTATCCCATAAACATCCACCCAGAGAACACAGAAACATACAAGCTTAGGTCTGTCACTGACCTCTCATTTTTCTCCTCATACATTCTTGCTCATGTATTACAGTGTTTAAACAGTCCCTTCATATGGCTTTGCCCCAAAAAGAGTCAGCCTTTGGGGTCCTAGTTTTTGGAAGTAGAAGACAAAAATTGCTAGTGCAAAAGCTATATTTAAAGCCTATTACTAAACAGATTTATCGAGAGAGAGAGAGAGAGAGAGAGAGAGGAGAGAGAGAAAGAGAGAGAGAGAAAGAGAAGTACAGCTTTATGGCCCTAAAAGATTGATTTTCTTATTGAAAATGTATTCAAATACATTTACTATTTTTTTTAAAATAATGCTTTATTGTCCCTTTTTATCGGGAACTTAGACTTGAAAAAAAAAATAAACATAAGACATAAGACTTTTATTCACTTGAAATATTACAAGAATTTGTCTTGCGCGTCGGGGGAATGATACAACGATATTAACATTAAAAACAATTTAGATCTTTTCACTCACACTGCATAAAACGTAATACACGAAATAAAAGCGAACACGCACACACACACATACACACACACACACACACACACCCACACACACACACACACACACACACACACACATATAATCAAAACAAGCAAGTATAAAACATACGTTACGCTGTTTTTTTAATAGTAATTTAATTAGTGCAAAACTTGTTTCATCATTTATTTCGAAAGCCATTGCTTGCATTTGACTTCACAAATCGCGAAGTTGTTTCTGTAACTGTTTGTCCGTGCGAAGTGCTGCAGCACACAACATTGACCTATGTTGAGCCATGGACAGCCTATCCTATCCTATCCTATCCCGTAACTCAGAGGTCGTAAGGGCACTACAGATGATCGTTTAACCAGCGTACTCCATCTTTCCCTGTCCTCAGCAACTTAACCTTGATGGTTTCGCTCAGTGTCAAACCAGTCCATTCTCGAATGTTGCCCTCCCACCTCTTGTTCATCTAGCCGTTTTCCTTTTCTCGGTGACATCGCTTGCGTGTTTTTTTTCTCCAGAAGGTTCTTATTCTCTGCGTACAATTCGAGCACAGGGCGTATTTCTAGGTCTGACCGCGTAATCCCATCACAGGGCGTATTTCTAGGTCTGACCGCATAATCCCATCACAGGGCGCATTTCTATGTCTGACCGCATACTAACATCACAGGGCGTATTTCTAGGTCTGGCCGCATAATCCCATCACAGGACGCATTTCTATGTCTGACCGCATACTAACATCACAGGGCGTATTTCTAGGTCTGGCCGCATAATCCCATCACAGGAGGCATTTCTAGGTCTGGCCGCATACTAACATCACAGGGCGCATTTCTAGGTCTGACCGCATACTAACATCACAGGGCGTATTTCTAGGTCTGACCGCATACTAACATCACAGGGCGTATTTCTAGGTCTGACCGCATAATCCCATCACAGGGCGTATTTCTAGGTCTGGCCGCATACTAACATCACAGGGCGCATTTCTATGTCTGACCGCATACTAACATCACAGGACGCATTTCTATGTCTGACCGCATACTAACATCACAGGGCGTATTTCTAGGTCTGACCGCATACTAACATCACAGGGCGTATTTCTATGTCTGACCGCATACTAACATCACAGGGCGTATTTCTAGGTCTGACCGCATACTAACATCACAGGGCGCATTTCTAGGTCTGACCCAATAATCCCATCACAGGGCGTATTTCTAGGTCTGACCGCATACTAACATCACAGGGCGTATTTCTAGGTCTGACCGCATACTAACATCACAGGGCGCATTTCTAGGTCTGACCTCATACTAACATCACAGGGCGTATTTCTAGGTCTGACCGCATACTAACATCACAGGGCGTATTTCTATGTCTGACCGCATACTAACATCACAGGGCGTATTTCTAGGTCTGACCGCATACTAACATCACAGGGCGTATTTCTAGGTCTGACCGCATACTAACATCACAGGGCGTATTTCTAGGTCTGACCGCATACTAACATCACAGGGCGTATTTCTAGGTCTGACCGCATACTAACATCACAGGGCGTATTTCTAGGTCTGGCCGCATAATCCCATCACAGGACGCATTTCTAGGTCTGGCCGCATACTAACATCACAGGGCGCATTTCTAGGTCTGACCGCATAATCCCATCACAGGGCGTATTTCTAGGTCTGGCCGCATACTAACATCACAGGGCGCATTTCTATGTCTGACCGCATACTAACATCACAGGACGCATTTCTATGTCTGACCACATACTAACATCACAGGGCGTATTTCTAGGTCTGACCGCATACTAACATCACAGGGCGCATTTCTAGGTCTGACCGAATAATCCCATCACAGGGCGTATTTCTAGGTCTGACCGCATACTAACATCACAGGGCGTATTTCTAGGTCTGACCGCATACTAACATCACAGGGCGCATTTCTAGGTCTGACAGCATACTAACATCACAGGGCGTATTTCTAGGTCTGACCGCATACTAACATCACAGGGCGCATTTCTATGTCTGACCGCATACTAACATCACAGGACGCATTTCTATGTCTGACCGCATACTAACATCACAGGGCGTATTTCTAGGTCTGACCGCATACTAACATCACAGGGCGCATTTCTAGGTCTGACCGAATAATCCCATCACAGGGCGTATTTCTAGGTCTGACCGCATACTAACATCACAGGGCGTATTTCTAGGTCTGACCGCATACTAACATCACAGGGCGCATTTCTAGGTCTGACAGCATACTAACATCACAGGGCGTATTTCTAGGTCTGACCGCATACTAACATCACAGGGCGCATTTCTAGGTCTGACCGCATACTAACATCACAGGGCGTATTTCTAGGTCTGACCGCATACTAACATCACAGGGCGTATTTCTAGGTCTGACCGCATACTAACATCACAGGGCGCATTTCTAGGTCTGACCGAATAATCCCATCACAGGGCGTATTTCTAGGTCTGACCGCATACTAACATCACAGGGCGTATTTCTAGGTCTGACCGCATACTAACATCACAGGGCGCATTTCTAGGTCTGACCGCATACTAACATCACAGGGCGTATTTCTAGGTCTGACCGAATAATCTCATCACAGGGCGTATTTCTAGGTCTGACCGCATAACCCCAACACAGGGCGTATTTCTAGGTCTGACGAATAATCCCATTGATGGTTTCCTCCATGTTATGCAGCAAAATCAAAATGGAAAGTAGAAAGTAGGCGGAAGCCACGGGGTGATAGGATTGAATGGAACACATTCAGCGACTTCCAAGCCGCACGCTCATACCCAGTAAGCGGCACAGCTCGGTTGACTTTATAGGCGTCCGAACTGAACGTCATCCGACTATTGGTTGCGTTTTCCATAACCCGGCCCCAGATGTAGACAGTCGTAATAGTGTGCTGGTGTGTCCCGACTATAATCCACAATAGTATTCCACTTTCAACAGACCCTATAGTGTGCTGGTGTGTCCCGACTATAATCCACAATAGTATTCCATCTTCAACAAGCTCGTGCTCCCCAATCGCCCCGCACCCCTCCACAGGAGGTTTCGCTTGGCGCGAGATAGGAAGGAGAACGATTCAAGAACGGAGGTCCATGCCACCTGAGAATGGAGAGACGAGAAATGTGTTTGAACACAGTAAGTGGTCTCCTTTAGGAGAGGGGATTGTTGTCATGCTGGAGTCTAGTATATCATGTTTAACATCCATGCAGTTATAGTCTGTGGAAGGGTCGGTATAGTGACCATATTGTCTATAATAACTTGGCAGGATTGGTCCCTGGTGACTCAGGCGTTAGTTTGACTGCGAACACTGGCCATCGTTTTGTTGACATCAGTGTTATGGTTATTTCGGTGTTAAGATCGTGTGGGATTTGGAGTAGGTTTCGGTGAGACTGTTTTATTATCTCCCTTTGTTCTGGGCGGCGCTGTGTAGCGATTGTCGCGCTTTGGTTGAGACGTCAATACCAATCTCAATGAAATGCTGTATAGAGAACATGTATTGGCCGTGCTTTGGTTAAGACGTCAATACCAATCTCAATGAAATGCTGTATAGAGAACATGTATTGGCCGTGCTTTGGTTGAGACGTCAATACCAACCTCAATGAAATGTTGTATAGAGAACATGTATTGGCCGTGTTTTGGTTGAGACGTCAATACCAACCTCAATGAAATGTTGTATAGAGAACATGTATTGGCCGTGCTTTGGTTAAGACGTCAATACCAATCTCAATGAAATGCTGTATAGAGAACATGTATTGGCCGTGCTTTGGTTGCGACGTCAATACCAATCTCAATGAAATGTTGTATAGAGAACATGTTTTGGCCGTACCTGATGGCTCCACCGAAAAAGACAGTGCTGAAGACGTCCAACACTGAACACTACAAAGTGGAGTGAAGGCGACGATGTCACAACATAAGGCTAGCGCCAAAGGAAGGGTAAGCGGGCCATATATCAAATCTTTTTTCAATCCGCATCAGTAGTTTACGCACGTGCGGTAAGCAAATGACGCTGGAGCGCGTGGACAGCACGCACGCGCGCGCACAAATGCGAAGAGCTAATTTGCATTGCAAATGGTCGTGGCCGCTGGGATGTGCGGGAGATTTTCTACCAATCAGCGTGGCGGGTTGTCTGGTGTGCAAATGAAATGATAAATGGCGAGAGGGAGAATATGGCTACAGGTCCTCTCCCCCACTTAGTGCCCGCCACCGTTCAAATCCCATGTCACGTGACCAGACTGCAGGCAAGGGACTTTACTCACCCCTGACCGAAACAGCAGGCAGCACGGAGTTAACGGTCTTTAGTATCAAAGTCATTCAGATATCTAAACGCCTTGTTAAGTTATACAATCTTGGCCATTTTCGCGCTGGACTTTTTTGACTGATATTATGTAGAGTCTAAACTACATATTATGTAGACCATATACTACATTATGTACACCCTAAACTACATATTATGTACACCCTAAACTATTATGTAGACCCTAAACTACATAGTATGTACACCCTAAACTATTATGTACACCCTAAACTACATATTATGTACACCCTAAACTACATATGATGTAGACTCTAAACTATATATGTACACCCTAAACTACATATTACGTACACCCTAAACTACATTATATGTACACCCTAAACTACATATTATGTACACCCTAAACTACATATTGTGTAGACCCTAAACTATAATTATATTATGTAGACCTTAAACTATATATTATGTAGACCCTAAACTATATATTATGTAGACCTTAAACTATATATTATGTAGGCCGTATACTACATATTATGTAGACCTTATACTACATAATATGTAGACCTTATACTATATATTATGTGCACCCTATACTATATATTATGTAGACCCTATACTACATATTATGTACACTCTATACTACATATTATGTAGACCCTAAAATACATATTATGTAGACCCTATAAACATAATTATCATGGTACACCTTATGAAAAGATGTGCACACAAAGTCATCTGCTGTGAGAAATATCTTCAGACACCGTCAAGATTCCAACTCCAGTCGATTGTGCGCCAGGCAAACAAAACCCCGACACCCACACACAATTACCTACACCCACACACAATTACCTACACCCACACAAAATTACCTACACCCACAATTACCTACACCCACACACAATTACCTACACCCACACACAATTACCTACACCCACACACAATTACCTAGACACACAATTACCTACACCCACACACAATTACCTACACCCACACACAATTACCTACACCCACACACAATTACCTACACCCACACACAATTACCTACACCCACACACAATTACCTACACCCACAATTACCTACACCCACACACAATTACCTACACCCACACACAATTACCTACACCCACACACAATTACCTACACCCACACACAATTACCTACACCCACACACAATTACCTACACCCACACACAATTACCTACACCCACAATTACCTACACCCACACACAATTACCTACACCCACACACAATTACTTACACACAATTACCTACACCCACACACAATTACTTACACACACAATTACCTACACCCACACACAATTACCTACACCCACATACAATTTCCTACACCCACATACAATTACTTACACACACCATTACCTACAAACACATACATTTATCTACACCCACACACAATTACTTACACACAATTACCTACACCCACACAAATTACCTACACCCACACACAATTACTAACACACACAATTACCTAAACCCACACACAATTACCTACACCCACTTACAATTACTTACACAATTACCAACACCCACACACAATTACCTACACCCAC
Source organism: Oncomelania hupensis (assembly GCA_036898135.1). Classification (NCBI taxonomy): domain Eukaryota; kingdom Metazoa; phylum Mollusca; class Gastropoda; order Littorinimorpha; family Pomatiopsidae; genus Oncomelania; species Oncomelania hupensis. The sequence goes on from CM072514.1 coordinate 17,493,438, forward strand.
ACACAATTACCTACACCCACACACAATTAACTACACCCACACACAATTAACTACACCCACACACAATTACCTACATCCACACAAACTTACCTACACACCCACACAATTACCTACATCCACACACAATTAAATACACCCACACAAAATTAATTACATCCACACTCAATTAACTACACCCACACACAATTAATTACACCTACACACAATTAACTACACCCACATACAATTACCTACATCCAAATAAAATTACCTACACCAACACACAATTACTTACACCCACACAGAATTAACTACACTCACATACAATTAACTACATCCACACACGATTAAACTCACAATTACCTACACCCACACACAATTACCTATACACACAATTACCAACACCCACACACAATTGCCTATACACACAATTACCTACACCCACATACAATTACCTATACACACAATTACCTACACCCACACACAATTACCTACATCCACACACCTTTACCTATACATGCAATTACCTACACCCACACACAATTACCTACACCCACACACAATTACTTATACACACAATTACCTACACCCACACCCAATTACCTACACCCACACACAATTACCTATACACACAATTACCTACACCCACACACAATTCCCTACACCCACACACAATTACCTATACACGCAATTACCTACACCCACACACAATTACCTACACCCACACACAATTACCTATACACACAATTACCTACACCCACACACAATTACCTACATCCACACACAATTACTTATACACACAATTACCTACATCCACACACATTTACCTATACACACAATTACCTACATCCACACACAATTATCTACTCCCACACACAATTATCTACTCAATTACCTACATCTACACACAATTACCTACACACATAATTACCTACACCATCACACATCAAGGCCATGGGACATTGTCAATCTGAAGAGAAAACTTCAATATGACAATGAATAATCAGTTCTTGTTGTCGTTTTTTTTTCACAATGAACTAGAATGACTGTGCTAAGGGGGGTGGAACATGGACAAGCTCCGGAGTGTCTTCACTTCACTAGACAAGCTCCGGAGTGTCTTCCCTTCCCTGGACAAGCTCCGGAGTGTCTTCACTTCACTGGACAAGCTCCGGTGTGTCTTCACTTCACTGGACAAGCTCCGGAGTGTCTTCACTTCACTGGACAAGCTCCGGTGTGTCTTCACTTCACTGGACAAGCTCCGGAGTGTCTTCCCGTCACTGGACAAGCTCCGGAGTGTCTTCACTTCACTGGACAAGCTCCGGAGTGTCTTCACTTCACTGGACAAGCTCCGGTGTGTCTTCACTTCACTGGACAAGCTCCGGTGTGTCTTCGGTTCACTGTATGGAAATTATGCCAAGCTTCTGTCATGGATGTGACAGTTTTAAATATGGAGATTGTGCTAAACTGCTGTCATGGATGTGACACTGTATGAAGATTGTGCCAAGCTGCTGTCATGGATGTAACAGTATTCAATACGGAGATTGTGTCAAACTGCTGTCTTTGATGTGACACTGTATGGAGATTGTGCCAAGCTGCTGTCATGGATGTGACACTGTATGGAGATTGTGCCAAACTGCTGTCATGGATGATGTGGCAGTATTCAATATGGAGATTGTGCCAAACTGCTGTCATGGATGTAACAGTATTCAATATGGAGATTGTGCCAAACTGCTGTCTTGGATGTGACACTGTATGGAGATTGTGCCAAGCTGCTGTCATGGATGTGACACTGTATGGAGATTGTGCCAAACTACTGTCATGGATGTGAAACTGTATGGAGATTGTGCCAAACTACTGTCATGGATGTGACACTGTATGGGGATTGTGCCAAACTACTGTCATGGATGATGTGACAGTATTCAGCTATAGTGCAACACCATCAGGTCTTATTAGCAATTTCTCTAACAAACTCCAAAAGGCCTGTGAAAATAGGTATGAAACCCTGGCAAGCCCATGACTATGGCCTGTATTGCCTGTCTGGAGTTCTGGAAAGTTCCACAAAGTCCTTAAGGACTGGTTAAGCTACAGATGAATGTCATTACAAACTCTGAGCGCAGTCCTTTATTCCAAGGTCCAGAAAATGTGTGGTAATATAACAGAACCTTGAAAATTCTATAACGCCTTCGCGGGCTTCTTAAGGTCGTCAATACTCCGAATGAAGAAGCAGTAAGCTACAGGGGAAAGCCATCAGGGCCTGTGGGCACATTCCGTGTTGGGTGGTCAGCAGTTATTACGGCTGTCGCAAATCTTGTTGAGTCGCACCGCCATCTTCTGTCAGCCTCTACTTTCCCCGCTTACTGTACAGCCTAAAGATGGAGGAATGGTCGCAGTACACGCACCATCGATCGGACAAGGAAAAGGGAGGTACATTTCCCCTCCTGTCTCTCGGGGACGGGCGTCCCGCTGCTCGCTTATGCTATAAATGGATATTCTATACACACATAGCCCGTTTTAATAACATTGAGGATGCTGATCATCGTGGCCCATTTTATAATCATCCTTGTTGAAAGATGTTTAGACCTCAGGTCGTTAATACCGGAAGAAATTAATAACATGCACTGCATGACTAAAACTAAGCACGTTCTGTGAAAAATGATTAGTGTTGTTATAAGAAAAAAAAATTAGCTAGGGACATGCCAGTGTAACTGTAAGTAAAGACACTTAAATCTGGGATGAGTCTGAACACTTTTCTAGGTATAAAAACATTGATGCGAGCGGGAACATGACAATGGGTTAAGACTACAAATAAAGGAGTCATGTTAAAACTACAGGCTAGGCAAAGGTTATCATCATTGTGTGAATCGTGTCAACATTCTATGGAGATCAAGGAAATCGATCTTGATTGTCAGGGTAAACATGTTTGTGCACCCTGCGCGTGTCTCTTTAGTATGGAACTGTGCGTTACAAATATAGTAGTCAGTCTGGGATCATATTGCCCTAGCTTTTCTTGGATGCGCCACATGTTTCGCGTCCTGGTCCATTTTTCAAGAAATTGTGAGGGGAATATTACGGTATTACTGTTGTTGGCAGGCAAACCTTACCATAAGGGTTAGGTATTTGACAGTGTGATAGTACCAACCCGCCAGCCCAGGTCTGCGTGCTGAAATCAATGGCAGATCAACAGTCCACAACAGCCCACACAGCCTGACTGTCACATCACACTATGTATGGTGTTTTCGTTTGTGACCCTCGCAACATTCTGGAAACGCTGAGTATCTTGAGATTGCAGTTGTACGGTATAAAAACAGACTGCGGACTCAGTAGACAGTCCTCCTCCTTCTTCTTCTTCTTCTTCTTTTATTTGGAGCTGCCAACCTCAACTTATTGAGGACGCTGCAGCCAACATTAGGGGAGGTGGTACATCGCGCTTATAAAAGTACGGCAGATAAAAAAAAAAGGGGGGGGGGGAGGTGTTAGGGTTGGGGGTAGAGTGGAGGGTGGGGGAGGTAGGAGGAAGGGAAAGGAGGGGTTACAGCTGGGATTTGAAGCTCTCCAGCTCAGGGTCTAAGACCACATGGGCAGGGAGCTTGTTCCACTCGTTGATTGTTCGAGGGAAGAAGGACTGTTGTCGGTAGAGCGTACGACAGGATGGGAGTTGGAAAGTCAGGGGGTGCTTTTGACGTGTGGTCCTGCGCTGAGGATTTGGGTTTGGTTTGTTGGTGGTGTTGATGATGGCAAGTCCGTTGACGTACTTGTACATCATGGTCAGGCGGGCTTTCCGGCGTCGCTCCTGGAGGGTGGGCCATTTGAGGTCTGCAAGCATGTCGTCCACACTGGAGGTCTGACGGTGTCGCTTCACTGTCCAGTGCGCAGCTCGTCGTTGGACGGCCTCCAGCTTGTGGGTCTCTTTAACTGTGTACGGGTCCCAGACTGTCCCTACATATTCCAGGATGGGACGTACCATGGCTTGGTAGGCTTGCTGCTTTGCTCGCTGGAAGCCAACCTTCAGGTTGCGCCGCAGGAACCCAAGTGTCTTGTTGGCTTTGTTGGTGGTGTTTGTTATATGGTGGTCCCATCGTAGATCGTCGGTGATGGTAATGCCAAGGTCAGCACTGGCCATCTAACTTACTTACCACTGAGTTGTTCTACCATTCCTTAACAACTGAAACGTTCAGTCAGCACCGACTGTAAGATATTGCTGACCCACAGACAAAATCTATGGCAAAGGACTGCTGCTTGTTGATACACAGAGGCTCAAATGCTTCAATACGCGATTGGCATGAAGGAGATTTCAGGTTCATTCTCCATGATGACGAAAGATTTAAACTTTGTGTAACGACTCTTTATACGATGTTTCACTTCTCTCTCCTCTCCCACCCTTCCCCTGCCGTGCCGTATCCCAGTCTGTGTAGTTTTAACAACGGGTGAAAGATACCGGTGGTTGAGTCAGAAGTAGGCCTACAATGGCACACGTTGATCGCTTGTCAGGGCTGATTGTGCTGCGGGGCTTGACAATGCGCGAGATGCTGCAAGTTGGTGTGTTTTGAGTTGGATAGTTCTTTGAGATGGAAAGTGCGCTATAAAATGACAATTACTTTCTTTTTCTGTCGCTGCAAAGACATGCACAAAGACTGTTTTTAGTGCCCAGGAAGGAGGGAGGCAGGGCGGGAGGCAGGGAGGGAGGGAGGAGTGGGGAAGTGACCGGACACCAGGACGACATTGGTAATCACCACACTGCTTGCTTCCACAGTGCCCGGTACCACAGTGGATAGGATGCTGGGTTTCTATGGCGAAGGTTGCAGGTTCGAACCTCTCATGGGACGAACTGAACGTGACTTAGGTACGAGACTTTGCAGGACACCGAGGGCTTTCTCCGGGTAATCCGGTTTCCTCCATCCTTTCAATAATGGTATTGGATGCGGTCTACCTAACATTTCACAAATGAAATTCGATTGCGATTTCCGTCTACTAATAACGACTTGCCTTTAACACCACTTGTTTGAGTGATGAATATTTGTATGTTGTATGTGTAGCAGTGTCTATAACATGTGAGCGTGTAACTGTATGTTGGTTATAGATCGCCGCGCTATGAGTCTGATTTAGGAATAGGTCGCAGATAGTATCCTATTATTATTATTATTATTATTATTATTATTATTATTATTATTATTATTATTATTATTATTATTATTATTATTATTATTACTGCCACATTAAAATCCTGGAAGCCCTAGCTCGGGCGTTACGCGATACATGTGAACTCGTTGGAGGAATCGCTGTTTACAATTTTAGTAGAATCTTCTGGAAGTCCCCGCAACTCTGCCTAGATTGGGACTAAGGAAGGGAGGGAACGCTAGCCAGACAAAACATTAGTTATCTTCCTTTATTGAGGACGTCACGCATCTGATAAGTAGCAGCTTGTGTGTTTCAACGGCGAGTAAAACGTTCCATCGGCTGTTGTACTGCTACCATGGATTTGCTGTCTTGCTTTCCCCTCTGGGAACTACACAATACACTTACACACTAAGGTAAATAAGCTTGGGCCCCTTGCTTTGCTTCTGCTGATGACAATAGTATACCAGTCAATATACTTCATTATGGCAACACGCTAACGTCAAAAGTACGCAAGTCCAGAATGATAGGTTATCAGTAAGTACGGAAAAACCAAATTCACAAAATAAACAGGAAAAAAAGCAACACAATATTTTTTAAAAGCTAAAAATCCATAAAAACGAATAATAATAATAATAATAATAATAATAATAATAATAATAATAATAATAATAATAATTATTATTATTATTATTATTATTATTATTATTATTATTATTATTATTATTATTGTTATTATTATTATTGTCATCGTCGTTATCATAATAACAATCATATTTACACTATAGCTACTTTTTGTTCTGGTTTAAAGAAAACGCGTGTGATGGCATGCCGTGTTCTTGCTATTATTATTAAAATTATTATTATTATTATTATTATTATTATTATTATTATTATTATTATTATTATTATTATTATTAATGCTTGTTGTAGAGGTAGTAGTATGAATAGTAGTAGCTGCAGCAGTAACAACAGCAACAGCAGTATTGAGTTTCTTTTGAAGCATAATTATAGTGAAGTTTTTCTGCGAACTCTTTGCTTGTTGAGACTGGCTGGGAGGGGGAGGAATGAAAATATCTCTGTCTCTCTGTCTCTCTGTCTCTCTCTGTCTCTCTGTCTCTGTCTCTCTCTCTCTTTCTCTCTCTCTCTCTCTCTCTCTCTCTCTCTCTCTCTCTCTCTCTCTCTCTCTCTCTCTCTCGTCAATTCGCACCCTCGACTGGCAGGCATAGTTGTGGCGCTTATCTCACGTTCACATCTTCAAAACTATAGACTTGATGTCAATAGAGGTAAACAGACTAGAAACGTACATAATAAACTCACGTTCCTACTTCAGGCCACAGAAAATCACAATTGATACACCATCAGGTTTGGTTTTTAGTTTTAGTGTTTCTCTACAACTCACGTGAATTTAGCGTAGGTTTTGTCTTAAAAAACAACAACATTCTGTTCTTTTGTGGCATGCTGGGAAATGTGAGATTGGGACAAAGGAATGATCAGATGGAACATTGTGTGTTGTCCTGGATACGTGAAGAACGATACCCAAAGGTGACCATGGAGTGTGAACATGAGGTAACCAATAAGGTCAGTGTATTTAAAACATTGCTAAAGGGACAATACTAATCTCAAAACAACAGCGAGTGGTCTACAGATGATGACAATGAGGAGGACGAAAGCATACAGCGACTTCTAGCCCGTGCACCCATGCATTACATGGCACGGGCTTTTGTTTTCCTAACGCCGTGTCTTAGACAAGTGAATTTCAGATTAAACACACATACACGTGCGCGCGCGCTCACACACACATACACCTCCACCACCACCACCATCACTATCACTACCACCAACAACTACGACGATAGCAGCGAGCAGTATAGGTGATATTCCCTTTTTATAACGCAGTTTATGTATTAGAGCTAGGAAAGAAAGGGGCGCAACTCATGTAAGTGTGGATGTTGTATCAAGGGAGACTACTGTTACCACAGCAGACGTTGGCCGTACGATTGTCTGTGACAACTGTCAATAACAAGTTACTTCACTAGCCCTAAGCAAGTCTGACGTCGATGCCCGGAGACACGAGAGAGGGGCTCCTGGTTTTGTATTATATACAAGGAATTAGTTATTATTCATAAGAACAGGGAGTACATAACAAGGATGTGTAAAACAACAAGAAGGAGAAAGACAAGAAGAATGTTGTTTAAAAGTGTTATATTTCAGTAGAAATAACAGCAATACGAACGTCTGCCTTGGGATACAATAGAGGTACTTTAAAGATCCTGACGCTCATGTCCTAGACGGGCGAGTGCCAGCTACACAGATACGCTCAGTAAGCACTAGGTCCCTTCTGCACTATCCCCGGTCGCCCAGATTGGTGCTCAGTTGTCTGTGCGTCAGTAATGCAGCAAGTGCGTGCTTGAGTTACATCCTGTATCGGCCAGCGCCTTGAGCAGCTCTTGAGCTGAAAAGGCGCTACATAAAGGCGATTTAATTAATTAATTAATTATTAAAAAAATACCAAAGCGTCTAGGGCCTGCAATCTGCGGTCTTGCGACACAAAATAATTGGCAGATTGCAGTAATGTAAATAGTGTCACCATTATTGATATGGAGAAGAAGAAGAAGAAGAAGAAGAAGAAGAAGAAGAAGAAGAAGAAGAAGAAGAAGAAGAAGAAAAAAAAGAAGAAGAAAGAAAGAAAAAAGAAAGAAGAAGAAGAAGAAGAAGAAGAAGAAGAAGAAGAAGAAGAAGAAGAAGAAGAAGAAGAAGAAGAAGAAGAAGAAGAAAGAAAGAAAGAAAGAAAGAAAGAAAGAAAGAAAGAAAGAAAGAAAGAAAGAAAGAAAGAAAGAAAGAAAGAAGAAGAAGTAGAAGAAGAAGAAGAAGAAGAAGAAGAAGAAGAAGAAGAAGAAGAAGAAAGAAAGAAAGAAAGAAAGAAAGAAAGAAAGAAAGATAGAAGAAGAAGAAGAAGAAGAAGAAGAAGAAGAAGAAGAAGAAGAAGAAGAAGAAGAAGAAGAAAGAAAGAAAGAAAGAAAGAAAGAAAGAAAGAAAGAAAGAAAGAAGGAAAGAAGAAAGAAAGAAAGGAAGAAAGAAAGAAAGAAAGAAAGAAGAAGAAGAAGAAGAAGAAGAAGAAGAAGAAGAAGAAGAAGAAGAAGAAGAAGAGAAACATTAGGCAAATAAATATAATATTATAATGAGTCCATACACTAAATACCAACACGTCGCAAGTCTGCTGATGTGGGACACGAGACAATTTAGTGGATTCCTGCAATAGAGTAAATGGTGTTGATGTGGAAGAGGAGGAAAACATAGCAGCAGCAAGGAACACTAAGTGTAAGACAGGAGATCTGGTGTGATGTCAGCGCTAAGAAGAAGAAGAAGAAGAAGAAGAAGAAGAAGAAGAAGAAGAAGAAGAAGAAGAAGAAGGGGAAGAGGAAGAAGAAGAAGAAGAAGAAGAAGAAGAAGAAGAAGAAGAAGAAGAAGAAGAAGAAGAAAATAATAATAATAATAATAATAATAATAATAATAATAATAATAATAATAATAATAATAATAATAATAAGAAGAAGAAGAAGAAGAAGAAGAAGAAGAAGAAGAATAAGAAGAAGAAGAAGAAGAAGAAGAAGAAGAAGAAAATAATAATAATAATAATAATAATAATAATAATAATAATAATAATAATAATAATAATAATAATAATAATAATAATAATAATAATAGTAATAATAAAAGCAGAGGTGATATTATATATGAAATAAAATATGTTATACATTGCCTAAATATCAATGGCACAAATGTTCATTTTTGTTGAATACCATCTCATTGTGGTTTAAATCCTAATGATTGTGCAGACAGGAAAGCAAAGGAAGGGGCGACAAATCAACACAACGTTAGCCTTGTTGACATCCACTAACCATCAAAAGAAATTTATAGTATAATCATAAAGAAAATAAAAAATAAATTTCCGGTAAAAATAATAGATAGTGAAAATTCACCGTATCCTCGAACTATACAATACAAGGTTATTGCTTTAGGTCCAGCGGACTCTTCCGAGCCAATTCAGGACCAGAGAGACGTTATCTTAAAATGTTATAAAAGTGGTTCAAATCTTAAAATATATACCTGTTACTCTTAAATACTCAAACAAACTTTCACATGACACCTCTTGAAAAGTCTTCTTTAAAACTGATGTATTAAAAATATGTTCTCTTTCCTCAATCAAATCACTAAATTCGGTCTTATCAATAAAATCCAAAACAAACCGACATGGTTTATATACGATAAAACAAACCAACATCATGTAAGAATTGAAACAAGTGTTGATCATTGTTTAAAAATCTCTTTGAAAGGTTTTGAACCAAAATATGTCTCTCTTCTATCAAGCAGGTCAGCACATTCAGACATGAAATGACGAACGGAGAAGGATTTATCACCTGCAAAGCACCATGGTGGTTCTTCTTCTTTTAACAGGAATCTGTGGGTTACATAAGTATGCCCAATATGAAGGCGAGACAAAACTGTTTCTTCTTTACGAGTGGATGCAAAGTTAGGCAAAGAATCTGACAAATTGGGAAAAATCTGAAATAATTTGTTGTTGATATGATTAGACCAGTCAGTATGCCATAGTCGTTTACAATAAGATCCAGTCATACAACGTAGGTCAGAGCAGGGCACAAACTGGAAAATCTCTGAAGGGAAATCGAGATGCAGAGCATCTTTAGCCGCTTTGTCCACTGCAATATTGCCGCGGATGCCCATGTGACCAGGGACCCACATAAAAACTATCTTTTTACCCTCAGAGACAAGTTGTGTATGGAGGTCATGGATCTCTGCCAGAAAAGGGTGCGATATCTTTCTCGTGGAAAGAGCCTGGCGAACTTAGCACATCGTCATGCTTTAAATTCTTGTAGGACAAAATATTGCAAGGATATTGTTTGAATTTGCAATGAAAATTTAACTATAAATCATATCATTCATGACTGCAGTGTAATAGCACAATATATTCCACAGGACATTCATAATGTTCAAAATAAAAATAGTAAATATTAAATAACCATCGCTAAATCTATCATTTATAGTCCTGTAGGACATTTTTAAATAAAAATTGCAAGTTTATACTGAGTACTTAGTATATTTATGACAATATCACAAAATTGACTTTCTGTACATAAACATTTCACAATCTTGACGTGTTCTTTTTTTATAATTTTAAAATATTGTTTGAATACTTAATTTATATTTGATTTTACTTGATGTTATGTTACTGTACTATTTTGTTTAAATGTTATCTCATTTCCCCCATCCATGTAGCAAATATGCTTTCCCCCACCTTCCTCTTATTTTGTAGTCTAAAATCACTTCGGTGAATAGACGTTAAATGAAATAAACAAACAAAGAAACAAGAAGAGAATAAGAGCAAGAGCAGCGAGGAGAAGGGAGAGGAGACAAGAGGAAGAAGAAAAAGAGGAAGAGGAGATGGAAGACGATGAGGAGGAGAAGAAGAGGAGAGAAGAGAAGATGAAGAAGCAGAGGGAGAGGAGGTGCAAGAGAATAAGAAGGTAGAGGAGGAGGAATCGAATGTTATTACATTGATGTGTAGGAATTTACAATGTTATCATTTACTTTGGCTTAGCTCAACATTGTAGGTTCTCGATCCTAACTCATTTCTTCATACAGGAATAAAGTTATGTACAATCCGTCGCTTCCTCACTGTAGATGCCACAAAAACACTAGTTACTTCTTGTGTACTGTCCAGAATAGACTACTGCAACTATTTACTTATTGGCAGCAATGACTCTACCTAGCACCCCTTCAAAAAGTTCAAAATGCTTCTGTGTTACGTTGAAACGCGAACGAAAGTATGTCTGAAACGCGCACGATAGATCTAATCGTTTCGTTTTGCAAAGTATTCAATAATGGAGTTTATTTACTTTTGATTTGAGTTTGCATTGTTGTTAGGAGAGGCTTTGTATAAAGTTTGATATTTGCGTTAGTCGATATTATTGGAGAATTCTCTGGATCTGCGTGTTTACTCTCGATAGAAATGTCCCGATACATGTCGAAGTAAGAGAACGTTCCGGGTATGTGTAGAGAGATGTATGACGTAAGTCAGTGATGACGATCTTTTATTTGATTGGCTGTAGTGCATCATTCTAGTCTACCGTGTTCTAAATTGTTCGGGAAAAGGCAGAGAGGCTATATATTTTATGCGCCGCACTGTTTTGTGAAGTTGTTGTTGATAGTGAGTTGGAAAGTAAAAAGTTGAGCGTGAAAAGGCGATTGTATGCAGTTGTTGATGTGTGCTGAATAAAAGTGGAAAACTTCATACGTCGACTCCGTGTCTTGTATGCTGATTGAGCAGGCTGCGTGGATAAACGAATCTGAGTTACACACCTATCAGGAATTCAAGCATCGGGGCTGAATCAAATACTGATAGAAAAACACCAACATCGATTCGAGTGTAACATTCTGCGAGGCTTGTTTTCAAGTCAAATCAAAAACAACCATGCACCACTCTCTTGCGCAAACTTCACTGGTTACCTGTTTTAGAACGCATAAAGTATAAAGCATCCTGTGTTTGCTACAATATCATCACTGAATCAGCTCCCGAATATCTTAATGCGTTGGTCACTCTGTACACTCCTTCTCGCACCTTTCTCAATACTCGACTCCTCCGCCAAGGCCGCTACAAACGGAAATCACATGGTCTCTGCTCTTCTTCTGTCTATGGACCTCACCTCTGGAACTCTCTTCCCTCCGATGTCAGACACTCTCTTTAAATTCAAAGTTTTAAAAGCAACATGAAAACCTTTCTCTTTCAGCAGCACTTTACATAATTTACATTCTTTCTTCATTTAGTATTCTTGTTTTGTGTGTTTCTGTGTGTGTGTCGTGTGTCTGCGTGTGTGCATGCATTTGTATGCTGTCTAGTATTATATATAAAACATGAATGTATGATTAGATGAATATAGGGGTGTGCGCGCCTAGATCCGCAGGGTAGGTGCCTTACACATGTTTATTATTATTATTATTATTATTATTATTATTATTATTATTATTATTATTATTATTATTATTATTATTATTATTATTATTATCATTATCATCATCATCATCATCATCATCATTATTATTATTATTATTATTATTATTATTATTATTATTATTACAAAGAAGCAATGGACTAGATGAGGGGGGAAGAATTTTTTTTGTACTCTACTTGTTACGTAAATCACTGAGGAGACGTTGCCATTTCCTGAAGAAAAAAAACAGCCTGGGAAGAGGGGGGGGGAAGGGGGATGGGGGAGGGGAAGAGAGAGAGATAGAAACAGAGACAGACCAGAAAGGCAGGCAGACAGACGTACAGACAGAGAGGTTTGGAGAGAGAGAGAGAGAGAGAGAGAGAGAGAGAGAGAGAGAGAGAGAGAGAGAGAGAGAGAGAGAGAGAGAGAGAGAGAGAGAGAGAGAGAGAGAGAGAGAGTGGAAGAAGAACAACAACAACAAAAATTCGCACTTCTAGAAGTCGAACTGACGGCCACTGTTGAACATCAGACCGACGAGTTCTCGTAGATATTTCTGCACCTTCTCTCTTCTTAACTGAGGCAGATTATCCTTGTCATTTCTAACTGAGGCAGATTATCCTTGTCATTTCTAACTGAGGCAGATTATCCTTGTCATTTCTAGATCAAACGTTTAATAATAAATCACAAAATTTTAAAATTTTTGCAGACGCAAAAAAACAAAAATAAAAAACAACTTCTTGCAGACGCTCCCAATAATGAATCAGTCAGAGATTAATATTATATAAAAGTATTTTTATTATATGCGCGCGAGTTTGTGCCCGAATGTGTGTGTGCTTGCTTTAAATTTTTCTTTAATAAGATCAGGCGCCTTATAAGTAGTAGTAGTAGTAGTAGTAGTAGTAGTAGTAGTAGTAGTAGTAGTAGTAGTAGTAGTAGCAGCAGCAGCAGTAGCAGTAGCAGTGTATATTGCATAATGCAAGGTTTGACAGTTCAGTGCATCCTTTATGGACCACTGAATCTAACGCTAAATAGGACGTTCAACCTTGTTCTCCCAATCATTAGCCATGATGGATTTCTATGTGATCTGCATTCTCTGCACCTCCGCTCATCTGAACCGTGCCAGATTACCCCACAAATTACATCACACCGAGTCCGGGTTGTTTCTGATCTCTAGGCTGTGCAATAATTGCAAGCAACTTTCCCAGTAATTGCGATTGATCTTGTAACGAAACGCTGGCGAACCCCGTTCAACCCTGGTTATAAGCAGGAGAGGAGTATGGATGTTTAAGGGTGGGAGGTTGCTTGGAATTGGAAAGGGGACGAGGGTTGGGGGTGGGGGGATCAAGTCGTTTGAGTATTATTTAGTTATTTAGCTTAAAGAACATGCTGAACACGTGTAGGCACTTACATTAGCAGAGACAGAATTATTCTCAAGAGTCGCGGAACATTGTCATTTTGTATTCATTGATTAGTTTTAACTTAATTTATGAAAAGCGCTCTTCTGCACTTGCAGACAAGCGAAGAGAGGGGGAGGTGAGAGAGAGAGAGAGAGAGAGAGAGAGAGAGAGAGAGAGAGAGTGTGTCACGTGGGGTTTATGGGCTCTGCACAATGGAATTATGGACCCTCACGTTTATTCGGTGGGAACTGCTAGTAAGTCACCCTATGAATTACTTTAATAAATTTATTTGTTTAGCTCGTTCTGTGTTAAGGTTGGGGTACAGAAATAGATAGAAAAATGGTAAGAGATTACTGTCACACTAGCTTTCACACGGCTATGAATCATATGTAGACCAGCCACTTGATAACAGTTAAAATCACACATTTATTTCATCTACTCTATACACGATTCTCTAAGTACTAATCTAACTTAAAAAGTCTCTTTCAATGCTAATAGTTCGATCGCTGATAGTCTAGGCAGCTGTTATATCTTCCTCGGGCACTTGCTAGTATATCTCGTGTAGATTTGGACTACTGTGGTCCGTTTTACAGTTTCTGAAGAGTTGGACTACTGTGGTCCTGTTATGATCAGTTTAAGTGCACCTTCGCCTTATGCACTTAACTCATGAGTGGGGGTGTTCGAAGTCCTTCTGTGAGGTAGCTTCTGGTACACCTTTGTCGTTGTGTAGTTGGGTTCCCTTGCCACGCTGTGGGGTCTGACAGGGTGTTTCTTCGGGTAGCTCCTTCCGTCTTGTGCGGTAGAGTCTCCTCGACCAACTAGTCGTTTCTGTGGAGTGGGGTGCACAGGATAGCTCGGGATAGCTCGCCTGCTCGTCTGTAATATAAGAGACGAAATTCTGCACAACCCTGAATAATCGGTTTGTGCAGAGCGTCTCACTGAAAGCCAAGTAGCCCTCAGTGATAGCTCCACATCTCTATACATAAGCGACGAACATTCTGCTACTTCCGGGTTCCACTGGAATCTCACTCTAAATTCCTATACATACATAAATATCAATCGTGTCTAACTATACACATACAGAATTAATAATAATATAAACATTCAGTGGTACAGCCACTGGTCTGCAAACATACATATAAGTTAAACAACAGTGGTTCCGTACGGGATACAACATGGCGGCGCAACCGGTCGTGTTTCGCCTCGTGCTCGGCTCTTCCACGTGGTACGGCAAATTCGGATTAACAATTCACATTTATGCATAGCAAATTCCACAAACATAATTTCAACAATAATATAAATATATCACGATGAAACAGAAGGGTGTTCATTTACCTGTTTGACAAGTTCAGGCCCGTAGTGACTTGAGAGAATTCTAAGATTTCAAAGTCCTGCTTCCTGGTCTATGAGTGAAGATAGTTCTCTGCTAGCTAAGTAGATGTTACTTCTCCCTCGTCTCACACACGACTGATTCAAACTGTGTTAGGCTCTGACACAGTCAAAACTGCTCTACCCACTTAGCCTGCTGGTCATTGGTTAAAATATTTACGACTCCAGCACACAGTGCTGATTCACTGCGCTAGCGTGGGTCGGGCTCGCGGTGTGTGGTCTGCTGTGTAATTTAATTGCTGCTGTGTTATAGTCTAACTTCTAAAGTTACAAGTACTACACAGGGCTAAATAGTAAATGTGCAGAGTTAAAGCTAGCCAGTTCGTGACAGGCTCCCTCAACTGAAAAAAGGCGATGACTACTGGATTCGACCTTTTTCTACTACAGAGCCTAGTTTAACACTGCACTATCCTAGGGTCCTATTTACAAACTAAGTAAGTTGCTCTACCTGAGCTGCAATGCTGTGCCAGGTAGCTATGGACACTAGTGACAGGGTTTTTATTGGGCGGGGACGAATTCTGGTGCTGTGGCCCTTAGTTGTGTTGGGTGGGCGACAGCTGCTGTGTCCTCCACGAGATGGCGACTGAGGTAGTCGGCTCCGTGGTTCTCTTTGCCGGGGATGTACTCGATTTGGAATGAGTACGCCTGAAGGGTGAGTGCCCATCGCATCAGGCGAGAGTTCAAAGACTTGGAGGCTGCCAGGAACGATAGTGGTTGGTGGTCCACCTGAACTGTGAAGTGGGTCCCATACAGGTAGAGTTGGAATTTCTGTATGGCCCAGACTAGTCCAAGACATTCTTTCTCCGACGTGGCGTAGTGGGTCTCGGCGGGTCTCAATTTTCTGCTGGCGTAGGCGACAGAGAATAGCGTCTCCGCATTCTTGGGGTCGCGCTGTAGCAGTACTGCTCCGAGGCCTAAGTCGCTTGCGTCGGTGCGAAGAACGAATGGCTGAGTCAAATCGGGTAGGTGGAGTACTGGCGCCGATGTCATTCTGTCCTTGAGTGTTTGGAATGCTGTCTCGCATTCCGCTGTCCATACGACTTTGTCCGGGGCGATTTTCCGGGTTCCATTTGTCAGTGGTACGGCGGTGCTGTTGTAGTTGTGGATGAGCTTCTTCCGCGATGGCGATGGCCATCCATGTGTGTGTGCCGGGGGTCGCTGGTCGGTCCGTGTATTTCTTGAGGAGATTGATGTGGTGGTATCGGGCTCTCCCGTTCACCTCTACTTGGTAGACTGTCTTGGATTTCTTGGCAGTCACCCGGTACGGTCCTCTCCAAGCGATGTCCAGCTTGTTGGTTCCACTTGGAAGTAAGAGTAGCACTTGATCGCCGACTTGCAGTTCTCTGTCCTTCGCGTGGCGGTTGTAGTACTTCGCCTGACGGGCTCTTGCCTTCTTCAGTGCTTCACCAGCTTTCTTCCACGTTGCTTTGAGGGTTTCCTGCAGGTCTGCGACGTACTTGGTGGCACCTCTTGGTGTGTCGTCTATCTTGGCTTCCGTCCAACTTCTGCGTAGGGCTTCTAGCGGTCCGGCTAGAGGTCTGCCGAATAGCAATGTTGACGGGGTGTAGCCTGTGGCTGCATGGGGCGTTTCTCGGTATGCGAACAGTGCCGCATTCACGTAGGTGTCCCACGCTTCTGGATTGTCGTCGGCGACTTTCCTGAGTATGGTGAGAAGGGTTCCATTCAGTCTTTCTACTTGTCCGTTGCTGGCGGGGTGGTATGGTGGTGTGCGAATGTGATGAACTTGTATCAACTCGAACACGTCTTGCATCAGGCGGCCGGTGAACTGAGATCCGTTGTCCGTTCTAATGCTGTCCGGGAATCCGACTCTGGTAAAGATGGCGATGAGTGCATCTGCAATCTTCTTGGTGTCGATCGCTGGCAACGGGACTGCTTCGCACCACATCGTACATGCGTCGACGAGTGTGAGTAGAAATCTGTTCCGCTTCTTGGTCATGGGCAGTGGTCCCACTATGTCTACTGAGACTTGCTGGAATGGTACGCCGACTACTACCGATGGTCCTAAGGTAACTGGTACGGTGTGATGTCGCGGGGAATATCGTTGACATTGGTGGCAAGATTTCACGTAGCCCTTGACATCCTCCGTGATTCCTGGCCAATAGTAGTGTGCGCTGATTCTCTGCACTGTGGCTCCAATTCCCATGTGTCCGCTGAGTGGCATGCTGTGGCCTAATTCTAGTACTTGGGCTCGAAGGGTGGCTGGTAGTACTAATTGGGTGTGATCTCCATCTCCTTGTCGATGTAGAACTCCCTGTTCCATGTAGAAGTCTCCCTTGTGCGGGTGTGTGTGCGCCTTGGGTAGCTTCTGGAAGCACTTCGCTATCGAGGTGTCTTCTTTCTGTGCTGTTTTGATCTCTTCGAGTCCTGGATTCGGAGCGAACTCGGGCTGGGGTGGTTGGGTTTTAGCTTGGGCCCTGGTTTGCACTGCAGCTATCTCTACAGTTTTAGGGGGCGTGCCTAAGAACACATACCTACAACCTAGCACTAGATCATACAGGGGTTTCTGTAAAACAGCTGCTTGGATTCGTCCTGTGACGTACCTACTCTCTACTTCGATCCATGCTATTGGGCAAGTAGTCGTCGGTTTCGTCAAGTCTGCTCCTTGTAAGTCGACGGTCTTGTCTGTCAAGTCCGCGCGCGATACAAGAGATTCGCTAACTATCGCGTCGTATGATAGACCTGTGTCATACAGACAGTTCGCTTCTTTACCGTTGACCTTGACCGTGTCTGTCACCGATGGGTGATCTCCGATTGTGTGTGGCTTGTTACCGCTGCTTTGAGTTAGAACTCTGTGCGCTGGCCGGCTTTCGCGCTCTTCCCTACGTTGTGCGGCCAACTTGAAACATTCTGCGGTGGAGTGATTGTTTCTGTTGCAGAACGAACAATACCGTCTCTGTTCTGCGGGACCTCTTTTCCCGAATTCCGCGTTGGGTCCTTTATTTTGCCCAGGTCTGGGGTTATTCGGCTTATTCGCGGTGCGCTCTTCCCGGTTAGGGCTTCGTTTCTGTACCTCTTTCCCGTTAGGCTTTAGGTCTCGCCTGAAGCTCTTGGCTTCTCCGTGTGCGGCCACGTACCTATCTGCGACCTTGACCAGATCTTCCAGTCTTTCCGCGCCCTGCTCTACTGAGAATGTTCTCAGCTCGGGGGTCATAGTTTCCCGTAGCTGTTCCCATACTAACAGTTCTGTCAGTCCATCATACGTCTTAGCCGTGGCTGACTGGCTAATCCACTTATCCAGCGTTGTGGACAACCGATCCGCGAACTGCGCATAGCTCTCTCCTTTCACTCTCCGATTGGTGCGGAATTTTTGCCGATAGCATTCTCCTGTTAGTTCGAATCCCGTTAGGAGTGCCTCTTTTACTTTGTGATAGTCAGTCACTCTGTCAGTCGGTAGCTTACTGTAGATGTCATAAGCCTTTCCTCTAAGCCCTTGACTAAGCTTAAAAGACCAATGAGTGGGATCTAGTTTGTACTCTGTTGCTAGACGCTCAAACCTAGTCAGATAGAGATCTAGACCTTCTTCTCTTTCATTGAATGTTCCCAGTGGAAATGACATTCCTTGTACAGGGTTGGATGCTACCTCTAGTTGATCTGAGTGGGAAGGGGTTGAGGAAGAACTTGAAGCTCCTGATCCCAATCTTCTTAGCTCTAACTCATGCTGTCTGTCTTTTTCCTTTTCTGCCCGCTCATAATCCCATTTCCTAACTTCTGCTTCTCTCTCTGCTGCTAATGCTGCTTTCTTCTGTTCCACTTCTAATTCTAGTTTCTTCTGCTCTGCTTCTAATTTCTTCTGCTCTGCTTCTAATTCTAATTTCTTCGCCTCTCTTGCTGCTTCTAACTCTGCTTTCTTTTGCTCTGCTTCTAATGCTAATTTCTTTTGCTCTGCTTCTAGTTCTGCTTTTTTCTGTTCTCTCTCTGTGGTTCTCTCTGCTGCTTCGAGTTTCTTCGCCTCTCTCTCTGCTGCTCTCTCTGCCCTAGCCTCCTGTTTCTCTACCTCTGCATTGATATACGCAATTAGGTCTCCCCCTGCTAAGTGTAAAGCTTCCCCTAATTCCTTGAAGCACAATCTCAAGGCCACTGGGTCCGACATTGCCAAACGTGTCTATGAACAACCTCTGAATCACGTGGAATACCAAAACACTAGCAATATTGCAATTCAATAACAACAATGCAAAGACAATCAAATTCGTAATCAATAATAGACTAAAACAAGAGTCAAATGGCATACAACAGTTACTTAAGCAAAACCTGCAAAAGAACAATGCAACATACAGGCACAAAAATATTTGAAGCAAAAAAGTTTGTAACTAAAGAATAGTGCACCCAACTGATCAGTCCTTGTTACCACTATTCTAAGTTATTCTACTACTCCTACTGTTATCTAATTTTATTGTACTTAGGTCCGGTTATACCCAATTCCTATTATACACAGATCCTAGCTAGGCTCGCCAATTAAAGTGTCACGTGGGGTTTATGGGCTCTGCACAATGGAATTATGGACCCTCACGTTTATTCGGTGGGAACTGCTAGTAAGTCACCCTATGAATTACTTTAATAAATTTATTTGTTTAGCTCGTTCTGTGTTAAGGTTGGGGTACAGAAATAGATAGAAAAATGGTAAGAGATTACTGTCACACTAGCTTTCACACGGCTATGAATCATATGTAGACCAGCCACTTGATAACAGTTAAAATCACACATTTATTTCATCTACTCTATACACGATTCTCTAAGTACTAATCTAACTTAAAAAGTCTCTTTCAATGCTAATAGTTCGATCGCTGATAGTCTAGGCAGCTGTTATATCTTCCTCGGGCACTTGCTAGTATATCTCGTGTAGATTTGGACTACTGTGGTCCGTTTTACAGTTTCTGAAGAGTTGGACTACTGTGGTCCTGTTATGATCAGTTTAAGTGCACCTTCGCCTTATGCACTTAACTCATGAGTGGGGGTGTTCGAAGTCCTTCTGTGAGGTAGCTTCTGGTACACCTTTGTCGTTGTGTAGTTGGGTTCCCTTGCCACGCTGTGGGGTCTGACAGGGTGTTTCTTCGGGTAGCTCCTTCCGTCTTGTGCGGTAGAGTCTCCTCGACCAACTAGTCGTTTCTGTGGAGTGGGGTGCACAGGATAGCTCGGGATAGCTCGCCTGCTCGTCTGTAATATAAGAGACGAAATTCTGCACAACCCTGAATAATCGGTTTGTGCAGAGCGTCTCACTGAAAGCCAAGTAGCCCTCAGTGATAGCTCCACATCTCTATACATAAGCGACGAACATTCTGCTACTTCCGGGTTCCACTGGAATCTCACTCTAAATTCCTATACATACATAAATATCAATCGTGTCTAACTATACACATACAGAATTAATAATAATATAAACATTCAGTGGTACAGCCACTGGTCTGCAAACATACATATAAGTTAAACAACAGTGGTTCCGTACGGGATACAACATGGCGGCGCAACCGGTCGTGTTTCGCCTCGTGCTCGGCTCTTCCACGTGGTACGGCAAATTCGGATTAACAATTCACATTTATGCATAGCAAATTCCACAAACATAATTTCAACAATAATATAAATATATCACGATGAAACAGAAGGGTGTTCATTTACCTGTTTGACAAGTTCAGGCCCGTAGTGACTTGAGAGAATTCTAAGATTTCAAAGTCCTGCTTCCTGGTCTATGAGTGAAGATAGTTCTCTGCTAGCTAAGTAGATGTTACTTCTCCCTCGTCTCACACACGACTGATTCAAACTGTGTTAGGCTCTGACACAGTCAAAACTGCTCTACCCACTTAGCCTGCTGGTCATTGGTTAAAATATTTACGACTCTCGCACACAGTGCTGATTCACTGCGCTAGCGTGGGTCGGGCTCGCGGTGTGTGGTCTGCTGTGTAATTTAATTGCTGCTGTGTTATAGTCTAACTTCTAAAGTTACAAGTACTACACAGGGCTAAATAGTAAATGTGCAGAGTTAAAGCTAGCCAGTTCGTGACAGAGAGTGAAGCTTTGACATTGTATATAATAAACAACACGTTCATTTTAAATTGGAAAAGTGGGGAAGGGATGCATGGAAATGATCAGGTCTCAAAATATTGTACAAATACATAGGCCTACACAGTATCGCCAAGAGCAAAATGATCAACTAAAACAAGGAAATTGCTAATTAACTTAGATCTAGAGTGTTCGATTGATTACACGAATTCTTCCAATCTCTAGGTTGGTTGTTTATCACCATTTTCTTTTCTTAGCAAGTGTTTCACCAACGAGAATACATACCGAATGTAAACGTCCTACAAATGTGTGCAACATTAACATATTGTAATGTTAACGCAAACTGCGCTCTTATTAGTATTCTCTTCTTTAAAGGTGGTCCTGATTCGGATCTTTGCAGTCTGACCCTGTAAGCAATGAACAACTAATTAAATAATTATCTTCTTTAAATGAATACATTACATTTACATTGTAATTCGCGCGATATGCGCTTGTATTGTCAGTTAACAACACTACGAATGATCTTTTACGAACAAAAAGACTTGGCAGTTCATTTCACAAGGGCATTGGGCGTGTGTGTTTTTGTGTTGTCTTTCTTGCCGAGCCTGTAGAGACATGAACTATCATCAGCCAACCATGTTCTCGTCGAGTCATGGTCATTTAGAATCTTGACTACTGCTCCTACACAGCCATCTTCTGTTTTCTTCGTGCTAGCTTCTTCTTTCCGAATTGGCCAATTTGGAAAGACAGGGCCATCAGTCTACATTCCAAGGTAAGGCTGCTGCGCTCCCTTGTCATCTCCATCTTCCTATATGCTTGCGAAACATGGACCCTCACAGCAGATCTCCAACGAAGAATACAAAGCATGGAGATGAGGTGCTACAGAAGACGTCTGGGCATTTCCTATACCCAGCACATCACCAACGACGAAGTCCGACAGACCATCACACAAGCCATTGGACAACACGATGACCTGCTCACAGTGGTGAAAAAACGTAAACTCCGATAGTATGGCCACGTCACCAGATCATCAGGTCTTGCAAAGACCATCCTGCCAGGCACGGTGCAAGGAGGTAGAAGAAGAGGGAGACCGAAAAAGAGGTGGGAGGACAACATTCGAGAGTGGACTGGTTTGACACTGAGCGAAACAATTAGGGTTGCTGAGGACAAGGAAAGATGGAGTACGCTGGTTAAACGATCATCTGTGGTGCCCCTACGACCTCCGAGTTATGGGATAGGATAGGATAGGGATAGGATAGCTTTTTTTTCCATTCTGCAATCTTTACAATAGTATCATTATCTGCAGTTGCAGTTATCATAATACTTAGAGCCGTGTACAGCATCTCAAGTCCAACTCAGTAACGTTCCTATATTGCGATACTGTGTTCGCACTGCATAGCGAGAGGTCAGCTACTTAGGTGTCGACACCTCGAGAGTCGAACGCCGAATGAGGAGAAAGAGAAAGAAAGAAAGAGAGAGAGAGAGAGAGAGAGAGGGAGAGAGAGAGAGAGAGAGAGAGAGAGAGAGAGAGAGAGAGAGAGAGAGAGAGTTTGTGTTACACTCGTTGAAGGTGTTTTTCTATTCAGCCCCAATGCTGAAGTACTGATGAGTGTAGCTCAGATTCGTTTATCCACGCAACCCGTTCAATCAGCCACAAGGCACGGAGTCGTCGTATGAAGTTTTTAAACTTTATTCAGCGTTCATCAACAACTGCATACAATCGCCTTTTCACTCTCTCCTTTCACAACACAGTGTGTCAATTATATAGTTTTTCTCTCAACTCGAGATAACCTCAGGAGGTTCCAGACTGACGCGTTACAACCAATCAGAATTAACTTCGTCATCACTGTTTTACGTCATACAATTTTCCTTTCTGTCCAAGAATGTTCTCAAATATCGTGAAGCTTCTATCGACAGTAAAGAAGCAAATCTAGAGAATTCTCCAATAATATCGACTAACGAAAATTATCAACGTTATACAAAGCTTCTCCTAACAACAATGCAAACTCAAATCAAAGGTAAATACACTCTATTATTGAATACCTTGCAAAGCGAAACGATTAGATCTATCGTGCGCGTTTCAGACATACTATCCTTCGCGTTTCAACGTAACAGAGAGAGAGAGAGGATGAAAGTTACTAGAGTGGTTGGGGTGGGGGAGGGAAGGACTAAGACAGAGTGAAAGTGGTGGGCGTGAGGTGTGTGTGGGAGAGAAGCGTGCGTTGCTGGAGGCGTCATTGTCTTAACAACAAATTGGGTGCATCGTCGCTTTGAAAACTTCATTAACAATTGGAGTCCATTTCAAACATGTCACTTCCAATCACCGTTCAGGCAAGAGCAATTAACCCTTTAGCTGCCGCTCAACCCCACCCTATTCCCCATCCTCCCATCCGCAATGCACACCACCGTCCTCTCACTTCCCTGGACCTCCCCGCCAGCCTGATCCGCCCTGCCCCCACCTTGTTAGCTCCCTTTCCTGGACTGTTCTTTTCTTCCCTTTGGACTCTATCGTCTCCCCACTCATCCAGAGAGAGTGTGCGTGAGTGTGTGTGAGTGTGCGTGTGTGCGTGCCCTCAGCCCATCTCCAACCTTACTTGCCCTGTGTTGCACTGTAAGAGTTATCGGCCTCATGACATACAACATCTTCCTTAGTTCCACTGATGTCTTTGAAACCCAAACTTAACTGTTCGCCCGCCTTTCTCCCATTTGGGTTTCCCATTCATCTTGTTGTTGTTCAGTCCACAATGGTCTCCACTAAAGACTTTGCTCATTTGGTCCTATTATTCATAACCTCCTCCCCTTTTCCGCTACTTGTCAACCACCGTTCTTTTCCAGCATCACAACATCAGTCCCTTTTCATTCTATTCCATTTCCCAGCCTCTTCGTCTTCTTCTTCTTTTACTTCTCTCTCTCTCTCTCTCTCTCTCTCTCTCTCTCTCTCTCTCTCTCTCTCTCTCTCTCTCTCTCTCTCTCTCTCTCTCTCTCTCTTCTCGTCTCGTCTCTCTCTCTCTTCTCGTCTCTCTCTCTTCTCTCTCTCTTCTCGTCTCTCTCTCTCTCTCTCTCTCTCTCTCTCTCTCTCTCTCTCTCTCTGCATTTTAAATATTTCTGTCCTTAAAATGTGCCTGGAAGCCATTTTATTTGGTTATATACCCTTTACACGTCTATAATCATTACAGTAATCAGCTTGCACACTTTCCACTTAGTTTAATACCATTGATGAACATGCCCAGAAATTAAATCAAACAAATGCAGCATATTACCCTACAAGGAAAAGATCACATTAATTCAGTCTTCAGAAAATCAACTTCATTGCCCAAATACCAGCTGGAACAAGCTGTTTTCCTCTTCTTTTGTGAGGCGATAAAATACGACTCGACACACAGATGGCAACCTCAGTGGGTTTGATAGAGAGCTCTTGAGAAACGGCGAATACACTTAGGGGTTATTAAAACAAGTACAATAATGAATAATTGACAAATGTGAACGTACTACAACGAACGAGCTCAACACGATTAACGTTCTGTCAAAGTTTTCGATTCCATGACGGTGCTCTAAATTCAATTACAGACATTAAACGTTATCCCCATCTTGGCGTCGGAAATGGAAAATTGTCACATCGAGATCGGACAATATTCACGAGCTCGCATAGCGCAAGAGTGCAATTTTTGGTCCGATCGAGAATTCGAGATGTTACCATTTTATTATAGTCAACGTCTAGGATACGAATAACCTATATGTATCGATTTCTTCAATTCGAAAAAAAGAGGAATGGAAATTAGACTAAACGACAAAGATGTGCGTAAACGACCACTTTACACATTGCTTTCCAATAAGGTTATCCGAATGCGCAACCAAAAATAAGTAGTCTGAAACTCCGAAGCTTTCCTTCACATTTATTCAGCATGCACACAGACATAAACGCACGCGCGCAATCCCAAGCACCCACCGCGCAATCACACACATAGAGTTTTTTTTTAAAAAAAACACCCGAACGTGATACTTGACAGGTGTTTTCAACCAAACTTGACCAGTAAAAGACAATGATTTCATTCATTGATTCGTCCCCGCTTCGTTCATAATATAGGCCTAGTTTTAGTCAACTCTAGCTTAGGCAGCCAATAAACAATGCCAGTTTGATTGGCTGATTCAGTCGGGTCATTTACTCTTTTGACTCCTCATTTTCTTGAGATCCTTGTTGCTGTAGTATTTTATGAATTAGTGACGGTTTGGGAATAAAGTCTGTTTTAGCGTGACTTGGAAAATACAAGATAATGTTTGTTTTTTTTGGTCTTTCCAGAAAAGACGTAGGCGACTGCACTGCGATTGTTAAATGGGTTAAAGTAGGTCCTGTAGTCTTACGACATATCATTTACATCTTGCTACAAACATGGCCATTCATCTGTGACTGGTCAATTACCATGTGATATCAGTTTTATTCACACTCTACTTGGCCAATGAAAATATAAAACACTTGCGGAAATCGATACATTATACGTTATTCGCATATTAGCGTGGGATATTGAAAACTGTCACATCGAGATCGGATAATATTCACGAGTGCGCAAGTGCGACATTGTCCAATCGAGAAGTGACAATTTATCACATTCCATGTCTAAGATGCAAATAAGTTTTATGTATCGTTTTCTTCAAATGGAAAAATAAAATCAAAATTAGACTATATAAGAAAGCTCTTCGTGAACGACCACTGTATACATTCCTTTCGAATAATGTCGTCCAAACGCGCAACCAAAAAATATAGTCCGAAACTCAGAAGCTTTTTTTCACATTTATTCAGCACGCACACAGATTACAGAGCACTCGCGAATACCCACCAGAGGAACTCACACACACACAGAGATTACAGAGCACTCGCGAATACCCACCAGAGGAACTCACACACACACACAGATTACAGAGCACTCGCGAATACCCACCAGAGGAACTCATACACTTCACACAGATTACAGAGCACTCGCGAATACCCACCAGAGGAAATCATACACTTCACACAGATTACAGAGCACTCGCGAATACCCACCAGAGGAACTCATACACTTCACACAGATTACAGAGCACTCGCGAATACCCACCAGAGGAACTCACACACATAAGCCTTCACAGATTAAAGAAAAATGAACACCACAACGTGACACATGACAGGCGTCTTCTGTAATGGGGTTGTGGATGTGATTTTTCTATTATTTGCCACAGTAGCCTTAACTTTGTGAGAGCTAAACTAACTAAAGTACTTGACTATTTGCTCGGGGATTAGGCCATGAAAAGTTAGGATTTATATAACACACAACGTAGCTCAACTGCCCTCAGAAGACTCTAACCTTTAAACAAAGACACACAAAGTCAGCTCTGGAATTTGTTCATTTTGATTATCTGGTACTAATAAATCAAATCTAACATGGTGTTCAATACAATAATCATCAAACACGTAATAGAATGCACATAACAAAAACAGAAGTGTTAATAAAGTGTCTTTGTACTTCATCTTTGGAAGGTTCAGTTGGCGTCACTTCTCACTCCTGAAGACTCTTTACTTTACTTTTACTAACACGTATCTTTGGGGCTGTTGGTTATTAGCTCCCGGTAACAACTACAGCAACCCAACCTTCCAGCTTCCCGGGCTCTTGTATAACTTCATCTGTTTTACCAACCTTTTCCTTGCTAGTCCTCACTGAAGTCGAGCATTGCTTAGCAAAGATTTTTGTGACCAACGGCTAAGATTACATTTGAACCAAACTTGACCAGTGAAAGACAATGCCAGTCTCCTTCATTGACCAGTGAAAAGCAATGCCAGTCTCATTCATTGATTCGTCTTCGCTTCGCTCAAAATGCAGGCCTAGTCTGTAGTCAACTCTAGCTTAGGCAGCCAATCAAAAACAATGCCAGTTTCATGTGCTGATTCAGTCCATTAACTCTTTTGACCTGTCCTTCCTTTGAAATAATTGTTGCTGTATTATGTGTGAATTAGTTACGGTTTGGGAAGCAAATCTTGCTGTTTTAGCGCGTCTTAGAAAATACAACAAGACCGTTTTTTTTTCCACCGTTTGCAGAAATGGGATATAGACTGCGATTCGTAAATGGGATAAAGTAGGTCCTTTATTCTTATGACTTTTATATTGCTAGATAGATCGTCATCTGTGACGGGCCAATTATCATGCTATATAAGTTTTATAGTCAATACAATACAATACAATACAAGATTATTGCTTTAGGTCCAGCGGACTCTTCCGAGCCAAATCAAGACCATAAGTTTTAGTTACACTCTACTTGGCCAATAAAATTATAAGACACTTGTGACAATCGGTACATTGTTTCCTATTTATAACTGTACAGTACGTAGAAATGTGACTGCACTGCTCGTAATATACCCTTAATCAAAGCGAACAAATATTGTGGTTACTTTTGAATTGCGTCCTCCTCAATCAGTGACTGAATGATTGGTGTCTTGTATAGCGGTAGTATCCATGCTATTAGTGCATGCTCATTGAGCATCCCCCTTTCCCAATTCCCCTACCCTTCATCCAACCCCTCCTTTCCCGGTACCGTCGATCAACATTTGTCTGGAAGGGATTTTAGTAGCACTCCACCCCATGTTGGCCATTCTCTGTTCCGTTATTCTTCCTTCAGGCCCTCTCACCCCCACACGTAGCTCAGTGGTCCAGTGTTCGCCTGGCAAAATAATGATCTAAGTTCAAATCTGATGGCGGGCAAGACCACGGTGGCCATCTTTTTACTGTCCATCGTTACAGTATGTTGGTATGCTTGGGTGGTTCACTGTTCATGTAGGACTTTATCCTTTTCCCCAGTCTGCCATATCGCCAATGGTGGGTGTAGATGTTAAACTTCAATGAAGTTGATTGACTCAGACCATCTCCCTGCGCCGGCTCCATTTCTGGAGTCATCTATCTATCTATCTATCTATCTATCTATCTATCTATCTATCTATCTATCTATCTATCTATCTATCTATCTATCTATCTATCTATCTATCTATCTATCTATCTATCTATCTATCTATCTATCTATCTATCAATTTCTTGATCTTTTTCTTATCATCTCACTCCTTTATCCCCCTTGTTCTAGTCCTCCTTCCTGCCTCTCATTCTGTCTTCTTGCCTCCACTGTCGTTCACCCTTTCCATTCACCCTTCTGTCTTCTTGCCTCCACTGTCGTTCACCCTTTCCATTCATCCTTCTGTCTTCTTGCCTCCACTGTCGTTCACCCTTTCCATTCACCCTTCTGTCTTCTTGCTTCCACTGTCGTTCACCCTTTCCATTCATCCTTCTGTCTTCTTGCCTCCACTGTCTTTCACCCTTTCCATTCATCCTTCTGTCTTCTTGCCCCTACTGTCGTTCACCCTTTCCATTCACCCTTCTGTCTTCTTGCCTCCACTGTCGTTCACCCTTTCCATTCATCCTTCTGTCTTCTTGCCTCCACTGTCTTTCACCCTTTCCATTCATCCTTCTGTCTTCTTGCCTCCACTGTCGTTCACCCTTTCCATTCATCCTTCTGTCTTCTTGCCTCCACTGTCTTTCACCCTTTCTATTCATCCTTCTGTCTTCTTGCCTCCACTATCTTTCACCCTTTCCATTCATCCTTCTGTCTTCTTGCCTCCACTGTCATTCACCCTTTCCATTCATCCTTCTGTCTTCTTGCCTCCACTATCTTTCACCCTTTCCATTCATCCTTCTGTCTTCTTGCCTCCACTGTCATTCACCCTTTCCATTCACCCTTCTGTCTTCTTGCCTCCACTGTCGTTCACCCTTTCCATTGCTCCTTCTGTCTTCAGCCCCCACCTAATCCCACCCCCACCCCACACCCCTCCTCTCGTCATGCCTCTCTAACTCCATCAATCTCTTTCCCCGTTTCCAGACCAGTGCCATTGCTATGGCAACAGTTTAATTGTTGGCTTTGCCAATGTCCGACAACCCAATGGATCTGCCATCAACTGCAACTGCTCCTTTCGCCGCTCCTTTCACAGGCTGGTCTCATTTCAATAAAGATACTCGTGCCTTTCCCTTTTGTTGATGAGCTGACCAGAGTTTAGTCAAAAGTGTTCAGACTGAAGGTTCTGCGCCTTGTTTTGTGTTTATTTTCTGTCGTTTTCTTTGTGTGGTCACAGATTAACTTTAAAAATTGATTTAAAGGATTGTGTGAATATAATTCACTAATTATAACTTCTGTTGTGTTTATAAAGTTTACTTACTTTACAAAATATTGTTTTCCATTGATCCCATAGTTTACAACTGGTCCCGAGTATGTTACACTGTTCTAAAATAACCCATCTTAATTCCTTAAAGACTATTCTAACATTATAGTGCAGAATGTGTGTGAACTATTTTCATTTGCTGGGTGGACATTGGTTAGTGAGTCATTTACAATGTGCTTTATCCATTTTCCACACCATACCTTCCCTATACGAGATGAAATCACGTGATCGCCTCTCTAACTGAAACGGAATTGCCATTAACCGTTAGTGTTATCAGAAGACTAAAGGAAATCGTAAATAACGCCACCAACAATTTCAATATCGCATCTTTAAATCAAAACACCGCCCTTCTACTTGGCCTGCCTTCTTCAGTACGGGGGATCGCTTGGATTAAAGCTTTAAACTCTGCTCCATCTTCTGCTGCTGAAAGAACAATATGCAAATGAGGGACCAAAGCAGTGACTCATGGGATTGAATAATAGGTGGGGAAGGGGAGTGGGGACAGCACGATTGACCGAAGTCATTGGGGAGGGGAAACGGTTCCAGACCGACGATGCAGAATGAATTGGACAAAATGTGAGCTGTCCGAAACAACTTAAGAACAGGGACAATTTAAGGCCTGTGACCGCAATTTATGCTGCTACAAGTTGTAATTATGTTGGTTAACTCATCACCACCGTCACCATCACCACTACCATCCTCCTCTTCCTCCTTTTTCTCATCCTCCTCTTGGTCATCATCATTATCCTCATCGTCATCATCATTATCGTCATCATCATCATCATCATCATCATCATCATCATCATCATCATCATCATCATCATCATCATCATCATCACCGTTATCATCATCGTTGTCCTCATGGTCATCATCCTATCCTATCCTATCCCGTAACTCGAAGGTCGTAGGGGCACCACAGATGAACGTTTAACCAGCTTACTTCATCTTTCTCTGTCCTCAGCAACCCTAATGGCTTCGCTCAGTGTCAAACCAGTCCATTCTCGAATGTTGTCCTCCCACCTCTTTTTCGGTCTCCCTCTTCTTCTACCTCTTTGCACTGTGCCTTACAGGATGGTCTTTGCAAGGCCTGATGATCTGGTGACGTGGCCATACCATCGGAATTTCCGTTTGTTCACCACTGTGAGCAGGTCATCGTGTTGTCCAATAGCTTGTGTGATGGTTTCTCGGACTTCATCTTGGTGATGTGCTGGGTATAGGAAATGCCCAGAAGTCTTCTGTAGCAACTCATCTCCATGATTTGATTCTTCGTTGTAGATCTGCTGTGAGGGTCCATGTTTCGCAAGCCTATAGGAAGATGGAGATAACAAGAGAGCGCAGCAGCCTTACCTTGGAATGTAGACTGATGGTCCTGCCTTTCACAATGAGCTTCAACCTTGCCAGGGCAGCAGTTGTGCGATCTTGGAGAGGACGTCTTGTCGGGACCCATTGTACGATACAATGGCTCCTACATATTTGAAGCTTTCACTGTGTTGAGGGATTGGTGTTGGACTTTGATGTCCATGTTGATGCCATTGGTGTTGTTGGTCATTATATTGGTCTTCTCTGCACTTATTTCCATTCCATAGGCTCTGGAGGTGGTATCAAGCCTCTGTACAAGCTGTTCAAGTTCTTGTTCCTCTCCATCCAATCCATCAATGTCATCCGCAAAACGAAGGTTGGAGATTGCTCTAACCCCTAATCTGACTGTGCCTTCGAGATCTGCAAGGGCATCTGACACGATGCGCTCTAGGAAGATGCTGAAGAGCGTTGGAGAGAGTAGGCATCCTTGACGCACACCGATTGTTGTTCTGAATCAATTTCCGATGACGCTGTTGTGGAGGACTGCACTGGTAGCCTTGTCATACAGGCTTTTGATGACTTCAATAATTTTAGGGCTGATGTTGTACACTCTTATGGTTGCCCACAGAGCTGCATGACAGACTCGGTCAACCGCCTTCTTGAAGTCTACGAACACATGATATAGATCTTGTTGCTGCTGTAGGTATTTCTCGCAGATTATTCTGAGGTTGAAAATCTGTTCAGTGGTACTTCGCCCTGCCATAAATCCTGATTGTTCTTGAGCTATGATTTGTTCAGCTTGGGGTTTCAACCTGTTAAAGTATTATTTTTAGGAGGACCTTGCTGGGATGGGTTTTTACAGTACATAGTAATTATGTGAGTGTTGGGATAGGTACGGGGGTGGAGTGGAGTGCGTGTGAATGTGCATGCATATTGTACCGAGACCGGTGGCTTATTTGTACAAATACATTTGAAAGTCTTGAAGTCTATCTCTCTCTTTCTCTCTCTCTCTCCCTCTCTCTCTTTCTCTCTATAGATAGATAGATAGATAGATAGATAGATAGATAGATAGATAGATAGATAGATAGATAGATAGATAGATAGATAGATAGATAGATAGATAGATAGATAGATAGATAGATAGATAGATAGATAGATAGATAGATAGATAGATAGATAGATAGATAGATAGATAGATAGATAGATAGATAGATAGATAGATAGATAGATAGATAGATAGATAGATAGATAGATAGATAGATAGATAGATAGATAGATAGATAGATAGATAGATAGATAGATAGATAGATAGATAGATAGAAAAATTCTTTCTGTAAAACCCCTTTGGGCACGTGGAAACGCACACACACACACACAAAAAGTATAACAGTGAAACATACAACAATAATGCAACAAACTACTCCCACCTAAAAAGTCTGAATCTCAATCTACCTCTCTCTCTTTCTTCTCTCCTATCACAACTTCTGTCATACCAATACTGCCTTATTTGTGGCCGACGCTGTACACAATCACACAACGTAATTCCTTCACATGCATCAATAGCCGAAGCCCAGATTGTTTAGAGGTGCTTTTTAGGGTATCCAAAATGAAAACAAGGCAAATGTAAAGAGTTTAGGTTGTTGAACAATCTTACCAAAATGTAAAAAAAAAAATTAGCGCAATTAGGAGATACAACGAATTAAAAATTGCTAAAACGGTATTGGCACATTTTGCCAGTCATACGCGGGAATTTCCTTGCGGGCGAAGTATAACTCCGCCCACATGCTCATTCAACACTGTCAGCGTGACTTCACAGATATGGAAGAGGATTTTGAAGATGAATTGCTGGAATATTCACCATCATTAAATCCAACCGTGTCTTTTGAGTTAAGCAAACATTTTCTTTGCTCCCCTGAGTTTGCCTTATTAAAATATAAATAATATAACGCGCAATATAATAGTTTTAAACTTGCCGGTTTTCAGTTATGGCTAAATAGGTCACTAGCAGACGCTCTCCGCTTGCTGCTTGCTGCCTGCTGTGGTCGCTGCCCTGTATGGCGTACGAACAGGGTCAAACGCGCGATGAAAAGTAGCGATGCTTTGCATAGATACTTTTTGAAAAGTATCGCTACTTTGCATCGCTCCGTTACGAAAGGATCGATCCTTTTCATCGCGCATTTCCGAATTCTTCCGAATACACAGTATGCAAATTTTCCAAAAGTTTGATCGGAACTAAAGCGGAACACATTATTTATTAACTAATAGTAATTCTTAAATTTAGCTATTTGGAAAAATTATATTTATTAATTAATTTGCTCTGCAAAGAACAATTGGTGGAATGTTACATAATACATGTATATTATTTCATTAGCTTGACCGATTTCAGTTTTGTAGAAACAGTGTGTTTCGCCTCGGTAAACTTCGGAACACCGCGATGAAACTGCTCGAGCTAAAGTATCGATGCAAAGTATCGATACTTTTTAAAAAGTATCGATGCAAAGCATCGATACTTTTCAGAAAGCATCGATACTTTCGCATTTGGCGTTCCATTTGAGAAAATGTGCGATCCTTTTGAGAAAAGTAGCGATACTTTCCTAAACGGATGGAGCCTTATGAGAATAGTATCGATGCAAAGCATCGCTACTTTTCATCGCGCGTTTGACCCTGTTCGTACGCTAATACAAAAAGGATGTGATTCTATTTTTAAAAAAGCTAGTAAACAGAGGAAAGTATACATACACGCAGTTCTTGGAGATCTTGTACATGCTGTTTGCAGACAAACATTCACAATCAAGCACCATGTGAAAAAAGGTATGAGCAAGCTGAATCAGTCACCATCACCTCGAAAACACAGGTTGTCTGGACTGAACATAGCTTCTGGCACCAGTGGTTTGGGTCCAAAGTGCTTGTTTTGTGACAATGGAAGCAAAGGGGAAAAAGGATCAAAGGATAATCATTATCAACTGACACCTATAAGAACATTAGAATTCAAGGGTAGGTTGCTGGAGTTTTGTAGCAAGAGAGGAACCAGTGCACCAGACCATCTTCTAAACCTTGTGCGTTGCAATTGCAGAACTGACTGTGCGTCAACCAGGTGTTCATGCCGACGACATGGATTGGTCTGCACTGTTGGATGTGGAGAATGCCGAGGTGAAATCTGCTTAAACGTCATGAAGTACACAGAAAATGAAGAATAAGAGGAAGAAGAAGAGAAAAATGAGGAGGAAGAAGACATGAGTGACAATAGCGTTGAGATCTAACAGTCTGGCTCGATCACCAGCACTGCATTATGTTTTTGTTTTCGTGTAATGAAACGTTTTCTAGTGCTGATTCAAGCACAGCATGGCTATGGCATTCCGTTTGTAAAACAATTGATAGTTTGCATTTTAAGGCCAAAACCATAGTATTTAGGGCAATAAATAATTCTATATAAAGAATGGAAGCAAGACTGCAAACAATTAATTATTTGTATAGAGCGATTTCGATAACCTAAAGAATAGATTCTTTAGTAAAAGTCATGAACACAACAAAAAATATCAAAGATACTTTTAATTATACAACAATATAAGACAAATGAATTTTCGAGCTATGTTCTTCTTCAGATTACAAACAATGCATAAGAATGTTACTTCCATCACTTAATTTATGGTATATGTACATTTTAAAAAATGTGTTTGTTTAATGTAGATCTATATACTATTATTTCTTTATTAATTACGTAGTTTTTATTATAGACTAGGAGTGTAATCAGCATGGTGGCCATCTTGAAAAATGGTCACCATATTTCTTTTTGTAATAACTACTGGGATTTTTTAAAAACACAGGTCTTAAGTCACAGGTATACCAAATTTGGTGCTTGTAAGGCAAAATCTTCGTCTAATACTTCATAGTATAGTACAAGAGTATAATCGGCATTATGGCCATCTTGAAAATGGCCGCCATATTGTTTCTTTTTAATGGCTACCGAGCTTTTCTAAAAGAAAATATTTTAAATATCAGACATACCAAATTTGGTGCTTTTAGGAGAAAATCTTCTCATACTTTATATTGTAGACCAAGAGTGTAATCAGCATGGCGGCCATCATTAAAAATGGCCGCCATATTGTTTCTGGTAATGGCTACCGGGCGTTTGTAAAAGAGTAGGTCTTAAGTAGCGTGTAGACCAAATTTGGTGATTGTAGGTCGAAATCTTGATCTCATACTCCATAATTATTGTAGAACAAAAGTGTTGTCGGCATGGCGGCCATCTTGAAAAATGTCCGCCATATTTTTTCTGTTAACGGCCACTGAGCTTTTCTAAAAGAGTAGGTCTTAAGTATCATGTATACCAAATGTGGCGCTTGTAGGTCGAAATCTTGGTCGTATACATCATATTGTAGAACAAGAGTTTAATCGGCATGGCGGCCATCTTGAAAATGGCCGCCATTTTTTTTAATGGCTACCAGGCTTTTTTGAAATAGTAGGTCTTAAATATCATGGATATCAAATTTGGTGGTGGGGGGGGGGGGGAAGCTGTTTTGTCAGTAATCTGCCATACTAGTTTTTGGCCTTACAAAGCAAGCAATAACTGAACGGAATGCCATAGTACACGGCTAGATAATAAATGCTCAATAACTTTGTTTTGCGATATTTTTTTTTTTTACATTTTGGATATGTGATAGAGTACATTATTATCTTTCCGATGCAGTAAAAATTATTTTGGATACCCAAAAAAGCAAAATTAAACATTTTGCTGCATTCTGGGCTTGGACTACAAGTTGCTGGCTGAAGAATGATGAAACTCATACCACAGGTGGACCCTGTGAGTGTGGGATGGGGGCAGGGATGGAGGTGGGTAGTGGGTGCGTGTGTGGGTGAGGGTGAAGTGGAGGGTGTGAGTGTGGCACTCTGTCAGGAGGCTGTGTCAAGACCCTGTCCCCAGGGCCCGGACAAGCTAATTACTTTAATCACTCTTATTCACACAAAAAAGTGGCTGATCAATTTAGAGGCTGTTGGGCGACAGCCGAGTGTGAGAATGTGGGTGATGATTGGACAACAGCGAAAGGGAAAGGAGGAGAGAGAGAGAAAGAGAGAGACAGGCAGACAGACGGAGACAGAGAGAGAGAGTTCAGGCATAAAAATTTAATCCCTTTCCCCCTTGTAGATTCTTTGTCGTATTTGGCGTCTGTCTCAGTGTCTGATATAGACTTCTTTTTTTTTAGATCTGGAATTGGACATTCATGGTTTGGCTCTTTCGTTAACTACAGAGTGGACACGGTCATATGTTTACGCGTTCCTAGCTTTAACATTTTCCCAGGTATTTTTTATTCACCACAAAAACATAGGTTGCGACTCACTCACCCATTGTGAAAGGTACAATGAGAGATTGAAGTATTAAGAAGATAGAAATAATCAGACCCCTCACTGACCTTTCAGTCCAAGTCCACATTAATAGTGAAACGTGGGATGGATTGCAGATATAAGGGGGAAGGATGTGCAGCAGTAACAGTGGGATAACGGACCGGGCGCAGTAGTGCGCGTGGGGTAACGGCTGGAGTGGGAAGAGGGGGGTGGGGGATGAGGGGGGGGGGGCAGCTCCATACTGTGACTCAGCCGTGTCCCCACTCCGCCCTGACTGACGACATTTTTGGAGAGTACGGCATAAACTTGTGGGGTCACAGGAATTTGGCGACCTTGTTGTAACATTTATGGGTATCAAACCTCGGTTATTCTACGACCATTATTTTGGTAGGCCCACCCATTTCTGAGATCCTAAGATAATCGCCGCCCCCCCCCCCCCACCCTCTCCCGCCCACCGCAACACCATCATCACCCTCCTAGGCTCGTGGTCACAAACAGTGTTGTTCCTATTGCCGGGTAAATGTTGTAGGTCTGTGGACTGTAAGACAATGCCTACACCTGTCCCCAAAACGCCAGGCCAATGTTCAGGCTCAACGCCCTTACAACTTCCTAAGGCAAAAATGATGGTATCTATGTCTCCAGGTACTATGCTGCAGAAGCAACTGAATGGATTAATCTGCGCTGATTGACAGCGTTCACCCGTCCCAGTATCTTCATTTTCTTTTTCTCTCCTCTCTCGTGTCATAGAGGCCTTGGAAACGTCAGTCGTGCCCAATCGTAGCGGTTGTCTGCGGGCCAGTGTGACACAAGTTGTCTGGGACCTAGCCAGAGAAACAAAGGCAGCACCAGCAGACGGGCCGATGTGTGAGAAGGGAATATTCATGTCGGAGTGTGGAGGAATTTGATTGGAGCGAATCGATGTCATGGCAATGGAGGATGAGTGATGGGGGTAGGGAGAAAGAAAAAGAGAAGTGAAATAGCCAAAGAGGAGGAGGAGGAGGACAGAAAAGAAATTGATTGTATACTAGCAATCACACATAGGCTACACGCTGCAAGTGGCGGTACCTCCAATCATTAATACCTTCAACTCACTACGGAAGAGGGGACGGATGTTGTGATTGAATCCAACTTTAAGAAGAAGAAGAAGAAGAAGAAGAAGAAGAAGAAGAAGAAGAAGAAGAAAAAGAAGAAGAAGAAGAAGAAGAAGAAGAAGAAGAAGAAGAAGAAGAAGAAGAAATTGGATCCAACAGTAAGAAGACGAAGAACAAGAAAATGAAGGAGAACGAGGACAAAACAATAACAAGAACAAGAAGAAGGAGACAGACGACACAGAGTAGAATCCTAAGAAACAAAGGAAGATACGAAAAGATAAGACCAGCATCAATAAGAGAAAGATGGGAAAGGACAACTGCTGACAAATGAAATGGGTCCACAGCTGTTGGAGAGGAGGCCGCTGTCCAATGATCATTGTGTGGACAGCGGACGCATACCAGACCTTTGCGAGGTGCCATACAATGCCACACAATATCACACCCTATTCACCATATCCTGACCTACTGTATCTGAAGGACATCATCAGCATAAGAGGTAGTGTTATTGTCGTCGTCATTGTCATCTTTATCATCATCAGTAGTTGCAGCAGCTCTCTCTCTCTCTCTCTCTCTCTCTCTCTCTCTCTCTCTCTCTCTCTCTCTCTCTCTCTCTCTCTCTCTGTCTTTCTTTCTCTTTCTAAGTCTTTCTCTCTTTCTTTCTCTTTCTCTCTCAATCTCTCTCTCTCTCTCTTTCTTTCTCTTTCTCTTTCTTTCTCTCTTTTTCTCTCTCTTTTTCTCTTTCTCTCTCTCTCTCTTACTTTCTCTTTCTCTTTTTCTCTCGCTTTCTTTCTCTTTCTCTCTATTTCTTTCTCTTTCTCTTTCTTTCTCTCTCTCTTTTTTCTTTCTTTCTCTCTCTTTGTTTGTTTCTCTCTCTCTTTTTCTCTCTTTCTCTCTTTTTCTCTCTCTTTCTCTCTCTCTCTCTCCATCTCTCTATTTTGTTTATTTGTTGTCGTTCCATGAGGTTAATGTTACAACATTAAGTTGTTGTATTTAAGTTATTATTACAAACCCAAGGGCAAGATGTAAAATCGCGCATCCAGCGCTTACTTTTTACCATTACTAATAAAATGCTTATCTTATGTTATCGTATCTCTTTCTCTCTTTTACATTTTTAATTGCTTTTGTTTACTGCCATTTTCATGGAAAAGGGTGGATACGCCAATGACAAACTGAATACGGGGTGGGGCCTCTGAACTTTGCCTGGTGGTTGTAGGTGCCGTGGCTTGAAGACGCTGTGGGATGGGGTGGGGAGTGTGAGGGTAAGGAAGAGGGAGGGGCTGAGTGTTGGGATTGGTTGTTGCTTTAACTGGGAGGTGAACTAAAATGCTTGAATGGATGTTGAGTGCTACTTGCTTTTAGGAATTGATGTTTTATTGTATACTGACTGTATTGTGTGAGTGTGACTGTCAATGATTGTTGTACACTGTACTGACTGTTTTTGTGTGAGTGTGACTGTCAATTATTGTTGTGTACTGTACTGACTGTGTTGTGTGAGTGTGATTGTCAATGATTGTTGTACACTGTGTTGTGTGAGTGTGATTGTCAATGATTGTTGTACACTGTACTGTGTCGTGTGAGTGTGACTGTCAATGATTGTTGTACCCTGGAAAATGAATTTCCTTGCTGCTTGTTGAGACAATAAAGATTGTAATTCTCTCTCTCTCTCTCTCTCTCTCCCTCTCTCTCTCTCTCTCTCTTTCTCTCTCTCTCTCTCTCTCTCTCTCTCTCTCTCTCTCTCTAATTCTCCCACACATACACACACATCTCTTCCCCCGTCACCCACCAACGCCTTCATCGCTATACCCATTCTTCCTTTAACGCCGATCCACCCGACATCCTCTCAATCCCTGGCCTAACCTATATTGGGTTTTGGCACAGCGGGTACAGGAGGCGGCTGCAGGTCAGTGCGTGCTTGCTTTGATGTGTTGTCGCTGTTCACATAGGACACGCACTCACGCGGCCTGCAATTGGGCTTGGGACAGCCATCAATACCTCCACAATAAGGCTGAGGACGTCTGCTGTATGGAATCAAAGAGAGGGAGACATAGAGTGAGAGACAAAGAAAAATATGGAAGAAAAGTAAGTAGAGACCAGATCGGTCTGGCGCTGGGAGAAAGGAGATCAAGACAGAGAGGGAAGTAGGCGCGGGGAAGGGACAGGGAGAGACGGAGGGGAAAGGGTAGAGGGAGAGAGAGGGGAAGAGAACACAGAATACAGAACACAGAATACAGAATATATTCAGCCTAATGACAACATATATTGCTTCTGAAAATTGCTCCCATGTTGATTGACAATCACACACAATGCACACTCTACACACCACCTTTTAAGACTTCACTTAAGAGATCTTGAGTACACAGTTGCAACATGAATTGACAATGGACCTGTCAAGTGTCAAAAATGGACATGTTTATTTATATCACACAGACAAGCTTTAATCACGAAATCTAATGCACGCGCGCACACACACACACACCCCTCCCCCCCCCACACACAGCGAAAAGTAAATCAATGCATATTTAAAGAACACTGTTACATTAAATATACCATAACAACAATGAGAAAGATGCATATGAATAAAAGTGACGTTAACTTTATAAACATCTCTCTCACACTTACACACACACACACAATGCATAAGTACATGTACTCAAACCCATACTGGCGCACGCGCGCACTCAAGTTTACTTACACCTCAGACTTTTAAGCCTGGGGCTAAATCAATACATTGTATATTTATAGGGATAAATTGAACATTAAAATGATAGTGTGGTTATAAAGGAATAAATGCACATGATTAAAAGAACTAAAGGTTGATAAATACCGTGCCACACGCGCACGCACGCACAGTTAGAGAAGGGGAGATAGGCAGAAAGAGGGAGAGAGAGAAAGAGAGAGAAAGAGACAGACAGACAGAAAAGACAAAGAAAAAGAGTTTGTGAATACGTTGAGGAAAGAATAGGTGTTGTGTGGTGTGGGTGGGCTGGGGGTGATGGTAAAGTGCGATGGTTGGGGCATGTGTTGTTGGACATGAAAACTAAAGCGGAGCAGTCTTGTAAGAGTTTTTTTTTTAAAGGAAGCAACGTGCAAGTGCTGATAACCTGGCATTGCGGGTACCTCAGGGCAATGTGACGCCATTCTACATTGATAATGGCAGTACCCGTCGTGACATAGTCACGAAGTTTTACATTTAACACTGCAAACACAATCAACCAATCGTTTAAAATAAATATTGTTGATGAATTTCGCGATTATCAATTATAAACCGCGCTCATATCGCTGGTCATCGACATCCAGCATACACACAAGTAGTTTTGCCCAAGTTAATCCCACGTAAACCGAGACACACATTTACCGCCAGTGCATTGTGTGATGTGACGACACGAGTTTTCAGATGGTAGGGAGAGATACACTTTTTACGAAGTTACACTTCTCCGTATATCTGTTGTACATAGAATAGCGTGACCGATTTACTTTTGCGTATGAAAGTGCAGTTTCGTAAAGTCCGTGCGATTCATAGAAGATAGGGAGTCGGCCAATTTCGAATAGGGGTACGCGTAATAAAGAACGTGCATACTGACGAGAGCTCGACTGTTTTGCTTGTGGCCGGCGCAGATTTTGAAGGGCAGAGTGGTTTGAGATGCTATTGCGTGAGGAAGGAATTCTAACGAGACAGCAGCCCTGTGACAGAGGTCATCGTAGTGTAGGGTACTGTTAGAAGGGTGTGTGTATTGTTTTATAGCCACCCAAGGTCTTATGCCCTCGTCGGGATAAGGATGTGTAGAATTCGAAGGAAGATGGTAACTGCCATTCGCCAGTGAGTGTAGAGTTCCATACTTAAGGTGCGTGTGGTTCTCGATTGAACACCCACCAAGACTTAGTGTCTGTAGCAGAGCTAAGGTGTCCTCATCCTCAGAACAAATGTTATTTGGACAGTGAAATAACGTGCAAGAGCAAGAGAAAGAGACTCTCAAAAGACTAATCCATTGTGTTGTGCCAATGTTGTGACAGTGTTGTGTCGTGTTGTGGTGTTGGGGGAAAGGGCGTCACGAGCCGAGGCCTGTAAGGTAAGCAAACCCTGTCGTTCAATTCTCTAGTGGCGCGCTCCGAGCACTGCGTACGTGTATGAGTGGTAATGAGTGTGGGGAAGGGGATGTATTTTAGGATGTGTAATGAATTTTGTTGATTTTATATGATTTTCCTATGATTTTCTTATTGTATATGTGATGGGGAAAATGTCGTTGCTGTTGTTGTTATGGAGGTGGGTCAAAGGCGACGATGGGGAATATAGAGAGGGAGAGAGAGAGTGAGGGTGTATGTATGGAAAGAGCGATAGAATGTAGTATGCTGAAGAGGGATGAAGTGATGATTATGAAGTAAGCATGTTTACAGTGTGGATGAAGGGAGGTAATCGTGATGTGCTATAATTGTTGGGGGTGACGGTGGTGATGAAGGGAGGTGGAATGAATCAGGACTGTGAGATGGTAGTGTGGTTGCGATAATTATGTATATTTATATAAACATTGGTTTGTAAAGAAGATGCGAATTATTTAGCATCAAAGGGTGATTTACATTATTGAAATCTGTGTATAGTATCTTATATTATTATTATGATATTCATAGCTATACAGGTCAAGATGGCGGACGGAGGACGGCGTGTTATGTTATATTATATAGTGTTTATTGTTTAGTGGGCATATTGTTAAGACTATGTATATGTCAACAGGTGTGGGCTGATGAGATGATGATGATTATTACATCTACGTGTTTATTTCTACGCATTATTCCCACGCTGTTGCCTTTGATGTGCCTGTTGTGCTGTACTGATGTTGATGTTGTTGCCGCTGACTGGGTCCTAACCAGCCTGGGATGTACCTTTGCCTCTACGACACAGTAGTGTTGTGGTGATTTCTTACACTGCTGCAGGTTTTGCCTGTGTACCGAGGCAACACGCTTCCAGGGGGTTTTCATGCCTAATTCATGCACACACAGACTCACATTACACGCACCTAAAAACATATCCATTTAGTTAGAAGAATCATCCACTTTGTGAAAGAGACTGTTAGCTCTCTGAGCTACTTAACAAGAACATTGAGACATTACTTCTGTGCCACAGCTTTGTCTAGCTAATTATTCATGATTCAACGCCATCGCTTATTATTTGAAGACTTGCATTTTGAATTGATTTGTTGATTTTGATTTTCTGTATACACTTTGTAAAGAAACTGTTGTTATTTAGTTCTATTTGGGGTTTGTTGCAAGGGGAGGTAATTGTTAGTTAGTATTGGGACGGGGGTCTGTTTAGGGGTTGAGGGAAGGTTAGTTCCCATTTGTCCTGTGTTTGCTTGTTGATTGTTGAATAAAAGAGTGTGTGTTTGTACTCTGGCATTTTGTGTTAGTTTATTTTGTTTGAGTTTATTCTTTTCACTCGCTTTATGAGCTGACGTCACTGAACCCGCTCGGGGGACGTGACATTTTTGGTGTCAGAAGTGGGATAAACTCATTTATGTTGTTAGGGTATTGCCAGATGTGTATGTTGTGTGTTTGAGTTGTTGTGTGAAAGGGTACGCAGCGGGCGGTTGGCGGGAGTGTGGGTGTATTGCACTAGGGAACACACTCGGAGTGCAGCATTAACGGGGAATTGGATTGCAGGGTTCACTTGCTCGCCTTCAGGGGTACGACGGTGAACGATTCCTCGGCTCCTGTGACTGTTGTGTTGCGTATTCATTCTGTTAGGTGTTTGTATCAGTTAGGTGTTATTTGTTTTGTGTATACTAACATCTGTTCTTCCCTTCTTTTCCGACATGGCTACGCGGGAGGCTCGAGCCGCGATGCGCCGCGACGCTAGGACTCGTAAGGAGGAGGCCGAGCAGGAGGAGCAGGACTTCCGTGATGACGGCTCTGTGACAGGGTTGTTGGAGGAACCTTACGCAGTGAGTACTCAGACCACTATGCCTAAGATGTATGCCAAATCGCCCGGTTCACAGAGCAAAGTCGAGGTCGCGCTCAGCGATAGTGAGAGGCTTAGACAGATTGGGGAAAGTCTGGGTTTCCGTGATGGAGCGTTGGCACACTATGTAGTTAGTGAGATGAGAAGGGAAGAAGAACGGAGGGAGAGGGAGGAAGAAAAGAGGGAGGAGAGGGAAGCGAGGGCAGATGAGAGGAGGCTTTTGGAGCTTAGGCTAGAGACGGAACGGGTAGCTAGAGAGGCAGAAAGAAGAATGCTAGAAATGAAGCTAGAGGAGGAGCGAAGAGCCAGAGATGACGACAGAGCAGCTCAGAGAGAGAGGGAGAATAGGGCTAGAGATAGAGAGGCAGCATACTCAGTC
The DNA here is from genome assembly GCA_036898135.1 of Oncomelania hupensis. Classification (NCBI taxonomy): domain Eukaryota; kingdom Metazoa; phylum Mollusca; class Gastropoda; order Littorinimorpha; family Pomatiopsidae; genus Oncomelania; species Oncomelania hupensis. The sequence goes on from CM072514.1 coordinate 17,536,620, forward strand.
AAGTTGAAACCCTTGGAGGAGAGGGAGGATGTGGAGGCCTACCTCCAGATGTTCGAACGGGTGGCAGAGGTTCAGGGTTGGAGGAGGGAGGTATGGGCGGTTAGGCTAGCGCCTTTGTTACAAGGGGAAGCCCGAGATACGTACCTTCGTCTGACGCCTGAGCAAGCCCAGGATTTCGACATTGTGAGGAATGCGCTGCTGAAACGCTTCAGGAAGGACGCCGACTACTATCGTAGGCAGTTTCGAGAGGCCAAGAAGGAAGCTGCAGAGACGTTTCCTCAGCTAGTAGTAAGGCTAGGGTCGTTAGTGAAGAAGTGGTTTTCGCTCGCCGGCAAAGACATCACCGACGTAGGGCAGGTACTAGACACTTTCATTGGTGAGCAACTTTTCTCCATTATGACTACCGAGCTAGAGATTTACGTGAGGGAGAATTTACCGACGACTAGCCATGCCGCAGCAGAGTTGGCGCAGCGCGTGGTAGATGCCAAGCGGGCAGCATCAGCACCGGCACCCGTACTACCCAGTCAGAGACGCAGTTTTCCCAGACGACCGGAGGCTCCTCAGCAGCCTAGCAACAGGGGAAGTCAGGGTCAGAAGGTAGGGAGGACGGAAGGGGGTAGTGGGGTACGCCGTTGCTACCGATGTGGGTCGGAGAAGCATGTGGTCAGGGACTGCAAGGTCAAACCTCAGACAGTAGGCCAGGTTACAGTGGGACGGACTATTTCCACGGAGACCGCACCTCGGGCTAGCGTGTGTGCGATCAAACCTTATGATCCATGGGGCCAAGGTAGGGCGAACGGGCAGGACGTTCGGGTATTGAGAGATACGGGGGCGGAGATAGGGGCAGTCGCGAGCAGGTTAGTCAAACCAGCTGATTTGACGGGTCGGACTGTCGAGATTTGCTTGGCGAATCGATCGAACGTGGGTCTGCTACCTACAGCTTGGGTGGAGTTGGATTGTGCGCTGGTCAGGGGGAGAGTAGAGTTGGTGGTTTTCGAGGACGGGCCCGATATCATCCTGGTAACTGGGTAACGTTTGATAGCGGGGAAAAGAGTCCTGTTTCCTTGTTCGGAGGTGAGTGCGCAATGGCTGCAGCAGTGCAGACTCGGGCGCAGGTGAAGGCCGAGAAGAAGAGGGAGGTACCCTTAGCAGTGGTCGAACCATCCCAGATCTCTGTTAGCACCCCAGAGTTGATCAGGATGCAAGAGACCGACGAGACGCTCGCGAAGGCGAGAACGTTGGCACAGAGTGGTGGGGCGATAGCGTCAGGTAGGGCGTCAGCTGAGTTTCGCAAGAAGAAGGGGGTGTTGTACCGGGTACACACGAAGAGAGGTAGCCAGGTCACGCAACTGGTAGTCCCGAAACAGTTGAGGGGGGGGATCCTTCAGTTGGCTCACGATCCACCCATGGCTGGGCATTTGGGAGGGAAACGTACCAGGGAGCGGATCTGGGGGACATTCTATTGGCCGGGAATGTGTGCCGAAGTACGGAGGTATTGCGCCAGTTGTCCAGAGTGTCAGAAGGTAGTACCGAGGGGACGGGTGAGGAAGGTACCATTACAGCAACTTCCGCTGGTGGACGAGCCATTTCAGAGGGTGGCGGTAGACATTGTGGGACCCATCAAACCCAAGTCAGATCGGGGTAACATGTACATCCTAGTGGTAGTAGACTATGCCACACGCTATCCCGAGGCTGTACCGCTCAAGGGCATAGAGGCAGAGAGGGTGGCAGAAGCGCTGTGGGAGATTTGGTCGAGGGTGGGCGTTCCTAGGGAAATTTTGACAGATCAGGGGACGCAATTCATGTCTGAAGTCATGCGGGAGATGAACAGACTACTGTCGATCCATGGGAAAGCCACCACGCCGTATCATCCACAGTGCAACGGTCTGGTTGAGCGATTCAACGGGACGCTAGTGTCCATGCTCAAGAAGTTAGCCACAGAACAACCTACAGCGTGGGACCGCTACATTCCAGCGCTACTATTTGCATACCGTGAAGTAGCACAGGAGTCTACAGGGTTCTCTCCCTTCGAGCTCCTATATGGAAAGACCGTGCGGGGACCGATGGCTGTATTGCGAGACCTCTGGACCAAGGAAATACAAGAGGAGGAGGTGAAATTGAGTAGCCAGTACGTGGTGGATTTGCGTAACCGCATCGAGGAAACCTGTAAGTTGGCACAAGGAAACCTCAGGACCGCGTCAGCCAAGCAGAAGCGGCACTTCGATAAGAAGGCGAAACGGCGTTTGTTCAACGCGGGGGATCAAGTGTTGCTGCTGTTACCAGAAAAACACAACAAGTTGCAGCTAGCATGGCGAGGACCGTACGAGGTGATCGAACGCGTGGGAGAGTGCGACTACCGGATCAGGATGCGTGGGAAAAGTAAACTATACCACGCCAATCTCTTGAAGAAGTTTCATACCAGAGCGACGGTGGCTACGATCGTCGTAGACGACGAGGGGGTAGAGGAGGAGGAAACTATGCCGGTGTTTGGGGATATTCCCGTAATCACCTTGACAGCATCAGAGACACCCCGCGACGTGAAGATGGACGACAACTGCCCGGAAATACGGGAAGAATTGCAGGAGCTGGTGTGGCAGTTTGAGGATGTCCTAACCGACTTGCCGTTACGCACTACACTGGACGTGTGCGAAATACGTGTGGACAGCGACATTCCGGTGAGGACGCGGCAGTACCCACTTCCCCATTCGCATCACGAGACCATCAAGAAGGAAGTGGAAGCGATGCTAGCGATGGGCGTCATTGAGAGGGCCAGTTCGCCATACAGCTCGCCCGTCGTATTAGTAAAGAAGAAGGAGGGCACGATGCGTTTCTGCGTTGATTTCCGGAAGTTAAACAAGCACGTCGTCTTCGATGCGGAACCATTGCCGAACATCGACTATTTGTTTTCCAAACTGTCAGGGGCCAAGTATCTCACCAAGATCGACTTGACCAAAGGTTACTGGCAAGTGCCTATGAACAAGGGAGATAAAGCGAAGACGGCATTTACAACGCCAGAGGGACAATTTCAGTGGACCGTAATGCCATTTGGGCTGAAGACGGCGGGAGCAGTCTTTTCTCGCATGATGCGGAAGTTATTAGCACCCCTGGGAATGTCGGAGATCGACAATTTTGTTGACGACTTGTTGGTAGCCACCATTACCAAGCAGAGACACCTGGAATGCTTGGCACGTCTTTTCCTTAGGTTGCGTGAGGTGCAGCTATCCGCCAAACCATCAAAGTGTTACCTGGGTTTCCGAAGAGTAGAGTATCTTGGGCACGTGGTTGGACAGGGAGAAATTCGTCCTGAGGTGTCAAAGATGGAGAGAATCCGAGATGCACCACGACCAACGACCAAGCGGCAAGTGCGCTCATTTTTGGGTTTAGCCGGATACTACAGGCGGTTCGTACCCAACTTTTCAGCGATTGCTTCGCCACTACACGATCTGACCAAGGGAGGCAAGCCAGGGGCGGTACAATGGACCGAAGCATGCGAAGCTGCATTTTGCACACTGAAGGAGAAGCTGTGCTCTGACCCTGTGTGCTGTCTGCCGGACTTCACCCTACCGTTTGTGCTACAGACAGATGCGTCGGAGGATGGAGTAGGGGCCATTTTGAGCCAGGACAGGGGACAGGGATTACAGCCTATTGCGTGTGCAAGCAAGAAACTGTCGAAACCCGAGAGGAACTATTCGACCATTGAGAGGGAGTGTCTAGCGTTGGTGTGGGGTGTGCAGAAATTCAGTCAATATCTGTACGGACGTACTTTCGTAGTGCAGACTGACCATATGCCACTGCAGTACCTACAGCAAGTGAAGAACACCAACAGCCGACTGATGAGATGGGCACTTCAGCTGCAACCTTTCTCAATGTCTGTGGAGCACATTTCTGGGAAGGACAACGTTCCAGCGGATTTCCTCAGCAGAAACGCTCAGTAGGTAGCATAGGGGGTAGTGAGAAATTCGCGTCGTAGTTAAGGTTCTTCAAGGTGTTAAGAACTGGGGGGGGGGTTGTGTGACGACACGAGTTTTCAGATGGTAGGGAGAGATACACTTTTTACGAAGTTACACTTCTCCGTATATCTGTTGTACATAGAATAGCGTGACCGATTTACTTTTGCGTATGAAAGTGCAGTTTCGTAAAGTCCGTGCGATTCATAGAAGATAGGGAGTCGGCCAATTTCGAATAGGGGTACGCGTAATAAAGAACGTGCATACTGACGAGAGCTCGACTGTTTTGCTTGTGGCCGGCGCAGATTTTGAAGGGCAGAGTGGTTTGAGATGCTATTGCGTGAGGAAGGAATTCTAACGAGACAGCAGCCCTGTGACAGAGGTCATCGTAGTGTAGGGTACTGTTAGAAGGGTGTGTGTATTGTTTTATAGCCACCCAAGGTCTTATGCCCTCGTCGGGATAAGGATGTGTAGAATTCGAAGGAAGATGGTAACTGCCATTCGCCAGTGAGTGTAGAGTTCCATACTTAAGGTGCGTGTGGTTCTCGATTGAACACCCACCAAGACTTAGTGTCTGTAGCAGAGCTAAGGTGTCCTCATCCTCAGAACAAATGTTATTTGGACAGTGAAATAACGTGCAAGAGCAAGAGAAAGAGACTCTCAAAAGACTAATCCATTGTGTTGTGCCAATGTTGTGACAGTGTTGTGTCGTGTTGTGGTGTTGGGGGAAAGGGCGTCACGAGCCGAGGCCTGTAAGGTAAGCAAACCCTGTCGTTCAATTCTCTAGTGGCGCGCTCCGAGCACTGCGTACGTGTATGAGTGGTAATGAGTGTGGGGAAGGGGATGTATTTTAGGATGTGTAATGAATTTTGTTGATTTTATATGATTTTCCTATGATTTTCTTATTGTATATGTGATGGGGAAAATGTCGTTGCTGTTGTTGTTATGGAGGTGGGTCAAAGGCGACGATGGGGAATATAGAGAGGGAGAGAGAGAGTGAGGGTGTATGTATGGAAAGAGCGATAGAATGTAGTATGCTGAAGAGGGATGAAGTGATGATTATGAAGTAAGCATGTTTACAGTGTGGATGAAGGGAGGTAATCGTGATGTGCTATAATTGTTGGGGGTGACGGTGGTGATGAAGGGAGGTGGAATGAATCAGGACTGTGAGATGGTAGTGTGGTTGCGATAATTATGTATATTTATATAAACATTGGTTTGTAAAGAAGATGCGAATTATTTAGCATCAAAGAATGATTTACATTATTGAAATCTGTGTATAGTATCTTATATTATTATTATGATATTCATAGCTATACAGGTCAAGATGGCGGACGGAGGACGGCGTGTTATGTTATATTATATAGTGTTTATTGTTTAGTGGGCATATTGTTAAGACTATGTATATGTCAACAGGTGTGGGCTGATGAGATGATGATGATTATTACATCTACGTGTTTATTTCTACGCATTATTCCCACGCTGTTGCCTTTGATGTGCCTGTTGTGCTGTACTGATGTTGATGTTGTTGCCGCTGACTGGGTCCTAACCAGCCTGGGATGTACCTTTGCCTCTACGACACAGTAGTGTTGTGGTGATTTCTTACACTGCTGCAGGTTTTGCCTGTGTACCGAGGCAACACGCTTCCAGGGGGTTTTCATGCCTAATTCATGCACACACAGACTCACATTACACGCACCTAAAAACATATCCATTTAGTTAGAAGAATCATCCACTTTGTGAAAGAGACTGTTAGCTCTCTGAGCTACTTAACAAGAACATTGAGACATTACTTCTGTGCCACAGCTTTGTCTAGCTAATAGTTCATGATTCAACGCCATCGCTTATTATTTGAAGACTTGCATTTTGAATTGATTTGTTGATTTTGATTTTCTGTATACACTTTGTAAAGAAACTGTTGTTATTTAGTTCTATTTGGGGTTTGTTGCAAGGGGAGGTAATTGTTAGTTAGTATTGGGACGGGGGTCTGTTTAGGGGTTGAGGGAAGGTTAGTTCCCATTTGTCCTGTGTTTGCTTGTTGATTGTTGAATAAAAGAGTGTGTGTTTGTACTCTGGCATTTTGTGTTAGTTTATTTTGTTTGAGTTTATTCTTTTCACTCGCTTTATGAGCTGACGTCACTGAACCCGCTCGGGGGACGTGACATGTGACATCATGAACCACTGAGTACAGCCACACACGGACCTCAAACACTCACCCGCAACTACAAACACATCACATGCACACACACACAACCTCACACATCTAGCTATACCCACACACACACACAACCTCACACATCTAGCTATACCCACACACACACACACAACCTCACACATCTAGCTATACCCATACACACACAACCTCACACATCTAGCTATACCCACACACACACACACAACCTCACACATCTAGCTATACCCACACACACACACACACAACCTCACACATCTAGCTATACCCACACACACACACAACCTCACACATCTAGCTATACCCATACACACACAACCTCACACATCTAGCTATACCCACACACACACACAACCTCACACATCTAGCTATACCCACACACACACACACAACCTCACACCTCTAGCTATACCCACACACACACACAACCTCACACATCTAGCTATACCCACACACACACACAACCTCACACATCTAGCTATACCCACACTCACACACACACACAACCTCACACATCTAGCTATACCCACACACACAGGCATACTACCCATTATATGTAATGTTCCTCTAGGTTTTCTCACACCCCATCACAATCCCCGCCTTCACATAAACAACCTGAACACCAACATGGGACACAATGAGTAAACAACATAGGACAAATTGGATAAACAACATAGGACACAATGAGTAAACAACATAGGACACATTGGGTAAACAACATAGGACACATGGGGTAAACAACATAGGACCCATTGGGTAAACAACATACCTGTAGGATACATTGGGTAAACAACATAGGATACATTGGGTAAACAACATAGGACATTACATTACATTACATGGTTATTGCTTTAGGTCCAACAACATAGGACACATTGGTTAAACAACATAGGACACAATGAGTAAACAACATAGGACACATTGGGTAAACAACATAGGACACATGGGGTAAACAACATAGGACCCATTGGGTAAACAACATACCTGTAGGATACATTGGGTAAACAACATAGGATACATTGGGTAAACAACATAGGACATTACATTACATTACATGGTTATTGCTTTAGGTCCAACAACATAGGACACATTGGTTAAACAACATAGGATACATTGGGTACACAACATAGGATACATTGGGTAAACAACATAGGACATATTGGGTAAACAACATAGGATACATTGGGTACACAGCATAGGATACATTGAGTAAACAACATAGGACACATTGGGTAAACAAAACAGAACCAACGGGACATAGGATGTGCTGGATGAAATTTTCCCAAATCCATCCAAATAAGCAATACGGTACTCTGCACAGAATATCCAGGACTCACAGAGACCTGTCCATCATTCCAGTTCCTCCCCCCCCCCCCTGTCCCCTCTCCCTAAAAAAACCCAAAAGCACCTGCAACATCTGGACGGGAAATAATTCTGTCAAAGTTGGACTCTTCTGTAGCCAGCGTCACCGTGTAGGATAACTGTAGCTACGTTCACTATTCCTAGAACATTATTTTGCAGACGTTGTGGAACGTAACTTTGGGGACAGACAGCACACACATACACACGGGATACGATATTGTATTTTATAATAAATAAGAAATTTTATTCGTACAAAAAAAAGTTTCTTCCGGCCATGAAACAAAAAGCATTGAAAATGTGTACATGCATACACAGGGTGAGGAGTGAGAGGGAGCCAACAGCACCACATTCAAACTAAACCCAAACTACTAACTTCTCCAGGATTTCAAACAACGCAAAATGTGACAAGGGTTGACAAGAGTGCAGGGTTGGCAGATTTAACGATTTAACGATTTAGCGAATTAAATTTTTGGTTACAGAAAATTTAACGCGTTAATGTTTTTAAAACGTTAAAGAAAATTCCACGATTTAAAAAAAATTAAAGTAACGATTTTCGATTTCTTTCGTTAAAAATTTCGTTACTTCAGTTTGATTTTTCGCCACGAACAACAGGTGCCTCGAAGCCGGTTTGACCCAGTTGCAGCCAGTTTGAGGCGGTTTGAATTAGCCTATGTAGACATTGCCGCTAGTCTACCCTATCAGTTCATATTAAATTTTGAGATCGTGAAAAGAACATGGCTTCCTGCAGTGATTCGAGTGATGAAAGTTTGCCATCATTTTTTGAAGCGGTTATGGAATACTACGACTTTGTTGGAGGAAAGTCAGCCGAGACGCTCAGTTTTAAATTTAGATTCTTTTTATTCTTGCTGCTGTAGTTGAATGCTTACCCTAATTTCTTTGTCTCGTTGGTGTGCGTGGGTTAAAATGCTTAAGGGGTGTGAATGAGTGTTGCAAGGACAGATTATAAAAAAAAATTAGTCTAATATCTCTTTTCTTGATGTTAATAAAATATCAAATCAAATCACATTATTTGTTCTTCATTTGTTTTGCAGTGTGTTCATAGATTACATGGGTTTTAACACAAGTTGTAAGTTATTTTTTGAAATGCATACCACTTTTTTTTGGTCTGAGCTGAGCAATAAATATAATCATTCATGTATTTAACGCAAATATATTTCTTTAAAAAAAATTAAAGAATTTTTTTAAATTTTCCATAAAAATTAAAGAAAATTTATTTCTTTAACGCTTTTAAAGAAAATTTATTTCTTTAAAGAAAAAAAGCAAAGACTATCATCACGATGGGAGGTGGAACGTTCCATACAGGGAAACCCAAACACAAACTGGTCGTAAACATGGGCCATCCCACTTCTTCAATCTGCTCGGTGTTTTTGTTTTTGTTTTTTTGGTGCATAACTGAGGGGACTTTATGCCTAGACTGGAATTAGGACTGGTAGCCAGGTTCTACCCTCCCTTATACCCTCCCTCATTCCCTCATTGTCTCCCTTATACCCTTCCCTTTATACCCTTTCTTATACCCTCCCTTATACAATCCTTTATACCCTTCCTTATACCCCCCTTATCCACTCACTCGTTCCCTCTCATAAACACTCCCTCATTCCCTCTCATAAACACTCCCTCATTCCCTCTCATAAACATTTCCTCATTCCCTCTCATAAACACTCCCTCATTCCCTCTCATAAACATTCCCTCATTCCCTCTCATAAACACTCCCCCATTCCCTCTCATAAACACTCCCCCATTCCCTCTCATAAACATTCCCTCATTCCCTCTCATAAACACTCCCTCGTTCCATCTCATAAACACTCCCTCATTCTCTCTCATAAACAATCCCTCATTCCCTCTCATAAACACTCCCTCATTGCCTCCCTCCACCCACTTTTATTACCCACACGCCTCGTTCCTTTGCTCTGAGTGGCGCAGCACCACTGCTGCCTTGATTTCTTACAGAAAGCAACACTAATTTTATCCTTCCAAACTATTTTTTTTAACAACTGTTTCCCACTGTAAATGGGACGACTGGTATGTGCAAGTTCCGGCTGCCCCAGCTTATCCGTATAGTGTTGGATTCCATTTGCCACCCGTCTGCGACGCCGTCCATTGCTTTCGTTCCTCATTCCTTTCTTTCCATGGCCAGTTATTACCATGGCATACCCATACACCGCTGGCTTTGATGGCAGGCCACGCTCTACAGTTATTGACATCGTAGCAGGCTATGTAGTTATCAACATCCTCTTTCCCTTAACTCGTAGCAGACTATGTAGTTACTCACTACCTCCTTCCATTAGCTCGTAGCAGACTATGTAGTTACTCACTACCTCCTTCCATTAGCTCGTAGCAGACTATGTAGTTACTCACTACCTCCTTCCATTAGCTCGTAGCAGGCTATGTAGTTACTCACTACCTCCTTCCGTTAGCTCGTAGCAGACTATGTAGTTACTCACTATCTCCTTCCATTAGCTCGTAGCAGGCTATGTAGTTACTCACTACCTCCTTCCATTAGCTCGTAGCAGACTATGTAGTTACTCACTACCTCCTTCCATTAACTCGTAGCAGACTATGTAGTTACTCACTACCTCCTTCCATTAGCTCGTAGCAGGCTATGTAGTTACTCACTACCTCCTTCCGTTAGCTCGTAGCAGACTATGTAGTTACTCACTACCTCCTTCCGTTAGCTCGTAGCAGGCTATGTAGTTACTCACTACCTCCTTCCATTAGCTCGTAGCAGACTATGTAGTTACTCACTACCTCCTTCCATTAGCTCGTAGCAGGCTATGTAGTTACTCACTACCTCCTTCCATTAGCTCGTAGCAGACTATGTAGTTACTCACTACCTCCTTCCATTAGCTCGTAGCAGGCTATGTAGTTACTCACTACCTCCTTCCATTAGCTCGTAGGAGACTATGTAGTTACTCACTACCTCCTTCCATTAGCTCGTAGGCGGCTATGTAGTTACTCACTACCTCCTTCCATTAGCTCGTAGCAGGCTATGTAGTTACTCACTACCTCCTTCCATTAGCTCGTGGCAGACTATGTAGTTACTCACTACCTCCTTCCATTAGCTCGTAGCAGGCTATGTAGTTACTCACTACCTCCTTCCATTAGCTCGTGGCAGACTATGTAGTTACTCACTACCTCCTTCCATTAGCTCGTAGCAGGCTATGTACTCACTACCTTTTTCCATTAGCTCGTGGCAGACTATGTAGTTACTCACTACCTCCTTCCATTAGCTCGTAGCAGGCTATGTAGTTACTCACTACCTCCTTCCATTAGCTCGTAGCAGACTATGTAGTTACTCACTACCTCCTTCCATTAGCTCGTAGCAGGCTATGTAGTAACTCACTACCTCCTTCCATTAGCTCGTAGCAGGCTATGTAGTAACTCACTACCTCCTTCCATTAGCTCGTAGCAGGCTATGTAGTTACTCACTACCTCCTTCCATTAGCTCGTAGCAGACTATGTAGTTACTCACTACCTCCTTCCATTAGCTCGTAGCAGGCTATGTAGTAACTCACTACCTCCTTCCATTAGCTCGTATCAGGCTATGTAGTAACTCACTACCTCCTTCCATTAGCTCGTAGCAGGCTATGTAGTTACTCACTACCTCCTTCCATTAGCTCGTAGCAGGCTATGTAGTTACTCACTACCTCCTTCCATTAGCTCGTATCAGGCTATGTAGTTACTCACTACCTCCTTCCATTAGCTCGTATCAGGCTATGTAGTTACTCACTACCTCCTTCCATTAGCTCGTGGCAGACTATGTAGTTACTCACTACCTCCTTCCATTAGCTCGTAGCAGGCTATGTAGTTACTCACTACCTCCTTCCATTAGCTCGTGGCAGACTATGTAGTTACTCACTACCTCCTTCCATTAGCTCGTAGCAGGCTATGTAGTTACTCACTACCTCCTTCCATTAGCTCGTGGCAGACTATATAGTTACCAACATGTTTAATCGACGCTAAGAGATCACTGTTGGCTTATGTTCATATACTGTTGTAATATTTGCGAAAAAAATTGACTCTACAATTCTTGCCCGACCACTCAAATGCCCAGTTGCTGAAAGCGCTGAGTGATTTTCGTATGTCCTTTGGAATAGCCATACAAACGAGAAAAAACAAAGAGTTACCGGGGCTGACAACGATCAGCGTGTGTTGAAGGATTTTCCTGTGGCTGTTTCTATGCCACTGGTTTTCGGTTGTTATCACTTGACGTGTAACGACTATAGAGAAGGAAACTGACGAGGTGTTATTATAAAGGACTGAATGTAGCGACGTACACGCTGTCACCTTAATAATGTGCAGTACTAAACTCTTCTATGATCATCACCTTAATAATGTGCAGTACTAAACTCTTCTATGATCATCACCTTAATAATGTGCAGTACTAAACTCTTCTATGATCATCACCTTAATAATGTGCAGTACTAAACTCTTCTATGATCATCACCTTAATAATGTGCAGTACTAAACTCTTCTATGATCATCACCTTAATAATGTGCAGTACTAAACTCTTCTATGATCATCACCTTAATAATGTGCAGTACTAAACTCTTCTATGATCATCACCTTAATAATGTGCAGTACTGAACTCTTCTATGATCATCACCTTAATAATATGCAGTACTAAACTCTTCTATGATCATCACCTTAATAATGTGCAGTACTAAACTCTTCTATGATCATCACCTTAATAATGTGCAGTACTGAACTCTTCTATGATCATCACCTTAATAATATGCAGTACTAAACTCTTCTATGATCATCACCTTAATAATGTGCAGTACTAAACTCTTCTATGATCATCACCTTTATAATGTGCAGTACTAAACTCTTCTATGATCATCACCTTAATAATATGCAGTACTAAACTTTTCTATGATCATCACTATAATAATGCGCAGTAATAAACTCTTCTGTGATCATACTGTCTGGTAACAGTCTTAAAACATGACCTCAGATTCCCTTATCCACTGCCGTAGCTGCACTATGTGGCCTTATAGTTCCACGCCTGGCAGAGTTAAGTGTGTTGGGCGCAATAATACAGTCTCGATACTGAAAAAGAAATTCCACACAATCGTTCCATAAAAACTCTCTGATATTAATCTGCCGCGACAGCAACTAGTTCTCTCCACGCTGCCTGCTCTTGTATTTGTCTGTAAATGCGGGCTCCATCTCTCTTCTTCCTATACGCTTATTTTCTCTTGTTGAATATGTCGTTTCTTTATGCCAGTTATTTCGGTTTTGTGGATTTTTTGGAAGGGGTTGGGCAAGTACATTTTTGTAGTATTAGTTGTAGTAGTAGCAGTAGTAGTATTAATAGATAGTAGTAGTAGGTAGTAGTAGTGGTAGTAGTTATAGTTAGTAGTAGTAGTCGCAGGTAGTAGTAGTAGTAGTAGGTAGTAGTATGTAGTAGTAGTAATAGGCAGTAGTAGTAGTAGTAGAAGTCACCCGATGTGTAGAAGTAATAGTAGATAGTAGTAGTAGGTAGTAGTAATAGGTGGTAGTAGTAGTAGTAATAGGTAGTAGTAGATAGTAGTAGTAGGTAGTAGTAGTAATAATAGGTAGTAGTAGATAGTATTAGTTGGTAGTAGTAGTAGTAGTAATAGGTAGTAGTAGTAGTAATAGTAGTAGTGGTAGTAGTAGTAGTAATAGGTCGTCGTAGTAGTAGTAGGTAATAGTAGGTGTAAGTAATTTTAGTAGTAGTAGTAGTAGAGTTAGTAGTAGTAGTAGTGGTAGTAGAGTTAGTAGTAGTAGTAGTAGTAGTAGAAGTAGTAGTAGAGTTAGTAGTAGTAGTAGAGTTAGTAGTAGTAGTAGAGTTAGTAGTAGAAGTAATAGTAGTAATAGTAGAGTTAGTAATAGTAGTAGAAGTAGTAGTAGTAGTAGAGTTAGTAATTGTAGAGTTAGTAGTAGTAGTAGTAGTAGTAGTAGTAGTAGTAGTAGTAGTGGTAGTAGTAGTAGTAGTAGTAGTAGTTGGTGTCTGTGATTATTATAACCTCTTTTTTGTTCCTTTTCATAATTACATATATTCATTCACGGACCCAGTTTGAATATATATATATATATATATATACAAACTGGGTCCGTAAATGAATATCCCAAATGTTGATGCTCGGGATTAATTGAAAAGAAGACATAAAATCTCTGAGTTTCATTGTAGATCTATTGTTTAGTTATTTAATCCCGAGTGTGTGTTTGTGTGTGAATGGGTGTGTGTGTGCGTGTAAGCACACTTACACAGTGTTATCTGGAGGAATCAATGGACATCTACATAACTTGTTTTGACATGCCTACTTGTTTGGACGTCAGGACAATGATTCGTTAGGATTAGGACAGGGTTAGGGTTTGGGTTAGGGTTCGAGCACGTAAAAGTACTTAAAATTGGGGACGAAACATGACCCATTGTCAGCACAACGTATCTGGCGTTTCAGGAAAATCATGATAATACTGTGTATTTCCGGCTGTGTGTGTGTAGGGGTGTGTGTGTGTGTGTGTGTGTGTGTTTCCCTGTATATATGTAAAGGAGAGGATGGTTGAGTAAATGACCGCCTAAAATCACATATTTTCTGGACGAAAAATGAAGTAAAGAAATATTTTTCTATCTAGTAATTTTTTGCTCTCGTTTTCTAATGTTCTACTTTTATTTACTTTCTTTCTTTGTTTCTTTCTAGTTCACTTTCTTTTCTTTTTTGTCTTTGTCTTGTGTGTCTTGTCTTGCCTTGTGTTGTCTTGTCTTTCCTTGCCTTGTCTTGTCTTGCCTTGTCTTGTCTTGTCTTGTTCCGTCCCGCCTTCAGTGTTTGCAAGCTGTAAATCTCCTCCTGCAGATGTCCTCTCTATCACATGATCGCTCCTCTTCCACACCTTTTCTGTCCTTGCTTTCCTGTTTTAAACCTTGTTTGTTGTCTTTTGCTTTGCTTTGTATATCATGAACGTTGTGTGGCCTGCCTTGGTCCCAGCCAATGCCTGACGACAGCGCTTACAGCAAGCATATTGTGTTGTTATTATTATTATTATTATTATTATTATTATTAGTAGTAGTAGTAGTAGTAGTAGTAGTAGTAGTAGTAGTAGTAGTAGTAGTAGTAGTCGTAGTAGTAGTAATAGTAGTAATAGTAGAATTCTTCTTCTTCTTCTTCTTCTTCTTCTTCTTCTTCTTCTTCTTCTTCTTCATCTTCTTCATCTTCTTCTTCTTCTTCTTATTATTATTATTATTACTATTATTATCATAATCATTATAATCATCATCATCATCATCATCATCATCATCATCATCATCATCATCATCATCATCATCATTTCTTCTTCTTCTTCTTCTTCTTCTTCTTCTTCTTCTTCTTCTTCTTCTTCTTCTTCTTCTTCTTATTATTATTATTATTATTATTATTATTATTATTATTATTATTATTATTAGTAGTAGTAGTAGTAGTAGTAGTAGTAGTAGTAGTCGTAGTAGTAGTAATAGTAGTAATAGTAGAATTCTTCTTCTCCTTCTTCTTCTTCTTCTTCTTCTTCTTCTTCTTCTTCATCTTCTTCTTCTTCTTCTTCTTCTTATTATTACTATTATTATCATAATCATTATAATCATCATCATCATCATCATCATCATCATCATCATCATCATCATCATCATCTTCTTCTTCTTCTTCTTCTTCTTCTTCTTTCAATTGGTATTCATTTAATGCATCTCTATCTTTTAATGGCTGTAGTTTCATCGCATTTTATTTCTTGTGTGGCTTTTCCTCTTCCTTCGTTCGGGTCCAGCCTCTCTTGGCATTTTATTTCCTCTCAATCTCTTCACCCCCACCCCTCCCCTTTAATATCACTCCTTTAATATCACTCCTCCCCATCTTCTGTCTTTTCCCATCCCTCCTTCTGGGAGCCGGGCCCCGCTGTGGAGTGTGAGGGATCAATAGCAGTTATGCTTTGTGGAGGCAGGGAGGGACACCCCAGGCGCCGTGGCCTAGCCCCCGTCCCTGCGCCACATCCACCACGACCACAAAGATGATCTCACATTCCGCGTGCGCCGCTCAACCAGGCTAGGGAGGCATTGTGCGTATCCGAGACTACGTTAGTCTACCAACAATCTCTAAATGCGAACACATCGACAGAAAACAAGAAACAAGAGGATGAGAATATGCATGCGGGAGGCACTGGACATACCATCAGTTTTGTACAAAGGGCTTTTGTTTTCATGCGAAACGTTGCCATACGTCATAGCCTTAAGTATCTTTCGTGCTCTGGGGTATTTTCCCGATCGACAACACAAATAGAGTTTCTCAGACTGTGCCCGCGCCGCACACTAAATTTAATTATTTACTCGTTCTTATATAGCGCTTTTCCAGCTCAAGAGCTGCTCAAGGCGCTGGCCGATCCAGGATCTAACTCAAACCGCCCGAGGCGCCAACTTGCAGCCTTTGGGCGCACCGTAATAACGCTCCAGACAACTGAGCACAATCCTGGGCAGCCAGGGATGGGGGAGAAGGACCTAGGTGCATGCTGGGTGTGTTCTTGTCATCGGCACTCACTCGTCTAGGACATGAGCGTCAGGATCTTTAAAGTCCGTTATGATGGAATGTATGCAACACAGACTAGACCTCGGTTTATACTCTCATCCGAAGGAGTAGGAAACGTGTATTTAAAATATTTGCTCAGGTTCCAGAGAATGTGGAGGTCAAGGGTTCAATAATACGATAACAGGAAACAAATGTGTACGTAACAATCAAGGAATGCTAATGTTGACAAAGACAAGACAAAAGGAAACAATGCCATTGTTGGAGCTAAGCTCTCCATCAGGCGGAAAACAGACATCAAGACAAGACTTCCCAACACAACTCCAACAAAGACCTTATAGCGTGGCTGAGAAGTGGAATAGACCTCTTCTTGCTCAGTTACGCTGCATGGCTCCAAATCAGTTGTAGCTTATCATGTCATGCTATTTCATGGAGTTGTAACACAGCCTCCGTAAGGAATGGAGATCTGCACGGGGAGGAAAGGGAATGAATATAATAATAATAATAATAATAATAATAATAATAATAATAATAATAATAATAATAATAATAATAATACCGGATGCTATACGCGCCTTACCCCAAATCATTCAGGCTCAAAGCGCGGCGACCTATACCAACATACACGCTCACCTGTCTCATCCACCCTCACACATACCAAACACACATCCATCACTCAAACAGGTGGTGTAAAGGCAGGGAGATCGCTATTAGAAGACGGAAAGAAAACCGAATTTTTAGTTTTGAAAATTTTATATTGACTGCGTCCTGTACCATTATTGAAGGGAGGGAGGAAACCGGAGTGCCCGGAGAAAACCCTCGGTGACCTCAATATATACATGTACATGTAAAAGAATGCTTGCCATAGTGCTAGAGTACACATGTCCTCACTCCAAAAGTCAGCTCCAAACAGTTAGGTCTGAGTTACCTTACTTGTACTGTATCGTTCTAATAGTGCGCCCTTCCAGCTGAAGAGCTGCTCAAGGCGCTGGCGGATACAGGATCAACCACCAATGGCCCCAGGCGCTCACTTGCTGCCTACGCCATGACCACTGAGCACAGTCCTGCGCGACCTAGTGCACTGACGCTTATCCCTCTAGGACATGAGCGTCAGGATCTTTATAGTCCGTGGGATGGAAGGCGTACATAGCACCACGTGACCAAAACTTCATAGGAAGGACGGCTGGTTCCATTACCTGTCACTGTTTCACAATGTCCACTGACCAAAACTTCATAGGAAGGACGGTTGGTTCCATTGCCTGTCACTGTTTCACAATGTCCACTGACCAATTCGTGGTGGCAATACAGCTCTTTTGGACGATTATCCAATTCGTGTTGCAAACTAGGTTCAAGCTACGTTTCCTTCAGCGTTTAAACTGACTTTGAGCACTGCCCACTTTTTTTGGATTGGTGTGGTGACTGGTTCACTGTATGGTGGGTGAGATGAGGTATAGCGATGAAGTGGTGACTGGTTCACTGTATAGTGGGTGAGATGAGGTATAGTCATAGTGTGGTGACTGGTTCACTGTATAGTGGGTGAGATGAGGTAAAGTCATGGTGTGGTGACTGGTTCACTGTATAGTGGGTGAGATGAGGTATAGTCATGGTGTGGTGACTGGTTCACTGTATAGTGGGTGAGATGAGGTAAAGTCATGGTGTGGTGACTGGTTCACTGTATAGTGGGTGAATGAGGTATAGTGATGGTGTGGTGACTGGTTCACTGTATAGTGGGTGAAATGAGGTATAGTGATGGTGTGGTGACTGGTTCACAGTATAGTGGGTGAGATGGGGTATAGTGATGGTGTGGTGACTGGTTCACTGTATAGTGGGTGAGATGAGGTATAGTCATAGTGTGGTGACTGGTTCACTGTATAGTGGGTGAGATGAGGTATAGCGATGAAGTGGTGACTGGTTCACTGTATAGTGGGTGAGATGAGTTATAGTCATAGTGTGGTGACTGGTTCACTGTATAGTGGGTGAGATGAGTTATAGTCATAGTGTGGTGACTGGTTCACTGTATAGTGGGTGAGGTGAGGTATAGTCATGGTGTGGTGACTGGTTCACTGTATAGTGGGTGAGATGAGGTATAGTCATGGTGTGGTGACTGGTTCACTGTATAGTGGGTGAGGTGAGGTATAGTCATGGTGTGGTGACTGGTTCACTGTATAGTGGGTGAGGTGAGGTATAGTCATGGTGTGGTGACTGGTTCACTGTATAGTGGGTGAGATGAGGTATAGTCATGGTGTGGTGACTGGTTCACTGTATAGTGGGTGAGATGAGGTATAGTCATGGTGTGGTGACTGGTTCACTGTATAGTGGGTGAGATGAGGAATAGTGATGGGGTGCCTAATGGGGTGTGCGGTTAGGGACCCGATCCCCTCTTGCTAGCGTAGCGTTGCTCTGCGGCCGCAATACTTTCATTGTGACAGTTTAAAATATATCCTCTACAACGTTCCAAAATTAAAAATTCAATGAAAATGTTAAAATGTAGAAATTAATGAATGAATGAAATAAAAAAATAAATCAAGAAAATAAATAAATAAATAAAATAGTGGTAAGAAATGTCCCTTATTCCCAAAGCCGAAATTTCAAGTTCAATGTCTTGCTGCATGCTATGGGACAGCGCAGAGTGAGGGGAAATAACTCTTCCTGGTTTTTTTGTCTTGCATGGCAGACGACACAAAATTCTCCGAGCTCGCGCCGCGCGGACTTCAAACGACAGTATGGTTGCTGCAGGATTCCAGAGTTTAGGCTTCGATAGCGCTTGTGGTGTGATGTGAAGCGCCCCACTTGTGAGGAAGTTGAATTTCTGAAGCAGTCGACGGTAGACATTTCAACGAATAGCGCTGAAACTGATAGAAAGTTTGGAGACGGCTGCCATAGTTCTGTGTATGCTCTTTCGTTACCACGATGGATGATACTTAGCATTGTGGTTGTGCACAAAAACATCACTAGCTTTGGATCGTGAAACACCAGGTAAAGCGTAATCGTATTGTAGTTTAAGTTGTGTGTCATTGTATTTTATTGTATTGTATCGCGTTGTATTGTGTTGTTTTGTACTTATTTAAATCAGTGTCACTTGTAGGCCTACATGATAGCTATTTTCTTTTTAAATCGTATCTTGGATTTATTCACACTAGTTGATGTGACAGACATGAGGAATAAATATACATACATGAATATGTGCTTTTAGTCGTACAATGACAGACTACATAATTATTGAAATAAAACGTAGCAAGTTCCAACGCACCATGTTAGGAAACACAGGAAATGAAAACAATAGAAAAGAAAAGAACGAAAGAACAGAACAAATTTAGGACTAGACTTTATGTCATGTCAGTGTTTAAGAGAACAACAATATATAACATGTTTGTTTACCGTGAAGAAACTCATCAAAGTAATCTAAGCTACGACTTGATGTGGGATAGGAAACGACACTAAATTTAATTCAAAGCAATAGTAAGATTTTAAAATAATTTTATTTATTTTATTATATATTTATTTACTCGTTCTTTTATGGCGCTATTGTAGCTCATGAGCAGCTCAAGGCGCTGATCGATACACAATCTAACTCAAGCTGAGTGCCAAACACCTTGATCTTTACATTGAAGACGTCCAAGTTGGTTGGTTGTTTTATTAACGTCTTCTTCACCCAAATGATACGACGCACACACGCATATATACGCACATACACACACGCATTCACACGCACCCACACCCGCACCACATTAAATTTAAAATAAATAAAAAATAATTTTTTAAATAACTAATCAAATGAAGCGAGCTACTGGACAATCAATTAAAGCTTTTGCTAACCTAACGCTCACGTCTTAACTTATGTTAATAGAACTCATAGTTTGTAAATCAATTGGCAACCAAAAAAAAAAAAAAAAGACAAGAAACAAACAAACGGATGTAATGACTGCATTCAATAATAAATGCTTCAAAAATACAGTTTCATTACTTATGCAGTTAACATTTTAATAATATTTTGTGTTAATTGAGTTTAGTATATTATTCTGTTTGATGCTTACAACTGATGTGGTGATTCCACAATTGAGTTTAGTATTATTCTGTTTCATGTGTACAACTGATGTGGTGATTCCACAATTGAGTTTAGTATTATTCTGTTTCATGTGTACAACTGATGTGGTGATTCCACAATCGAGTTTAGTATTATTCTGTTTCATGCGTACAACTGATGTGGTGATTCCACAATTGAGTTTAGTATTAGTCTGTTTCATGCGTACAACTGATGTGGTGATTCCACAATTGAGTTTAGTATTAGTCTGTTTCATGCGTACAACTGATGTGGTGATTCCACAAGGTTTATCATAAAAATAAATTACTTGGCACGCGTGGTAGATGCGGAAGCGTCAAAGAAACACTGAGTGCCGATGGACGGGCTAGGACTGCATAGTGTACAATGACACATCGAACGGTTTAGGAAAACCCATGCAGCGCCTCTCGCTCTGTCACTCGCAGATCAGCTGTTGGCACGTGCACTGCCCTTGGGACAACAAGCTCTCGGATCAGAAGCAATCTGGATGTTGCCATTGCACAATATTGTTTATGTTTGTTTGGCTTTTATCAAGTGACAGGCCATATCTTCTCTGACTTCTTTAGTAAATAAAAACATTTGTTCACTTGACTTGACTTAAAGTCTTTGCGTTCTCTTAGTTTAATTTTAAACTTAGGTGTCTGTACGGAGGGACCATTTCAAAATCTGGTCTTTCAGTTTCATACTTTATCATTTTTTTAATAATTATGTAAACTTACCAAAGTCCATTTCTCAAGACTCTATTGTCCAACAGCTAGTGAAACGTGCACAGTTGCGAAAGTGTTCATACAAAAATGTAAATTGAACTTCATGTATTCGGACCATCGGGAAACATTTCTTCCAATGTAAATGCATTTGGAGAAATACAGTCTTGTATTTTGAATTTATTGTATCTTAGAGATATAATATGAGTTGTTGGCATTATTCTTTTAATATTAGAGTGTAAAATTACAATTGAAATAAATAATCTGTGAGTTCTTAGCCTATGTAACAGCCCACTGCTGTATCCTTTCTTTTAGAACGAGTGTTTCCGATCAGTCTACCAATGTAGGTATAGAGCGTTCCACAACTAGTTTAGTATTTCATTTTGATAATGTGTAGATCTATAAGCTTACCTAAACGATAGTATGTGGATCTGTACACTTACCTAAATTATAGTGTGTGGATCTGTAAACTTACCTAAATGGTTTGTGATCAATTGGTCAGTGGAACTCGCCCTGTCGTTGGGAACCTTGTTTTCTATCGGGCCTCTGGAACATACAGAGATACAAAATCTGCCATTATTTAGCCTCTGTCCCATAGACTGAGTTTGTGAGTGAACTAGTGTTTCAGATGAGAGCATGTTAACTGTGTTCTTAACCCTGACTAACCAAAGGTCTGTCCCATAGACTGAGTTTGTGAACTAGTGTTTCAGATGAGAGCATGTCAACTGTGTTCTTAACCCTGACTAACCAAAGGTCTGTCCCATAGACTGTTTGTGAACTAGTGTTTCAGATAGTAGTAGTAGTAGTAGTAGTAGTAGTAGTAGTAGTAGTAGTAGTAGTAGTAGGGACTAGATCATGGTGATCATTAAGCCTCACGGCTTATTTAATGTCCCATCTTTAGCACATATATTTCAGGTCTGATTTAAGCCGGCTCAAGGCGCTCAACTATCAAAATCATATTTTATAGATTTTAAAATTTCTTGTTCATCAATAAGATTTTTGAAACTGTTTAAAGTTTTTGCCTGTTTAATATTTTGTGGAAGTTTGTTCCATAGAGGTGCAACTCTATTACTAAAAGTATGTTTTTGAAGATTAGATGAGAGCATGTCAACTGTGTTCTTAACCCTGACTAACCCAAGGTCGGGAAAAGCTGAAGAAATGTCAACTGAAAACCCACAAAAGAAGTCACAGCAGAAAACTGAATTGAACTCACCACTTTTTTTTTTTTAAATCAGTTTATAGTCCCCTCTCTTCCCGATAAGGATTTTCAGAGAGGAGACTATAACTGACCACATTTACTTTTATTACCTAAATATACCTGTAGTCGCCCTGTGCACATTTTTTCTACTATAGC
This sequence comes from Oncomelania hupensis, assembly GCA_036898135.1. Classification (NCBI taxonomy): domain Eukaryota; kingdom Metazoa; phylum Mollusca; class Gastropoda; order Littorinimorpha; family Pomatiopsidae; genus Oncomelania; species Oncomelania hupensis. The sequence goes on from CM072514.1 coordinate 17,558,764, forward strand.
CAAGTTACAAATTCCTTTATTGTTTGTCGTTTTGATTCCTGTTTTTCAGTATAGGAATGGAGAATGGTGAGATTAGTGACGGGTATGGGAGGTGGTGGTGCAGAGGTGGTCTGATAAGAAAACCCGGTTTTGACTGTTTGTTTACTATTTGTTTGGTGTAAATTAGTTTTGTAACTTTAGTTCGTATGTATCTTGTAACTGTCGAATTTTGTTTATTTTATTTCTCGTTCATTTGGCCTCTATACTTGAGCAATAATGACCCATTCATATTGTAATAGTTATCTTCCACTTCCAGAGTTTAGCAAGCAACGAAAACAATACTTCTCAGAGGGATACTATTACATCTTGTGACAATCTCCGTCGTGACAAACAAGAAGCGCGTTCTCACTCAAATGTGCAAATTGTGTGGAGCTTTGTGATTTTTTAGGATTTCATCAGCAGTTATGAGAAAGCAGTACTACTAAATGTGCTAAACGAAGAGACGAATGTGTGTGTGTTACGTCATCCTTCTGATTTGGTGATTAAAAATATACGAACTCTTCAGTGACGATCTGCAAAAAATAATTCGTAATGAAAGGTGACGTCAACTCCTCTTAAAAGATTCCTTATTCACGTTTTGTTTAAACCACTTGCAAGCAAATCGAACGAAAAGGTGATTACATCTTCTGCAATAAACTCTATCAGGAGGCACTATTGCATTTCAAACTTCGACTCACAAGGCTGTGGAGGCAGCGTCTTTAAGAAGCAATTCTCAACTTGATAATGAGTTTGTGACGCGTCTGCCAAAGTGCACTTTTATGTAACATAAATTCCACGTCGATCTTGTATATCACTTTATTACTGGAATTCAGTTTGGACTAGAGTTCAGTTTCGAAGTTTAAAGTAGTTGTAATTAATTCTGACGTCTGACTACACTCTTCCGTGCGGTGCGCAATATGCTGTTGTCTTTGCTTGTCAGTACTGAACACTGTGGCTGTGAGGATGCCAGCTGAATCAACCAAACGGATAAGGATACTGTACAAGAGAGGATCCATGGATCGTACTAACTACAGACGTTTCGCAATCACTCGCGCTGTGCTGGGGCTGATTCTGATCTCCACTACGTCAAGCTCCGGTGAGTTAATTGTATTTTATTTCTTTTATGCCCGTTGTATTCTCTCTCTCTCTCTCTCTCTCTCTCTCTCTCTCTCTCTCTCTCTCTCTCTCTCTCTCTCTCTCTCTCTCTCTCTCTCTCTCTCTCTCTCTCTCTCTCTCTTATTTATTAAAGAAATTCAATGCACCGTAATTAAGTGTCTGTTCCATACGATGTCCCTTACATGTATCAGTATTCCATTTTAAGTTTGAGAAAGCAGTATTAAAGAATAGAATCGCACCTTCAAATCTACTGCTGAATAATAATAATAATAATAATAATAATAATAATAATAATAATAATAATAATAATAATAATAAGGGAAATTATATAGCGCTTTTTCCTAATGACATCAGTTCAAAACGCAGTTCTCATGCATGTATAGTGTATTAGTATAATATAGTATAATAGATAATAGAATAATATGAGCATAGGATTTGTTTTGCTTGGATACAGGGGTGCCGAAGGGCGTGTGTGTGTATGTGTGTGTGGGTGTGTGCGTGTGTGTGTATATACGTGCGCGCGCGCGCGCGCGTGTGTGTGTGTGTGTGTGTGTGTGTGTGTGTGTGAAGATGGTGGCAGGTGTGCGGGAGAAGCGATTTGTGAGGAAAATGCTAATTTCAGAAGTTATTGAAACTGCTTATAGTTGGATTTCTTTGCGTTTACAATGTGAACACGGTCGAACGAATGAATCAGAATGTCATTGACGCACAATCTCAACTGAATAATTCATAATTTAATCCCGCACAGAGCTGTAGTTTTAATTTTATTGTTATTATTATTATTATTATTATTATTATTATTATTATTATTATTATTATTATTATATAATTTAAATTATTATTATTATTATTATTATTATTATTATTATTATTATTATTATTATTATTATTATTATTATTATTATTTATTTTTGTTTTGCTTTAAAATTATAATTATTATTATTTTGGTTTGTGTGTGTGTGTGTGCTGGCACTCAGGATAAAAAGTGTTCAATTTATATTTAGTTTTGCACCATCCCTACTCTTTTGTTAAACCCTGTAATGCCCACCAACGATGTCAACTTAGTGATTTATCGGCAAAACAGTTTAGTCCTATTCAGAATGAAATTTACCCTCCATCAACATCGTCTTACTCTTTGAGCCATAAAGTGATTTGCTGCAGGTTGGTGAATGAAACTGTCAGTAAAATAACAAAAAAGATCAAGTGCTGGACTCTAACGGGTGCAGAGTTCCCTAGCGTGCACTGAGGGTTCTAGGGTGATTTAGGGGTTTATCTGTGACGTTCGAGGTACGTAAGCATCGTGTTTATTTATGACGTTGTTGCACTCAGTAATGTTTTGTTTTAATGTACTATGTTAAAACAAGAAAAAAAAGAGTAATGAGGTCACCACGATGACGCCACTCGATATAAATACATTTTGTTTATAGGTTCAAGGCGTCATCAGTACTCTCTAATTACATACGAAGTGTAAAAGAGAAAAAATGGGAGAGAGAGGGTGGGATGGGGTGGGGTGGGGGGAGTCTAAAAAGATGATGTTACCGTGATGACATTCGATTTGCTTAAGTTTGGTTTTATGTTGAAGGCATCTATACAGTCTAGGTACATATTTGAATCAAATCCCTCAAATAATTTGGAAGAAAAAGCGATTAGAAAAACTCCAACAACAAATGATGAAGTAGCTGGTAGGCAGCTTTATGTTCTAATTACATTCCAAGTGTCAAACAAATCCCTCCATTACTTTGACAGAAAAGCGCGGATGGACGGACGGACGGACGAACAGAGCCACAAACAATACTTCGCCCGCTTCGCTCCGGAACTAAAAACATATTTTTTTTAAAAAGAGACTGTTAATTCCATCTCCATGTGCTAACCCAAACTGCTGTGCCGCGTAGGCCTACTGCGAATTAAACTTGGTCCGCAGAACAAGGAAAAGGAATGGATCATTAATTTTATCTCTCCGCACACTCCCGGAATTTAACTTGCGTCGGCACAAAGCTGAAAACAGTCAAATCAAAAATTAATCGGTCCGCGTGTTTGCTTAGTTCTGCACTGTCTGCGCGGCAGACATAAAATAATTTTAGTTTTTTTTTTCCCTCCGTTAGCGGAAATGGCCGGGAGGAGGGAACAATAGAGTGGCCACGGTGTTGGCCTAGACACCCACATGCAAGATTGAGGCGTTCAGCCTGTGTGCTATGTGAGTGCTCTTACAATTACACATAAAGAGCAATCAAACGCTTATTGTTTGACGACAGGGAGTCTCTGCCATAAATTCAATTTCACAATCTCTTCCCTTTGGAGAGTAGATTTTTATTGTCAGCGTGTAAACCTTTCACACTTATTGCCATTGGAAAATATTGAATGCGATGTGTTTGTGCGGTGTTGGCATTAATTTTAAAAAAAGAAACATGCAATGAAACGACTATTGTTTGATGGATGGAACGACAGATGTAATTGTTCGCAATGTTGATTTTTTTTTTTACACTGCGAGATGTTGCTAAACATTCTGCCGAAAAAGCTATCCAATAGTACGTGATGTTTGGAACCGCAGCACTGAATGAAATCTGATTGTCCACTAACAAGGGATGACATTGCGGCGATTTTTGTTACTAGGCGCGGGTATTGGGTGTGTGTGACTGTGTGTGTGTGCGTGAGAGAGAGAGAGAGAGTGCCTGTGTGAGCGAATGGTTTGTGTGTTTGGTATGCGATACATCAAACATTCAAGTTCGATTTGTATCTGACAACGCCGACGACCACCTTAAAGGCTAAATTTGTGTTAACCATTGGGTACTTGATTGATTGCAGGTAATGGTGTGCACAATTACAACAAAGACGTTGCGGAAAGCCTCAATTTTGGTTGCGTTTAGGTGATAGTTGCATAGAGGTCGACTATATTTATGTAGTCCTGATATACTCATAGGTTACCAGTAGTTCGCTGCTGTGTTTTTGTTCCTCTGTGTCTTCCTGAATATCAACCAGTGGCATGCATCTGCTGTGATTACCCTCTGTTTTATTCATCTACTTGAACGAGATAAATTTGTAGCGCTCTAATTTTTTTTTTCAATTAACTGCTCAAGTCTAACGACTGGCAGTTGTAAGCCTCATGACGTTCAACGAAAGTAGTAATGGCCACACATTTAAATAAATCCATAGCGTCATGATTTTATTATTGAGCGAGTTATTTGTAGTGCGTCCTTCAATTATTAAAAAATATAAATGTGAGTAGGTTTACACGAAGAAAGGTGGGTACGTGTGGGTGTGTGTGGGTATATGTGGGTGTGTGTTCGTGAGAGTGTACGTGTAGAGACGGAGTTTGGGCTGTGTTAGGCATAGGGTTAGGGTTAAAAGTAGTTTAAACAAGGGACAAAATGTCACAAAATGTCAAAACAAGGTATGTGCCGTTTTATTAAAGTATAACAACGACGTCTTTGCAAGAATGTGTGTGCGTGTGCGTGTGTGTGGGTGGGTGTGTGTATGTGTGTGAGTGTAAGAGTGTCTGTGTGTGTGTGAATTTGTTTTTATTTTAGGCTCCCTAGTAATAAATGCACAGAATAATTATAGCCTGATGCCTCAGGATGGCTGAGCTTAGGAGAGTGGGAGGGGGAGAGTGGGAGGGGGAGAGAGAGAGAGAGCGAGGGAGAGAGGGAGAAGGGGAGAGTGAAAACTAATTTAATGGAGAGATCACGAGCGATTTTCCACAGGAAGGAACATTTTAGTTTGACAGAAGAACTAGGCCGACAAGGTTCAAGGCAATTCCGTGCTGCAAAGACAATTCCCCCCATGCTACAATGACAGCTTCCAATGCTATTGCCCGGTCATAACCGCCATAACGGTCAGCACCAAGGCTAACTGCTAGTACTCCCAGTGCCATGCTACAGCGGTGACTTGCAGGCACGGGACGGAGGACGCAGTCATTACCACGGTTGGCATAAAAGATTTCTCTTTTTGACAAACAAGGGGACGCCAGTTAACGCGAGGAGGTTACGGTGACGTCCCTTAGCCTCCAGGGGAGATAAAAGAGGGGGAAAAGAGACCAAGGGAGATAACGAGAGGAGAACGATTTTTATTTTTTGGCGAAAGATGACTCTTCACCACGGTGGATGATTCACTCCCTGTGGTCATCTATCATCGCCGTTCCCCCCTCTGCTTCTCTCGGAGATAACGTAGTCATCTTTGGATGATGTCAGCTGCAGGCGACCTTTGGGCTTTGGGAGATGAAAACCAGTTGATTTGTTTCTGAGCCACAGCCGACTGTTGAATCGTTCCGTTCTGTGCTAGTCGGGGCTCTGCTGCAATGGAGGAAGTCGGGAGTAACGCAGTGGAAAATGATGGGAATGTAATATTGACTCACAGCCATGAAGTTGGCTTTCCATCACACTAGACACCAAATAGTAAAGACCCACAACGCGCTGAGCTAAGATGTGGACTGCAGCAGCGGCTTGGGGAACCGTTCCTGTAATAGCAACACTGTCAGTATGGAATGCATGCATATCAGTATGGAATGTATGTATGTCAGTATGGAATGTATGTATGTCAGTATGGAATGTATGTATGTCAGTATGGAATGTATGTATGTCAGTATGGAATGTATGTATGTCAGTGTGGAATGTATGTATGTCAGTGTGGAATGTATGTATGTCAGTATGGAATGTATGTATGTCAGTATGGAATGTATGTATGTCAGTATGGAATGTATGTATGTCAGTATGGAATGTATGTATGTCAGTGTGGAATGTATGCATGTCAGTGTGGAATGTATGCATGTCAGTATGGAATGTATGTATGTCAGTGTGGAATGCATGTAGGTCAGTATGGAATGTATGTATGTCAGTATGGAATGTATGCATATCAGTATGGAATGTATGTATGTCAGTATGGAATGCATGTATGTCAGTATGGAATGTATGTATGTCAGTGTGGAATGTATGCATATCAGTATGGAATGTATGTATATCAGTGTGGAATTTATGTCAGTATGGAATGTATGTCAGTGTGGAATCTATATGTATGTATGTCAGTATGGAATGTATGTATATCAGTGGTGGAATTTATGTCAGTATGGAATGTATGTATGTCAGTATGGAATGTATGTATGTCAGTATGGAATGTATGCATATCAGTATGGAATGTATGTATATCAGTGGTGGAATTTATGTCAGTATGGAATGTATGTATGTCAGTATGGAATGTATGTATGTCAGTATGGAATGTATGTATGTCAGTATGGAATGCATGCATATCAGTATGGAATGTATGTATGTCAGTATGGAATGTATGCATATCAGTATGGAATGTATGTATATCAGTGGTGGAATTTATGTCAGTATGGAATGTATGTATGTCAGTGTGGAATATATGTATGTCAGTATGGAATGTATGTATGTCAGTATGGAATGTATATATGTCAGTATGGAATGTATGTATGTCAGTGTGGAATGTATGTATGTCAGTATGGAATGTATGTATGTCAGTGTGGAATGTATGCATATCAGTATGGAATGTATGTATATCAGTGGTGGAATTTATGTCAGTATGGAATGTATGTATGTCAGTGTGGAATATATGTATGTCAGTATGGAATGTATGTATGTCAGTATGGAATGTATGTATGTCAGTGTGGAATGTATGTATGTCAGTATGGAATGTATGTATGTCAGTGTGGAATGTATGTATGTCAATATGGAATGTATGTATGTCAGTATGGAATGTATGTATGTCAGTGTGGAATGTATGTATGTCAGTATGGAATGTATGTATGTCAGTGTGGAATGTATTTCAGTGTGGAATGTATGCATATCAGTATGGAATGTATGTATATCAGTATGGAATGTATGTATGTCAGTATGGATGTATGTATGTCAGTATGGAATGTATGTATGTCAGTATGGAATGTATGTATGTCAGTGTGGAATGTATGCATATCAGTATGGAATGTATGTATATCAGTGTGGAATTTATGTCAGTATGGAATGTATGTATGTCAGTGTGGAATATATGTATGTATGTCAGTATGGAATGTATGTATGTCAGTGTGGAATGTATTTCAGTGTGTAATATATGTATATATGTCAGTATGGAATGTATGTATGTCATTGTGGAATATATGTATATATGTCAGTATGGAATGTATGTATGTCAGTGTGGAATGTATTTCAGTGTGTAATATATGTATACATGTTAGTATGGAATGTATGTCAGTGTGGAATATATGTATGTCAGTATGAAATGTATGTATGTCAGTGTGGAATGTATTTCAGTGTGTAATATATATGTATATATGTCAGTATGGAATGTATGTATGTCAGTGTGGAATATATGTATATATGTCAGTATGGAATGTATGTATGTCAGTGCAGAATGTATTTCAGTGTGGAATATATGTATGTCAGTGACTGACATGTATGCCAGGGTGGAATGTATGTATGTCAGTGTGGAATGTATTTCAGTGTGTAATATATGTATACATGTCAGTATGGAATGTATGTCAGTGTGGAATATATGTATATATGTCAGTATGGTATGTATGTATGTCAGTGTGGAATGTATTTCAGTGTGGAATATATGTATGTCAGTGACTGACATGTATGCCAGGGTGGAACATACACATTCCACCCTGACATACATGTCAGTGTGGAATGTATGTATATCAATGTGGAATGTATGTATGTCAGTGTAGAATGTATGTCAGTGTGAAATGTATGTCAGTGTGGAATGTATGTATGTCAGTGTGGCATTTAAGTATGTCAGTGTGGCGTGTATGTATGCCAGGGTGGAATGTATGTATGTAAGTATGGAATGTATGTATGTCAGTTTGGAACGTATATCCTTGTGGAATGTATGTATGTCAGTGTGTAATATATGTATATCAGTTTGGAATGTATGTCTGTATGTGTGTAATGTATGTATATCAGTTTGGAATGTATGCATGTTGTAACGAGAGCCCCGTTTCCACTGCCTGAGTTTTTGCTTGTTTAGTCAGTAGTAAAACTTAGAAGGTTACTGTAGTCTATAGCAGACGATTAAGGTATAACTGATGTGTACACGCACTGCGAACTTGACGCGAGCCGTGTAGTGACATGACATCATCGAAGCATACGATGGTGTTTCGAATTTTATAGCCACTTAGATGGTTCAGCCAATCGGGACACAGTTATAGTGGATAGTACTAGTTCTGACCGATTCAGGCAAAGCCAGGTAAAAAGTCAGTCTAGTTTGAAACGCTGAGGAGTACACAGTACTCTCTGACAGAATCTCTCCTGAGAAGATTAGACAGCAGTGCTTGTTGAATATTCGAATTCAATCAAGTAGCAACAACCTGACATTGTCAAACAGGTAAATGAACATACTTCTGTTTCATCGTGATGTATTGTTGAATTATGTTTGTGGAATTTGCTATGCATAGAATTGAATTGCTAGTCCGACTTTGCATGACCATGTGGAAGAATCCGACCACAAGGCAAGCAGGACCGGTCGACGCCATGTTGTATCCCTGACGGAACCACTGTTGTTTAACCTGTATGTAGGCTTGCAGACCAGTCGCTGTACCGAGAATGTTTATAATATTATTAATTCTTTATGTGTATAGTTAGCCACGATTTATATTTATATATGTATAGGAAATTAGAGTGGAGATTCCAGTGGACCACGGACTTAGCAGAATGTTCGTCGCTTATGTATAGAGATGTGGAGCTATCACTGAGGGCTACTTTGGCTTTCAGTGAGACGCTCTGCACAGACCTATTATACAGGGTTGTGCAGAATTTCGTCTCATATGTTACAGACGAGCAGGCGTTATATCGTGAGCCCAACTCAGCAAACGACAACAACCACTTCGACGCGTACAGTTGGCTGCCGAGGCATCTACAGCATTGAGCGCAGATAGCCCAACCGTCGAACCACACAGTCAAAGACTCAACGACAACACAGCGTGTCGTAGAAGCGACCTCAACGCAGCGCTTCAACCCCACAGTTAAGTGCAACAAGAAACCGTGCACTAAAACTCTGTATAAACAGGACCACAGTAGTCCACTCTTCAAGACTTCTGACCCTTAAGGCAGAAAGTAGTCAGTGCCCGATGAAGAAAAAGTAGCTGCCTAGATTATCAGCGATCGAATCATTCGCATTGGCAATTGAACTTTTAAGTTAGATTCGTACTTCCTATATCGTGTATAGAGTAGAGGAAATAAATGTGTGATTTTTACTGTTATCAAGTGGCTGGACTACATATGATTCATAGCCGTGTGAAAGCTAGTGTGACATTGATCTTTTACCATTTTTCTATCTATATCTGTACCCCAGCCTTAACACAGACCTAGCTAAACAAATAAATGTATTAAGTAAAGTCACAGGGAGATTACTAGCGAGCCCCACCGACTAAGACGAGGAGGTAATAGCAGTCCATTGTGCAGAGCCCAGCAAAAATAAAACCCCCGTCACACATGTCAGTGTGTAATGTATGTATGTCAGTGTGGAATGTATGCCAGTATCGAATGTATGTATGTCAGTATGGAATATGTATATGTCAAGATGGAATGTATGTCAGTGTGGAATATATGTATGTCAGTATGGAATGCATGTATGGAATGTATGCCATTATGGAATGTATATATATATATGTATGTATGTCAGTATGAAATGTATGTACGCGTCAGTGTGGACTGTATGTATGTCAGTGTGGACTGTATGTATGTCAGTGTGGAATGTATGTATGTCAGTGTGAACTGTATGTATGTCAGTGTGGAATGTATATATGTCAGTGTGGAATATATACATGTATGTTAGTAAGGAATGTACGTATGTCAGTATGGAATGTGATTATGTGTGGAAACATTTGGTCTATAAACAACAACAACTACAACAAAGGCAGTCATTTGACGAAGCTGGAAATGATGTATTATCATTAATTGACTTTCGATTCGTAACTAGATGTTATAGTACACTAAGCTAAATTATTTTTTTGAACAAAAAAGAACAAGAACCGTAAACAAAACAAAACAAAACTAAATTAAATCTTTAAACTTATTCTTTAAACTATACTATACTATACTATACTATACTATACTATACTATACTATACTATACTATACTATACTATACTATACTATACTATACTATACTATACTATACGTTAACGGAAACATTTGTATAAATGTTAACAAATTAAACGACATCATCGATGGCTCACACAACGCGCAATTAAGAAATACCTCACTAGAACATTTTTTACGCCACATTAACATTGGCATGCCAGCCAACAACAATCTGAACCACATCACTATGTGAAGTACTGTGACCAGCTATAGATGGGTGTCATGAGGTCTAGACCGCCTCTTTCTCAAAACATGGCATGAAGCAGAGAGCGGAAATGACGGGTATGGCTCAACTGTCTTCTAGCTTTAGCTCCTACTGTGGGTCTATCACTTGTGCACGTCGTTCTGCCCAGGAACCAACGTTGATCAGTGGTTGGATCACTCACACTCCGCTATGCTGGATAAGAAGAGGAGGAGAAGAAGAAGGAGAAGAAGAACAAGAAGGACGAGAACAAGAACAGGAACAAAAACAAGAAGAAAAGCAAGGAGAGAAAAAAGGTGGAGAAGGACAAGGAAGAAACAAAAGAAAGAAAGATAGAGAAGTAGTAGTAGTATATTTTATTAACGTCTGCTAAAACCAAAGGTCATTCGAGACAATAGGGAAGAAGAAGAAGAAGAAGAAGAAGAAGAAGAAGAAGAAGAAGAAAAAGAAGAAGCAAAAGAAGAAGAAGAAGCAGAAGCCTTCATGCGTGTTTGTGAGTGCGTGTGTGTGTGCTTGCGTAAGAGAGAGAGAGAGTTGTATTGTATTCTTACCTGTGTATGTGAGTGTGTGTGTGTGCTTGTGTGTGTGTGAGTCTGTCTGTGTTGGTGTGTATGTGTGTGGGTGTGCGTGTGGGTGTGACTGAGGCAGTTGGTACTTCAGTAAATACTTGGCCTGACTGACAGTCGGTAGTGGCGTTAGTAACAGTAGCTGTCTATCAGTGCCAGAAGCACCCATACCAATCGCTCACTTGGTCGACTTCTAATTGGCTGAGACCACTCTCTACACAAGAACCGCTAGTACTTCAGTTTGGGACTACCTCAAACCCCAACTTATTTGTTTATTTATTTATTTATCACTTTTATTTATTTATATGTTTTAACTTTTAAGAACATTTATTATTATTATTATTATTATTATTATTATTATTATTATTATTATTATTATTATTATTATTATTATTATTAATTTATTTATTTATTTATTTATTTGTTTATAAATGTAAGTCTCTGTGTTTTACATGTCTGTATCACAGTTCCTCTCCTCTCTCACCCACTTCAGCTCACCACCGACTTATCTTACGTGGTTCAAGACCAAGGGAGTGTTCCAGCCGTACTGAGCATGCATATATATGACCATATTGAATAAACCTTAAATAAATAAATAAATAAATAAATAATTAAATAATTAAATAATTAAATAAATAAATAAATAATCAAGAAACTTCAACTGTCAATGAGGTGCAAGATTGCACAATGTGCTGGCTGTAGTGGCATTGTCATATTGAAGTGCCGTAGCCCTTTTATTTTAGCCGGGTGGCTGAAGCTGACAGTGAGAATTACAAACAAAACAATAATAACATCCGATGTTCCTGTAAACCAGTATTTGTTTTGTTTGTTTTTTTTAAGCTGATAAAGGTTTTTGTTCAGTGTGGGAAGTTTTTCAAGTTGATCGGCGCTGTCTGGTGTCCCGCTCCCAGCCAAGCGGATTTGTTAGACAAGACCAGTCCTGCTGCCAGGACGATCACAGCAGCCCAAATAGGCGCTGCAGCTGTACGGTGAGCGGCACTATTGGGCTAGCCTTGTCCTGCAACGGACAATAGAAGCGACCCGAACACAGCCAAATGTTCGTGTATTCTGCAAGATGCCCCCTTTACAGACAGATGTCGAACTTACATTCCATGTTGTGTACACTATTTTGGGCGCTCCTCTTCTGCTTTATGCCGGTAAACAGATGTCGCCCTAAGTGTAGGAGAAGTCAGCGTTACACTGACAGGTAGACCTGACACACAGCGCGCCCTCCACACAGTTAAAATTCATCTCATTGTCGCACCTTGCCCCTACAGGTTTTTTGCACACGTTATCAGAAGCATAAATGGTGTCCACGCAACAATCGAAAAGCTCGTCTTGACAGTTTTTGCCAAAATAAAATCTGCAGACCTTGCCGGTGTCGCACACGGCTCCTGGTTTACAGTCACCGTCCCCGGACGTACAGGCCTGACCCACGTCCCAGTTACACCTGAGGTCAGCTTCACACACAGCGCCACAGATAAAGGCGTTGTTGTGCACTTGGGCCTCTAAACCTGTGGGACAATCGCATTTGCCGTGTCGACACTGGCTCGTCCCGTCACACGATCCATCAGCCCGGCATCTGCCTCCCACGTGACCCGGAAATGGTTCACATCAGCCTCCTTTGGCCGTGAACTGTCCGACTGCCCGGGTACTTCGCTTCCGTCACACAGCCATGCTCCGCGCTCTCCTCTTTACTGTTACACGAAGAATCCACGCCACGTTTGCACAGCTTGGTAATGACGTCACACAGCATGGCAGTAGCTCAAGGCGGGGCTAGAGTGACGGAATGTGGGGTACTACAGCGCTTGTGCAAGGCCACCCGGCATATACCGCCGTCGCAGACTGCCGTGAGTGCACCGACATCTAGGTCACATTTGCTCCTTCTGTTGCTTATAGACCACTCCGACACTGGATAAGGCCCTCAAGGCAAGAGCTGCCCAGTTCTTTACGTCATAGACCAGGCCTTCCGAATACACACACTTACCATGGCAATGAGAGTTGTGGTCAAAGCAGTATCGCCCTCACCGGTGAACCTGTGGCATCGTTAGAGATGTTTCTTTCACAGACGCAGACATAACGGCTTCCTCTTGATTTGCACGGAACTCCTGAGAAGCATTGGTTCAACTGTGAGTTACAGGTGCCGTTTAACCTGTTACGGCACACTCTGAGATGATCAGAGGCCAACCCTGACACGCAGTCAGCGTCCACTCGGCACTCCATATTCAACGCTATTCGACCGCCGAGAGTGAAATAGCATTTGTTGGAGTGCCCTATGTCTTCACACCGTGCAGTACCCTAGCACTGATCACTCTGGCCTGTTCCTCAGCAAGATCTTCCTGGAGGCAGTTTTGCAACGACGGGACTGTAGGTCACACTTGCAAGGACGTGGCGATCATTGCTGGTGGTCCACGACTTGTTTTAGTTACCTTGATGTAGCACTTGTTGTCAATTGCCTTGATGTCGCACTTGTTGTCAGTTGTCCAGAATTTGTTGTCAGTGGCCTTGATGTAGCACTTGTTGTCAGTTGCCTTGATGTAGCACTTGTTATCAGTGGTCCAGAACTTTGTTGTCAGTGGCCTTGATGTAGCAGTTGTTGTCAGTGGCCTTGATGTACCACTTGTTGTCAGTGGCCTTGATGTTTTGCTAATTTTATGGTTCTCTTCTTCCTCACTGGATTAATAGAATAATAAATAAAACTGAATTCTAGGAAACTATAAGTCCTAAAGTAATAAAATAATTAATTAGTTACTGAACCATAATATGATAACTGAAGCAGGTCTGACAGACAATTACATTTATCAATTTATGAAAATATTTTATTTATCTCAAATTAGTTGCAATATTATGTTTCCAACAAGCATATCATAAAATATAAATAACCAAAGTCTGTTATGAACACAATCCAGAATCACCACAGTGAAAAACAGAAGTAGCCTACACAGTAACACACTAAAGTCACACAAAATAAGCATTCACACTTTGTTCACAGTCTAACTTTCATTCCACGAATACACCCTTATCCTAGTTCTATTTTATCCAATGCATATGAGAACAGCCTTCTGTTCTCCAAAGTGTTTATAGAGCCGAGTCTCATCACCAAAATGTTAATGAACTAGGAAATATAGTAGCAACGCAAAGCAAATACATAGGCCACGTCCCTATGTCAACTGCCACCGCTTGCCTACTTACTCTATAAGCATGTGATGTATACATAAATGAATTTACCAATTCACTTCGTGACATCTCCGAACTCATCTCCGAACGTGCAAAGCTAGTAGACTTGGTGGCTGGGTTTTAAAGCTGTCGAACAACAGGTGTTCCATAGGCAGTGATCGGCCTTTCCTGGACTCCCGCGCTGTGGGTAATCCACGGGGACTGAGCTCTGCGACGCTAACCACGGGAGTTCTATCCTAGGAAGTCCCTCATGACAGTACTTTGCGGAAAGACACGTATTACCATACGTATCCAGTACCCCGTCTTTGCATTGGGATTATCGGTAATACTACGATTTGCCACTTTGCAGTTTCCTCGAGGAAGGAACAAGCTGAAACCAAAAATAATAATCAACAACATCACGGCCAAAAGTGTTTAAACTGTCGATTTTACCGTTTACAACGAAACGGCTGCTCCAGAGTTCGCTTTCAATCGTTCCATTATAACCTTTTGTTTTTTGTTTGTTTCTGTAAAACGCAGATTTGGAAGTTTTGTCACCAAACATATGACGTAAAAGTGCTGTTCTAGATCTCCATAGTGGATCTAACTTGTTAAATCTTCATCCATGTACCCCGCGTTCTTTACACGCCTTTATGGCCATCAAAGTTTACATAAAATACCAGTTAGGCTGTCTTCAAGGGATTGGGCAACTTGGACAATAAGAATTTCAAGACCTTTTATTCGTATCCTCCCCAACCCCCAAACTCAATAAGTCAAGAGAAGATCTAGACTACACTACCAAACTTTAAAATAAATCAATAAATACAAGTAAATAAATAAATAAATACGTTATTAATTAATTACATGCATCACTGAACAAAGTCATTACAGAATCCTAGAAACCCTACTTCTGTTGAGAAAATCTCCTGTCATTGTACAGAATCGAACACACCCATTTCGCTAGCACCCCTCGCATGCCTAGCAATGACTGTACCACTGAACCAGTGTGGGTGGCGGTGCTGCATGCAGACGTGTAGTTGACCTGATGGTGACTGGACTGTTGGACAGTGGGCTACAAACGGTGTCACTCAATTTCTGGCCTGACAACTCGTCACCGGGCCTGTCTTGGTCATGGCCACTGCTTTTTGATGAGCTCTCACTTCTGCTCTTCTTCTCGTCGCTCCCCACTCCTCCGCACCCCACCCTCAACCTCTCTCTCTCTTTCTCTCTCTCTCGCTCTCTCTTACAATATTGCACTTCTACTTGTTGGCTGTAGAATACCATCCCCTAGCTTTCCCTTTACTCCCACTCCCACACACACTTCTCTCTCAACATTCCCCCCCCCACCCCCCCCCACACACACACTTCTACCTATCACGTATCCATCTCTCTACAGTTTGACTGTTAAAGAACCCTACTCCCGCCACCCCTCCCCTTTCCGCCACCCCCTCTCTCTCTCTCTCTCTCGTTATTGACTGTTGAGTGACATCCACTCCCTCCCACTATCCCCACCCCGACCCCTCCTCTCTCTCCTCCACGTGACTGTTGAATGACGGGACCGTAAAGACGCAGGACAGTTATTATCAAGGGAGGTCCACTTCCGTTTGACTTGGTCTTGGTTGTCCCAGGCCTGGCTAAGCGATTGTCCTATCCTGTTTTCATGGACCAGTTTATCTGTTCTATCGTCTGGATGCTTGCACGATCATCGTCATCATCATCATCATCATCATCATCATCATCATCAGCAGCAGCAGCAGAAGCAGCAGCAGTTTTGTTTAATCATCCCTCAATTTTAGCATAAAAGAAGGTATTTATCATCCCTTAATTTTAGCATAAAATAAGGTATTTATCATCCCTCAATTTTAGCATAAAATAAGTTTTTATCATCCCTCAATTTTAGCATAAAATAGGTATTTGTCATCCCTCAATTTTTGCCTAAAATAAGGTATTTATCAACCCTCAATCTTAGCCTAAAAAAAAAAGTTTTTCCGTTCTATCATCTGGATGCTTGCACGGTCATCGTCATCATCATCATCATCATCATCATCATCATCATCATCATCATCATCATCATCATCATCATCATCAGGTTTGTATCATCGCTCAATTTTAGCATAAAATTAGGTATTGATCATCCCTCAATTTTAGCATAAAATAAGGTATTTATGATCCCTCAATCTTAATCTAAAATATGTTAGTTATTATCCCTCAATTTTAGCCTAAAATAAGGTATTTATCATCCCTCAATCTTAGCCTTAAATAAGGTATTTATTATCCCTCAATTTTAGCCTAAAATAAGGTATTTATTATCCCTCAATTTTAGCATAAAATAAAGTATTTATAGCCTAAATCAAGGTCTTGAATATCATCCCCCACTCTTAGTCTATTATAAGCTCTTTATAATCCCCCATTGTTAGCATATATCAAGGTCTTCATCATCTCTCAATCAGCCTAAAACCAAGTCTTTGCTACTACTCACACTATAGACGAGTGGGACGATTTGTCTGCAGTCCAGTGGCCTGGGTGGAGATGCAGACAGAGGCGGAGTGATCCGTAGTGCTATCGAGAAGGCGCATAGCAAATCACTGCAGGTTCAGAGGTACTGTCTGGAATTGCCCCTCGTGATCCCAATTTCACTTCTAACACCATTGATATTTTGGCTGAAAACGGGTGTGTGTGTGTGTAAGTGTGTGTGTGTGTGTAAGTGTGCGTGTGTGTGTATGCGTGTGTGGGCGTGTGTTTAAAACCAAAAGAACAGTTTGTGAGAATGAAGGCGAGCAGCAAGATGCGACCAATCCGAAGTGCAAGATTGTTATTTTGAACAATGTCAGAATGTACTATTGAAACGGTGTGCACACTGAAAGGGAGGGTGAGGTGTGGACATTGTGGGGTGGGAGGAAAGTCCAGCTCGTGAGAATGAATGAGAAGAGCAAGAATAGAAAGTCGATGCTAGAATGTTCTAATGAAATTTCAAGGAATGTGACTCAATGAAGGCGGTAGGATGGACAAGGGGTGCAGTGGTGGGTTAGGGGGTGAAGAGCTGGGGGAGGAGGCGAGAGACTGAAGTCCAGTGTGTGCTACTGAAAGAGAGAGAGAGAGGGAGAGAGAGAGAGAGACAACAAAATAAAAGTGTTCAAAGTAAAAGATTGTTTTTTAAACAGGCAGTGCCAGACTATTATGTTAAAATATTTCACCTGTGTCAGTGAGAATGTTTTTTGAAAACAAAAATCGAAAGTTCTGTCCCATTTCCATTGCTATAAATGCCGCTGGATTCAAGATTCAAGAATAGTTTATTATCTCAAACAGAGAAATGAAGACATGCTTTTCTGACAGTACTGCAACAAATTGTAATACACGTGTAAGAAAACGCAATTACCAACATCCACTCATTAAAAGGTTGAAAAATACAACAGGCAACAATAAAGTAACAAAATGCACAAAGTCCCCAATTAAAAACAGTTGGAAGGGAAATAAAATAAAGACAATCCAGCACACACATTCAGCACACCATAACACACGCCTATTCATTCTGACAGACACGTTCAGCACACCATATAACTTTTCTATTCAATCTGACAGACACCATAACGCACTTTTATTCATTATGAGACACATTTAGCTCCAAGGAGATGACTAAGTAATGTTATCAAGTTCTGTTCGCCAGAATATTAATTTTAAAAAAAATCAAACTCTGCGGCAGCCTCGCTTTGGCTGGCAAAGCATCCTGAATTTCGCCGAATATTATTTAATTTTTATAGTAATGTAGTAAAACAATGCAAATATCCAGAATTGTTTCAGATTCAGATGTTTTAGTTACAATCTTTTCATTGATAACACGATTTTAGACTTTTACAAACTTATACATACATTTGCTTTAACATACATACATACACATATTTATGTACTTAAAATGTAAAAAAAATTCTTATGTTAGTATGTAAGTCTAAGATAATGTTATCGATTTTTTCAATAAAGGTGTGCTTGTATAAAACATAATTGATACTATTGGTGTCACTTATCAACACATCATTTGCTGATCCAAAATGGTGTGGAGTAGGCTACATGTGTAATAGCCACAATGTTCTGTTACATAATTCCAAAAGTTCCAACCATTTTACACCTAATAATATTACTGAGAGGGCTTGAACAAACTGGTCACGAAGTCTGTAATGGGAACATTTTACTAAAACATTTACATTTTTCTAAGTGTTGAACCTAAATAGTCAAATAAAAATTCCACAATTTTCTTGTGACAAAATCCAACTGGTCAGAATGTTTTAATTAGAGTAGTTGTTCACGTTTCCGTCATTGCTTATTAGTTACGAAGTGCTTTTGGAGGAACTGTGCGCCAGTTACAGTCCAGCACTTGTTAACATTTCATTAATTATTTTTTTTGTTCTGCTGTACTTTTTCGTGGGGGGATTTATATATTCGCTAATTTGTGTTTACTTGATTTGCTTCATTGTGTGTGTACAGGCACCGCTACTATCCGATGTTCTTTGTATCATTGCGTGTGGACTGATGTGGAATCTACTATCACGCCACTAACTACTGCCGCCATTGATAGTATGGCTATGCTGGATAGCGTGTTTAGTGTGTACCTCTGCCAACCACCCTTTTATGGAAACGTCTGTGTAAACACATGTGGGAAAGTACTAAAATACCCTACTATCGATCTGCTCCTTCAACCCGTGAGGTGAATGTGTGATTAAGCAGTAGGGACAGCCCTGATGTTTACTTTGAATAGCTCTAACTAGAAATGCGCTGTGGCCGTTTATGAAATGTATGTGCAAGAGCACTACTCTGTACGTCTGCTTATCATCATTGGGTTCTACCTACTATTGCGTGCTAGTTCAAGGTCGAATTATCGGTGCTTTTTCTTAGAACGCCGCAGCAGCGAGACTCCGTTGGCTGTTGTGTCGCTTATGTTTGTTTTATTCAGGCAAGTTACCTAATTTATTTTGTTTTCCCAGCGGGGGCACAGAAAATAAATTGTCATTTCCCAAGCTGAAGGTTATATGACACAACCATGATGGACCAATAATTATTGTTACTATCACAGGACAGAGGTGTTTTCTGCAGTGGTGTTGAAAGAGCTATTTGTGTTGTAGTACAAACTAGTCTTGTCCCAAAACCTATTGTTGAGTACACGTTAGAAATGTTTGATGTGAAGCAACCTCTAGCGGGGCTAGTACTTGGGTCGGGTCACCATTATTGTTGAGTACACGTTAGAAATGTTTGATGTGAAGCAACTTCTAGCGGGGCTAGTACTTGGGTCGGGTCACCATTATTGGAAGGCAACCACCAAACGCCAGTCAATTCTCGAATATTGTCCTACCTATTTTTCTCTGTCTCCCTCTTCTTCTGCCTCCTTGCACCGTGTCTTGCATGATGGTCTTTGCAAGGCCTGATGCTCTTGTGACGTGCCATACCATCGGAGTTTACGTTTCTTCAACCACTGTGAGCAGGTCATCGTGTTGTGCAATGGCTTGTGTGATGGTCTGTCGGACTTCGTCGTTGGTGATGTACTGGGTATAGGAAATGCCCAGAAGTCTTTGGAGCACCTCATCTCCATGCTTTGTATTCTTCGTTGTAGGTCTGCTTTGAGACCCCAGTCCACTGAGCTGTGAGACCCCAGTCCACTAAGCTGTAAGCTGTGAGACCCCAGTCTACTAAGCTGTGAGACCCCAGCTAGTCTACTAAGTTGTGAGACCCCAGTCTACTAAGCTGTGAGACCCCAGTCTACTAAGCTGTGAGACCCCAATCCACTAAGCTGTGAGACCCCAGTCCACTAAGCTGTGAGACCCCAATCCACTAAGCTGTGAGACCCCAGACCACTAAGCTGTGAGACCCCAGTCCACTAAGCTGTGATACCCCAGTCCACTAAGCTGTGATACCCCAGTCCACTAAGCTGTGAGACCCCAGTCCTTTAAGCTGTGAGACCCCAGACCCCTAAGCTGTGAGACCCTAGTCCACTAAGCTGTGAGACCCCTGTCCACTAAGCTGTGAGACCCCAGTCCACTAAGCTGTGAATGGGTAGCTGGATGTGTTCACAACGGGGGAAGGCAAAGCAGCGAGGGAGTACAGTATTTAGCGCCCTCACAAAGCTGGCCTATTGAAAGAGCGGTCCCAAATGATGGTCTCCTCAACGACCGAAGAGAATACCTTTACCCTGCTGTTTGATATAGATTTATGTTGGAACTACATTGTGCCATAAAAACACACGCAGTCAGACTAACAGTGTGACTGTAATCACTACAGCGTGATCATGAAGACAGTGTTTGATGCGAATATCGACTACGCTATAGGTGATGGCGACCTGCAGTTGATAAAGTAGATCACGTGTATAAATATAGGCCTATAGAAAAATGTATATTGGAGTCCTTTCTGTGGAGGAGACTACACTACTAACTAAGAATGCATTAAGACCAGCAGTACGATTGTAAGCCTACACAGAGTGATAATGATGTGTTTTGTGGCGGTATCGACTGTGCTGTAGATGGTGGCGGGTAAAGCCAAGTCCTGTCATTACCTCTATTGATCCCTTCTGCCTAAAGAGGCGAGGGAGGGTGTCGAGTGCAGGACATTGCAGTGTCCCATTGCTGATGCAGTAGCATACTGTAGGCCTACGTCTATTCCATACAGTGGCATAATGGATTAGCGTTCTAAGTGGGGAGAAGGAGAGAGAGGGATACATGTGTTTGGGGTGGAAGTGGGGGTCGGGGTGAGAGATATGCGGGTGGGGAGGGAGGGAGATGCATGTGACGGAGAGGAGAGAGGGCCACCCTGCCCCCATGGGGCTGACCGACACAAGGCACACGACGTTATATTATGAGTGAACGTACAGTCACACACACACAATACACTGTTCCCAGGCTGGTGGAGGCTTCACAGCCTCTAGTCTACTGCTATTTACTGATCGGGACTGAGGGGAAAAAGAGAGAGAGAGAGAGAGAGAGAGAGAGAGAGAGAGAGAGAGAGAGAGAGAGAGAGAGAGAGAAGCCAAAGCCGAAACCTTGAACCTTGACCACCGTCACCACCCACCCCATCACCCATCCTTAGCTCTCCCCTCCTCCCTCCCCCCCTCGTCTCTCATTCGTTAGCGAATGTCTGATTTTATTTTGTATGAAGCCGGGTGTTTAGAATGAATGCGTGAGTACTGCGCTTTGAACTGATATTGTTCAATGGGAAAAAGCGCTATATAAATATCCTTATTATTATTGAACATGATAATAGTATTAGGTCCTATAGACCTGTCTTACAGCTAGTCCTTAATAAACAAAATTTAGAACAAACAAAATTTTTAACATTAAAATTACTTGATTTGAAACTAACACAAACCTTAACAATGGTAAGAATGAAAGAAATTACTAAGAATATTCGTGTACCTAAATACACAAGCTCCGCCTCCTACCCCACCCCCCACCCCCTTCAATACCCCTTTCCTGCTAGAGATAGGCACCTAAGAGAGAGAGAGAGAGAGAGAGAGAGAGAGAGAGATACATAGAGATACATAGTGACAGAGATACAGACAGTGACAGAGAGATACATAGTGACAGAGAAATACAGAGTGACAGAGAGATACAGACAGAGAGACAGAGAGAGAGAGAGAGAGAGAGAGAGAGAGAGAGAGAGAGAGAGAGAGAGAGAGAGAGAGAGAGAGAGAGAGAGAGAGAGAGTAAAGGCTCGAATTGAATAAAATATTGCTTCTCTCTGTTTTCACTGTCTTCACACTGATACCTTTCCCTCTTATCTGGCTGATCTCATCCTCCTCTATAAACCTACTCGTTCTCTTCGCTCTGAAGAATTATTGACCGTCCCCAGATATTCTCTCAACTCCTTCGGGAAAAGACCTATTGCTGTGTTTGCTCCGTCGCTGTGGAACTCTCTTCCCTCCGAACTTCGTCACACTCAGTCAGTCACTGCTTTCAAAAACAATCTTAAAACTTTTCTGTTCTGCAAGCATCTGCATGCTTGGTCCGCTGTGATTCTGTCACTGGTCGAACGACTGATTTCCGTCTTTGAGCGATGCTTGCATACGTAGAATCGTCAGTGACTGGGTGCTGAGGAATTAAAACATCACAACAGCTTGCGTATGTCTGTGTGTACATGTGTCTGACAATGCCTAGGTGTGTGTGTATATGAGTGCGATATAATGTCTACGACATCATGGTCATGATCTTTTAATAATCATTCTTCAAATCTTATGTGACTGACTACCTTTTTTTGCGTGTTATTTGATATTTACTTATTTACTGTCCAGAGTTTAAAAGATGTGATTGCATATTTAATAACATTTTCAGTTTTTTACATTTCCCATCATTTTATTCTGCATTTTGATTTTTATTATATTGTCAGTCCTATTAAGCTATTAGTACATTGTTTTAATGTGACTATTGTGTGTGTGAGGTTTACTTCCAATTTCTAACTTTCAATGTTAATGATTTTTTTTTAATTGATTGTATTCTATCTATTGTACTGTGCGTGTGACTGTGTCTGATGTGCCTTGAGCAGACTATTGTTTCATAATGCGCTTTATAAATACAATTATTAAAATTAATAATAATAATAATAATAATAATAATAATAATAATAATAATAATAATAATAATAATAATAATAATAATATTATTATTATTATTATTATTATTATTATTATTATTATTATTATTATTATTATTATTATTATTATTATTCAGCAAACTCTTTTGTGATTGCTGGATAGTAGTGGCCAGCGCTTTGAGAAGCTCTCTGAGCTTATAAGTGCGCTATATAAGAGTAATATCTTTCTTTTCTTTTTATTATTATTATTATTATTATTATTATTATTATTATTATTATTATTATTATTATTATTAGAGAGAGAGAGGCATATCTTACTGAAAGAGTACACAAAGCATCCGTTCAATAATAAGATAAGGCCCAAAGTTAAAAATTAATCATTTGAGTTGTGCAGTAAATGTTAAACCAACATGCTCTGCAAAAATCACAGAAAACAAATTATTATTAGCATGGATATCAAGGGTTTCTTTGCCTTTATTAAGCCTGCTAGGCCTGGCCACCCGTAATTGAAAAGCATTCACCAGTACAACATTGATCCGGATTTAAAAGAGTCCATCGATTCATTCTCACACGCAATTAACTGAGTTAAGTGAGGACGCGGAATTGAATTTTTAATGGAGATAGACCTTTTTTTAGGAAGTGGGTAAAGGGATGTGTGTGTAGGATGAGAGAGAGAGAGAGAGTGAGAGAGAGATTGAGGGGTGGAGGCATTCTCATAGCTTTCTTTACATAGTAAATGGCTTACACACTGCTTACATTACATTACATTATTATTGCTGTAGGTCCAGCGGACTCTTCCGAGCCAAATCAGGACCGGACAACCCCCGATCCGCATAAAAGATCTGCTGAAACAACCCTAGTGGTAAAACCGAAAGCTCTCCACCAGCTAGTCACTTTACAATAAAGACATCCCACGCAGGGGACCGGGGACGTTAATCTATTTTAACTAACTAACTAACGGCTGAGGCTACACCCCAACTTATCGAACCCCCGTTTACAAAAACAAAATAGAATACAAACATCATTATAAATTATCAACAAAACACATACATATAAAATGCCTACATTGCTAAATAATAACATCATAGGAAGCCCTAGTGACCACCTGGCAGTAAGCGTCCAATATTTTCAAGCTGGTCCAACAGACCTCATACACAAACAAGGAGTCTTGTCCCGAAAGAGTTTTCAAGAAAAAAGGTAGGAGACTGGTCTAGCGAAGAAGACGATAGTATAGCAGATTGATAGAAAAGAGCAGGAATGAGAAAGAGCAAATGAGAAAGACAGCGACAGTTGGAATTTAAAGCACTAAATTTCCAGAAAGTGGGGATACTATTTATACTGAAACCCCCGGTACCCCAACAGGGGTTTCTACACTGCTGACTAACAAGATACAAGAAATGCTGAAGGCCCATCTTCTGCTGCTTTCTTCCTTCCTTTCGTTGGCCTGGCACACTGACGACTGAGGTTCGAATCCTATGGTGGGTAAGATAACTGTGGCCATTTTCACTGTCCATCTTAGCAGTGCGATTGCTCTGGTGGTTCAGTGTTGATCTAGCTCCTCATCGCCTCCTCCCGAAATGATTATCCCCGTCTGTCATACCGCCAATGGTGGGTGTAGACGTTAAACTTCAGTGGCCATTCTTCATTCTTTCTTTCTTTCTTTCTTTCTTTCTTTCTTTCTTTCTTCTTCTTCTTCTTCTTCTTCTTCTTCTTCTTCTTCTTCTTCTTCTTCTTCTTCTTCTTCTTCTTCTTCTTCATCTTCTTCACTCCCCCCAACCCCCACCCCCCCCCTCCCCCCGTGAGAATGCCGGAAGTTCCTGTATAAATAGTATCCCCACTTTACAAAAAAGGTGTGCTTTGTTCTTTATAATTTTTACTCTGTTCTATCAATCTACTATACTATCTTCTTCTTCCCTAAACCAGTCACCTAACCTTTTTTTGAAAACTTCTCATTAATTTGTGTGTGAGGTCTGTTGTATCAGCTTGAGAAAATTGGACGCTTTCTGCCAAATGGTCACTAGGGTTTCCTATGGTATTATACTTTTAGCAATGTAGGCATTTTATATGTATGTTTTTGGTTAATATTTTATAATGATGTTTGTATTCCAGAAGTGCCAACCGGTACGGATTGACCGTATTTAATTCCGGCAAAGTGAATTAAATACGGAAATACGATAGCTTTTATAAAAAATACGGAGGAGAAGTTGCCGATCGTTTATCTTTGCCAGCGGTGCTTATGTACCTGTTTCTGGTGTCATAATAGTACTCCTGCACTCACTGAACGTCGCTGTGTTCAACAAGTTTAGAGTAAAACAAGTGTGGTGTTCAACAAGCTGATTTTCATGGTGATTTTAGAAGACTGAAAATAGCCTGCTGTTTCAGAGGGAAGCCTGTCGTTACTGTGTCATAGGCTGGGTTTTGCGAGAAAAAAACAACTGACAAGTGTTAAAAAATACTGACAAACGGGTCTGGAAATACTGACAAGAAGATTAGGGGGTTGGCACCTCTGGTATTCTTTTTTGTTTTTGTATACGGGGGTTCGTTAAATTAGAGCATAGCCTCAGCATTCCCTGCGTGGGATGCCTTTATTGTGCAGTGACCGGCTGGTGGAGTGCCTTCAGTGTTACCACTGGGGTTGTTTCGGCAGATCTTTTATGCGGATCAGGGGTGAGTCCTCTTTCAGCCAAGTTGTGGTGTTGATTTTGTGGTCCTGATTCGGCTCTTTGCAGTCCGCTGGACCCTGTTAACAATGAATAAATAACTAAAAAAATCTTGTGTTTTGTTCTTCTTCTTTCTTCTTATATAATTAAATATTATTAGTTTCAATCAATATTTATTATCTATTTATTTATTTATGTTTGGATGGGAGAAGGAGAGGGGGAGGGGTATTTATTAATTTATTTCAATTTTGATGGATTATCATAGCACTTTTCTTTTAATTTTTGTATGGTGAGTGGGGAAGGGTAAAGGGGGTGGGGTCCTGGAGGCCCAACTTCAACTTTCTGTAAGACGCAAAATTACATTTATAAGTACTTCGTTCTTCAAAGGTGAAATTGAAAGGTTTAATTTTATTTGTGTATTGGTTTGTGTGTGTTTTGAATTTTTGGATTTTGTTTTGTTTTTTCTTTAATTGTGAAAATATCGGAATACATGTGGGGTAAGTGTGTAGTAGTTATGCTATAATTGTTATTTTTATAATTTTAATTATATTTTATTAATGTGATTATGTGTAATGGTAATTACATTATACTGATTGTAGCATATTGTTATCTCATCTATATGTATATTCATAATACGCTTGTAGATTATTGTTTATGTACATCAGTGACCAAATATGTGATGATTGTTAAATGACAAAAATTCTTCTTCTTCTTTCTTTTTTCTTTTCTTCTTCTTCTTCTTCGCTTCTTCTTCTTTCTCTTATGATGAGGCGTGTTGTGAAATTGCTGTTGTGTGTTAGGAAACTTAATGTTTTTTTTTTTTTACAAAAAGCTTTCAACTAATGTCTGTAAAAACACGCTGCAGCATCTTCTTATACATCGTTATTTTCTATTTATTTCTATTATATTCTAATTATTCTAGATTCAGTATAAGAAATTCATTTGGATTTTTAGATAGATAAGGAATAAAACTGTACATTGGATCACAGGTTGTTATCAATAATTTTTGTAACAAAGATGTCAGTGTAAAGCTTTCTGTTTATTACAATTGTAACTTTTTTAATTATTTTGTTTTGTTTTGTATAAATATATTTTGTTTATATGTATTTTATTTTAGAGTTATTGTTAATATTATAAGTAGATATTGTTTTGATATGTATATAATTTGATTTTATTAGTTGTCTTATTATATGGTATTTATGTTAGGTGTACATTTTGTTTAGAATTTAAGAAAGGTGGAGAAAGAGAAAAAATATTTTACTGTAGTGTGTTTGTGTTGGGATTTTTTGTGGAACTACTAATGCCGTTGGGCTTTGTTATCAAGCACATCGTTATTGCTTTAAGATCGGATTGTTATCGTTATTAACATGCATAACTGGAATCCTTGTAAACATCTTTGTGCGAAAAAAAAATTATCCTAAAGTTTGGAAGTTAAAACTATTCGCTAAAATCTTTAGGGAGTATCTTAGCTGAACACTCGTTTTACCGAATATCAAGAGGAAATTGGAATTTACTTATCCAACAGCCGCCCTCCACCACCGTGCCGAGGGTTTCAGTATAAATAGTATTCCCACTTTCTGGAAATGTAGTACTTTAAATTCCCAGATCGCAGTCTTTCTCCTTTGTTCTTTCTCATTTCTATTCTGCCCTGGTCCTGATTTGGCTCGGAGGAGTCCGCTGGACCTAAAGCAATAATCTTGTATTGTATTGTATTTCTATTCTGTTCTATCAATCTGCTATACTATCTTCTTCGCTAGACCAGTCACCGGCTATTTTTTTTCTTGAAAACTCTTCCGGGACAAAACTCTGCATTTGTGTGTGAGGTCCGTTGGCTCAGCTTGGGAATATTGAACGCTTTCGTCCAAATGGTCACTATTACTTGCTATGATATTATTATTTGGCAATGTAGGCATTTTATATGTATGTGTTTTGTTGATATTTTATAATGATGTTTGTATTCTATTTTGATTTTGTAAACGCGGGTTCGATAAATTAGAGTACAGCCTCAGCGTCCCCTGCATGGGATGCCTTTATTGTAAAGTGACCGGCTGGTGGAGTGCCTTCAGTGTTACCACTGGGGTTGTTTCAGCCGATCTTTTATGCGGATCAGGGGTGAGTCCTCTTTCAGCCAAGTTGTGGTCTTGATTTTGTGATCCTGATTCGGCTCTTTGCAGTCCGCTGGACTCTGTAAGCAATGACAAACTAAATAACCTTGCCAAACACATTTTTAAGGAGCAGCTTGGAGCGTGGGATTGTTCCTATGTCGGTTTTATCTTATTCATACTTATGTCAGGCGTATTAAAGTTGTTGTATTTTGTCGTTGGTATTGTTGTTTTGCATCGCTTAAAAAAACACACACACAGACGATGCAAAACAACAAGAACAATACACACACACGCACACCACTGTTTTGAATGCCAATAAATAGATTAGTGCGCGTTTACCTTGCATTCAACACCTCTTTAGGTTTTATCTTACATACCAATTTACCAATCGTCTTAACGGAAGTGTCCCTAAATTAAAATGTTGCACTTTTTATTCAGGTTAGTTGGCCATTTGTCTGACGAAAGATCGGGGAGTGGGACAATAAGGTTGTTTCCAAATAAATGTATCTAATGTTTGGGGAAGACACCGTTGTTTTCGTTCCTTCGCTTTTGTTGTTTTAAGTTCTTTTTAATACTTATATTTTTGTGTTGCTTTTCTTCTGCTACTGGTGTCAAGCGTAAAGGGAATTTAGTTTGTGCTTGACCATTTTGAAAGAGGATGATGAAGAGAATGAGAGAAAATAAAAAGAAAAAACAACCAAGGAAGAAGGATGGCAAACGACAAAAGAAAAAGTGACGGCGAGAAGAACAATGACACGACGATGAAAAGTCGGAAGGAACGGAAGAAAAAAAAAAGAAAGAAAAGAAAAATAAGAAGAAGGAGGAGGAGAAAGAGGAGGAAGAGGAGGAGGAGGAGGAAGGAAGAAAATAGTGAGTGAGGGTAAGTAACAAAAGTTGAAATTAAAGTGTATAAATAGACCCTTACGACCTCCGAGTTACGGGATAGGATAGGATAGGATAAGATAGGAAATATACATTTTGAATGTCTTGTATCATCCTCGTCAAACAATAACGAATAATTTCGATTTTTTAATGAGGTCCTTGCTTGCTTTTGCAACACGGTAAAAAAAAAAATCTGAATTCTTAAAAAGAAGAAGAGGAAAAAGAAGATGCATTTCTGTGGTAGCGCGTGATTCTAGTCTAATATTTTAGGATACGTTCGACTTTCAATTTCATCAATGGTTGTTTTTTCAGGGCGGTAGAGGCTTAGAAGAAGAAGAAGAAGAAGAAGAAGAAGAAGAAGAAGAAGACATTTCTCCCAACAGGGGGTTATCGTAGTGTAATAGTAGCGAAGGGGTTGATCTTTCAATATCTGCCTTGGCTGTTTTTGCAGGGCGTTGGGAGGTGGTGACATTTAAACTCAATTTTCCTGGCGCTGAGAGCGGCTTTCGGCAGTTTCAAGTGACTGTTGAGCTTCTGCCGAGGGACAAGTAATATGAGCTTTTCGGCTGGGGACCTCGTCTTTAATCTACTCTTCCCCCTCCTTCCTCTGCTCCTTTCATGCAATCCCCCCTCCCCCTCCCCCTTCCACTCCTACTTCCTGTATGTTCTCTCTCTTCTCTCCCTCCCCATTGGGCTGCGCCGGGCATCCGCTGTCTCGCTTTCTCCCTCACACTTTTTCCCATCCTCCATCTCAGTGCTGCTCTCTTTTCTTCTCTCCGGTAGCTTTATCTCGTCACAGACACGTGGTGCAGCCTTTTCCAGACATGTTAACCCAGCTCATAGACTGCGGAAGCGTCAGCACAGGCCAGCTTGCTGCATCATGGGGGTTGCACAGGGGATCAGTGGTACACCAATGTTCGCAATGGTGACCGGAGAGTTTTCTGACACACTAGCAGTCGACTTCATGTAATGGCTTTTTATTCGGTGGTCCACTTCGCCTCCTTGTCGTCGACACGGAACGTTAAAGAATCAATTCATTCAGTCAAAAGGGTGGGCGATAGAGTTAGTAAGTTCATCACGGCGACTCAGTGATCCAGCAGGGCGTGTGGCAATGACCTGGACGATGCAAGTCGTAGTCTTAAAAGTCTTGAGATAGATCTGATTTCGTCCAGCGCTTTGAGCAGCTTTTAGCTGGTAAGTGCGCTATTTAAGAACACGTTGCTGTGTATCATGCTGATTGCATCGTGTGACCCTCTATTCCATGGTGTTACACAATACTCAAGCTTGCAACGAGCTTACGTCTTGACCCGGGCGTTGGTTCAATCCTGCCTTCGCCGATCTATTGTCAGTTTTGAAGTGAATCTGTGTGGTCAGCGCCTTGAGCCAATGCTGCAAGCTACAAATTGCGCTATTTAAGGACAATCCCATCGTTCATTCCGTGGGCTGTATGTGCAGGACACATGGGTATACAACAAAAAAGCGGGTTAGTGGGTTTCGCTTCTCCTTTACAGTTCGATTGTGTTGAATAGCTTTCTTGTCTTCGATTGTCAGTACAACTTATGTTAATCTGATGAATAAAATTTGATACAACAACAACAAAAACTTCGATTGTGTTGAATAGCTTTGTTGTCTTAAAAGAACTTTTGAGATCTTTTAAACATCGGATCTTAGCTTCCTTTTCTTTTTTAACTAGTGCAAAACATCTGCCTTGTTGTAAAGTCGTACGTAATGCGGAGCTGTACGTATACAAAGACCCGTCAACAGAAGTGCACTTGATGCGTTGGCAAGCACTGTTCCGAACTTTAAAAGAATGTTTTATCACTACACCACCACTACCCGGCCCAGTCCTTCACCTCTCTCTCTCTCTCTCTCTCTCTCTCTCTCTCTCTCTCTCTCTCTCTCTCTCTCTCATCATCATCACTGACCTCATGTTTTTTTGTTTGTTTGTTTTTTTTTCATCGCTGAAGAAGGGCGTAGCCCGAAAGTCTTTGATTTTATATTTTTCTTGGTGTTTTTTGTGTATTTTGTTTCTGAGTTCTCTCTCTCATCAAAGCAGTATCTATCATCCTCTGCCTTCTACCCCAATGTAGTCTCTCTCTCTCTTCCCCCACCTCCGCCCCCACCCCTTTCCAGCCACACCCTTCTTTTGTCCCTTGGACAGCGGTGATCACATCCTTCATCAAAGGGCGTATTACTCACGCCTTGGCCTTCGTCCCTTCTTTTCTCCCTTGATGCACTCTTTGGCAGAAAAGGGAGAAAAAAAAATTCGTAAGACTTCACACCCCATTTTAGTTCGATCTTTTGGCAGTATCTACTTTCATTCATTTTAGTTTGTAAATTGGAGTCCTATAGGTAATTTAAATCAAAGAACTCCAGTACATTCGATTTGGGTTTACGGATTTGTTGGTACTATCCGTCACCCATGCAGGCATAATTGTGGTTGCCTTCTTACAGAAAATACGGCAGCCGCAGATCAGCGCCACCTAGGACGAGAGAGAATCCCATGTAGAGCTTGCAGAGTGGGTTTTTGTATCTGACACTACCCCGTCCAGGACATGAGTGTCAGGATCTTTAATGTACTCTTACCATTTTCATTGTATGGAGATAGGGCAACAGGAACGTGTTACATATGGATATTGTTACACTCATTCGATGTTGGTGTTTTCTATCAGTATTTGATTCAGCCCCGATGCTTGGATCCCTGATAGGTGGGTAACTCAGATTCGTTTATCCACGCAGCCTGCTCACTCAGCAACAAGACACGGAGTCGACGTATGAAGTTTTCCACTTTTATTCAGCACACATCAACAACTGCATACAATCGCCTTTTCACTCTCAACTTTTTACTTTCCAACTCACTATCAACAACTATCCACAACAACACACAGAGCATCGAATATATAATTTTTTCTCTATTCCAGAACAAGGTGGAACGATCTCGTTTGACGCAATTTACCAATCGCTTTAAACTTCGTCATCACTGTCTTACGTCATACATATTTCTTCTCCTTCCGGGAACGTTCTCAGCTTTCTACATTTATCGTGAAATTTCCATCGACAGTAAATAAGCAGGTCTAGAGAATTCTCCAACAATATCGACCAACAAAATTATCAACGTTATACAAAGCTTCTTCTAACAACAATGCAAACTCAAATCAAAGGTAAATAAACTCCATTATTGAATACTTTGCAAAACGAAACGATTAGATCTATCGTGCGCGTTTCAGACATACTACCATTCGCGTTTTAACGTAACAGATATACAGACGGTTGCGTTGATCAGCTGTACTCTTGTTGTTGGTGGGTGTTAAATATATTGAATCTCTTAAGTTACAAATCATAATACATTTTTTGCACTTAAGGAATTGTGCACTACACGTTAAAGACGGTCCATAGCGCCAATAAGCTCTTTATTGCACATTCTTCTCTCTAATAACAATGTGAGTGCTTTCTAAGGAACTGCATTAGTTTTGTCTCGGTTGTCTTTCCTGATTCTCTGCTTGTTAGTTCCCCTTTATTGCTGTGAATGAGAAATGGTCCTGAAACCTGACCACACATTACAGTGCAAAGTGCACATGTTTGAGACTAGTTTAAACCTGAGATTTTCTTTCCTTTTCAGCAACTGGTAAACAAAATAAATACGGACGGGTGTTATATTAACGATGATTATTGCGCGTAAGATAGGCATTCGCCAGTTATAACCTATACTCTGATAAATATATATGCTCAGATTAAGTTGATGGGTTCTCTGTACCTTCATATTGTGGCCTTGAAAGAAAGGAAGGGAATTTCCCGACTCGGTTGTCGCCCTTCATTCATGGCTTGTCACTCCTGTTCCTGCGTGCACGTGCGTGTGTTTGCAAAGTGCGACCGTGCGTTAGTGCCGCTGTGGTAACCTCTTGACCTCCCCTCGAGTCCTGATTGGTCCTGCTCAGAGTATCTGAAACTAAAAGACAACAACGCATTTGCCTGAACAGTGCTCACACAAAAACCATCCACGTCGACTTCTGTGTGAACACTGCTCACAAGGTAGCCTACGGTCAGCACGCTGAGATTATTTTGTTCACCGTCAAACAACTCTAATGAGAGTCTCACGGCCCAGGATTTGCACGGGATCTCAGAACCGATTAGTGGAACTGACTGCCTAACGCGATTATGTTTGTCGACGAAACAAGACTGTGTCGCTAAACGTCATTCACTTGTCCGTACTATGCAACCTCACGATTAGGAAAAGCCTGGGAGCGATATAGTGAAGTAGAGAGAGGGGGAGAGAGAGAAGAGAGAAGATGAAGGACAGATCGAGAGAGAGAGACGGGGGATGGAGAGAGGGTGAGCTGAACTGAGGTCCTCATCGTGTCAGCAAACCAATAGCCATCAACTGCAGCCAGAAGAATTGGAACCCCCAGTACTCCAGCGTTTCCTCTGTCCCACACGTCCATAAACACTCAGGCGGTCCACGCTGTTCAGTATGCCCGAAAACTAATTATCGATGGTTGGGCGATGGCGACACGCCATGAATACTGACCAACGATGACCAACAGCTCTATGGGGTACACATTATGTTAGACCGTTCTCAAAGGAAGCCATTACTCGCTGTCACCACCTTACCAACTTTCCATCCTCTGATCAAGATCTCGTTATTTCCGGGTTTATCGATATTACTGTTGTTGTTATTGTTAGTTGTTATTGTTTTTGTTGCAGTGTCGCGATTAGTAAGAAAGATGGGGGTGGAGAGGAGAGAGAGAGGGGGTGAAAGAGAGAGAGAGAGAGAGAGAGAGGGGGGGGGTGAGAGAGGGAGGATGATGTGAGAGAAGTGAGAGCTATTTGTTGTTCCGTTTGGACACATCGTTAAGTGACAGATTTTACTTGTGTGGATGTGAAGGCAAACCGGTACAGAAGGACTTTAATGCGAAGTGGTTCCAGTTATCTTCAGCATACACGTATTCAACAGTACAATACACACAATAATTTATTGTACTCTTTTACAGAAGAACATTTGACATGTTGGCGACACATACATATGAAAAATGACACAGGACAATATATCGTCATTAAAAGCATCAAATATGACATCACAATTCACTCCCGTAGAATAGAAATTCAAGAACACAATCGAACACTATTTTAAACAAATGAAAACATAATTATATACAGTGAAATAAATTGAAATTACTTCATTCCAAAATTAAAAGTACTTCATTTCAATTTATTTTAATTAATTTTACTGTATATATATCTATATCTATATCTATATCTATATCTATCTATCTATCTATCTATCTATCTATCTATATCTATCTATATATATATATATATATATATATATATATATATATATATATATATATATATATATATATATATATATATATATATACAGTGAACTTCGGATATAGTAAAGTGCCCTGGGACCAAATAAATCTTTAGTATAACCGAATATTTAATATAACCGAAAATCCGTTTACAGTAAAGTTTTTAAAGTTTACTTTACTATAACCGAAACTTCGTTTATAATACAGTTTTAGAGGTTTACTTGACTATAACCGACTTCGTTTATAATAACGATTTTAGAGGGTTAATTTAGCATAACCGAAACTTTGTTTTTGTTTTAATTTAACGTTTACTAATCCGACACTCTCATTATAAAGAGATAGAAAACGCTGGTCTAAAGTGTATGTGGGTGCACAGGGCTGGATCAATCCATGTTCGAGGGAGGGGGTGGGGTGGGGTGCTAGTCTAGTTCTTTTTAAAATGTATGGTACAGAGTGGTGAAACACCACAAGTAAAACTCGTGGCACAGTGGATAAGTCGCCGGTTTCCTATGCCGAAGATCGCGGGTTCGATTGCCGCAAGGGGCGAACGTATGTGACTTAGGTACGAGACTATTGAGGTCACCGAGGGTTTTCTCCGGGCACTCCGGTTTCCTCCCTTCCTTCAATAATGGTACAGGATGCAGTCAATATAAAAATTTCAAAAATAAAAATTCGATTTTCTTCCGTCTTCTAATAGCGATCTCCCTGCCTGTACACCACCTGTTTGAGTGATGTATGTGTATTTGGTGTGTGTGAGGGTAAAATGAGACAGGTGAGCGTGTATGTTGGTATAGATCGCCGCGCTTTGAGCCTTGGGGAAAGGCGCGTACATAGCATAGCATCTTGTCCTGTCCTGTAACTAACTGCCTTACATAATGTATTTCCAGTTGAACAAAACCTTCCATCTTCTACTTTCTTTTTATTTTTTTTATTTTTTTTAATTTTTTTGTTGTTGCCAAGGGGTGGGGGTGGGGGATGCTGCAGCACTCCTAGCACCCCCCCCTACCCCCTGGATCCGGCCCTGGTGCAAGTAAAGAAGAAGAAAAGCAAAACAAATCGGTGAACAAAATAATGACTTCTCGAATTTCCATCTTTTACCAGGATTTCTGGAGACTGTAATCGTCTGTGTGTCTATTTGTCTGTGTGTTCACGTAACTCAACATCGTTCTAAATTGAGCTGACATTTGGCGCGTTATATACATGTACATTGGAATTGGATCCCATTAATTGATTAGATTCACATAGTTGAACAGTTAAAATAAGACAGTGCAAATCGAACGAATCGCTTTCGTTATTACATATTTTAATTTAGATTAATATTTCTGTGTTGGTTTGTTGTCCCTTGCTGAATTCCACACGAAAACTATGTTTTCCCATTTTAAAAAACACCTCCACCCTCCCCAGCTCCAGCCCCACACCCCCGGAAAGCCGTCTACAAGTCGTCGTGGAGACGTTTGTCTTACCAGAGTTGCCAAGAACAAAATTCAAAGTATTTATTTGAGTGGTTGGACAAGCAAGCTCTCTCTCTCTCTCTCTCTCTCTCTCTCTCTCTCTCTCTCTCTCTCTCTCTCTCTCTCGCTCTCTCTCTCTCTGTCGAACATGGCCTTTTCAAAATTTAGATTTTCTTCTTCTTTGTGTTTCCCTTCCCCCCTCCACCCCCTAATGGGTAGTACCTATTGCTATCGTAATTACAGGTAAATAGCAATCTCTCTCTCTCTCTCTCTCTCTCTCTCTCTCTCTCTCTCTCTCTCTCTCTCTCTCTCTCTCTCTCTGTCGAACATGGCCTTTTCAAAATTTAGATTTTCTTCTTCTCTGTGTTTCCCTTCCTCCCTCCACCCCCTAATGGGTATTACCTATTGCTATCGTAATTACAGGTAAATAGCAATTACGTTACTTGAGTGAACATTATGAATATGCACTCATCGTCAAGATCTATTGTTTCTGGACACAGCCACATGATAACAAGTGATATTTCACGAAAGTGAAAAGGTCCTTTTAGCCTTTCGTATGAAGCCACCAGAAATCCACGGGAAATAGCTGAAAAGGATACTTTTTTATGAACACTTGCAGTAGGTCCATTGTCCCTTATTGGATTCCATTACGCTCACATATGTTGATTGGTTATTTTTGTTTATTAACTCGAGTATTATAAACTCTTCAAGAATACCTCTCTTACAACACAGTTTGTGTATATTGATTGAAATGTTACAGTATTATTTGTTTATGTCCGTGTAAGTTCACGTGTATGTGAGTGTGTGTGTGTGAGAGAGAGATAGAGAGAGGGTAAGAGAGAGAGAGAGAGAGAGTCCATTACCGATAAGAGATAACATGTGAGCCTTCGTGTCCTAATTATTTCAAACCAACCCTTTAATCGGAAGGACAAATCATAAAAGTAGATCATGAATTGTACATGTTGTACTATTGTCATTGTGGAAAAACAAAAAGCTCACAAAATTAAAGCAAACAAAGACATGAACAAAACCTAAACAATATGGTGGATTTAAAAAAAAGATGGTTTGTCTTGCAAAGCCATGCAACAGCTTGGGAATAAATCTCTTCTTTACTTCTCAACTTTACGTCTTGTCTTTCCTTGAGCGCCCACAATCATAATGTTGATCTGGTGGCACTTAATGGGTGTACGCACATGCGCGAGGCCGAATCGCAAGAAGATAAAGTTCATAGTCCCTGGACAGTCCAGATCAATTAGGTAATCCTACCACATTAATACCATACTGTTTGTGTCGCCATCACTGGGAGGGGGAGGGGGGGGATGTAGGAAGAGTGAGGCTCTGAAAGTGCAGTCCAGTCAAAACGTTGGTTTCCCAGTTCTCCATTGATTCGGATTCATCTCAGTACAAAAGGTATAATTATAATGTGTTCAACTTATAACACCCTTATTTAGTCATAAACGCATTTCATCATGTATAGCGAAAGTGAAGTCTAATTTGCTTTGTAAGTTTCTAAGCTAGGTACTCTTTTTCTGCCAAACAGTTACATCTCTCCTTCAGTTTTTCACTCTCCTTCATAATCACTGTTACTGTTGATGCGAAAATTCCAAATTGTTCAGCAATTTCTTTTTTTTTTGTTTTTTTTTGTTTTCATCTTTTCATCTTCAAGTGCGTGAATTAGATCTATTTTAGGCTTCAGAGTAAGCATGACGTGACGATGTTGCGTCATTATGAACGTCAGTAACTCTCATGAAACTTTAATACAGTAATCTCCCTTGAAACTTTATTATAAGCGGCAGCAAAACTCGCCAGGGGCCTTAGAAAACACTTTATTATAAGCGGACTTTACTATATTTTTTTTATTATATCCGATTTTTAAAAACAGAGACAAAGAAGAGTTTTGGTCGGGACCAAGACTGGACTTTACTAAAACCGAATATTTACTTTATCCGGCCTTTATTATATCCGGAGTTCACTGTATATATATATATATATATATATATATATATATATATATATTTGAATTTCAATTTCATCTTGGTTACTACAAAATGGTTGCACGTGTCAAGTGGTTTAGAGACTGATGAATGGGTCTTTGGGACGTGGATCCCACAAGCAATAAACTTGAAGAACAGTTCTTCCAGACGGCATTCAGGAGGACCTTGGTCTATCCTGCATGCTGCGAACAGGATGGAGAGCCTGATGACCACGACCGACACGCTAACGGTTCTTCACAGCTCCACGTCCAAGTGACAGCCCACGTGACAGCCACTTCCGGCTCGCTAAGGCTTCTGGGAAATTGGGAGGCCTCAGAGGGCAAAGGGTCGACTTAACTGACCTGCCAATGTTTTCCCACGTTTGTGATAGTGGAAAATAATAACTAATTAAAAAACTATGTTTATAGCTCTCTTTGGAAGAAACAAAGAGATAATTGTGTGTGTGTAAATCAATTGTTTATTAGGACTAGGTTTTGGAGCCGAAAATCTTTATCCTATTAAACGGTTCAGGTCTCAGCGTTTCTCCATTACCAGTAGTGGACTTGCCCGGACAAAGAAGATTGGTGGGACAGTGGGTGATACAGTGATAGATATGGACAGTGGTCAGGGAGAGAGGATTGTTTAGATTGCAGTCCAAACGGTCCGCTGGGAATAGTGGCGTTCCTCACACCACGCATCGCCATGTCTACAACCCGTCTAGCCAGGAAGCAGTGCGATGGACTATTGTTATCTGATAGTGCTACGGTTGACATCTTACTTGCTAAGTCATTGACATGGTAATCGGTTGTGGAACGACTGGAGCCGTGACACACACAGAGAGAGAGAGAGAGAGAGAGAGAGAGAGAGAGAGAGACAGAGAGAGAGAAAGAGAGAGAGACAGAGAAAGAGAAAGAGAGAGAAAGAGAGAGAGAGAGAGAGAGAGAGAGAGAGAGAGAGAGAGAAAGAGAGAGAGAAAGAGAGAGAGTGCGGACTTCAGAACTTTATTGCATAACACAAGAGCGATAATTGCAAAAAGAATAGCGAGGCAAATATTAGTACAAATAACTTGTAACCAATAGGCATTCACTTGCTAGATTCTTAATCTGATGTTAACTTCAAACATTGTAAATGAACCATCAACCTGCACATTATGCTTACGTGTTTTGACATTCTTTGAAGAGAGAGAGATAAGATAAGATAACAATTTTATTGTGCAAGGGTAAAAGAGTAAGCGCTGGGTGAGAGAGAGGGAGAGAGAGTGTGTATATGTACCTAGAGTGGTGAGACTGGAGTGAGGCTGTGCCTCGGAGATCAATTGGGAGTAGTGCACAAAGTCTGGACTAGGCTGTGTGAGACACAAGTCATCAGACACAGTGATAGCCACAGTGCAATCAACGCTAGCAAAACTGAATTAAGGCTGAGTTGGGGGAGGGGAGGGCGGACTGAAGGAGAAGAGTAAGAGGAGGAAATAGAACGAGAGTGATAGTCGTGGTTTAAGATAAACAAGTCATTAAGCAGATTGACAACTACAGACAAAGGTGATGGGGTGAGGGAAGGGGGGAGGGGAAGGACAGTCTAAAAAGAGGAATATGTGTAGGGTGGAGTTGGGAGGTGGATGTGAAGCGTAGCGATACACTTGTAGTAACGCTACATATACAGTGGAAGCTACAGATAATAAACAGGATGGAGGGGGGGAAAAGACATAATAGAAAGAGACTAGAGTGAGAGCGTTTTGTAGTAAGAGACTAGAGTGAAAGGGCTATGTACTGGGTCTAGAAAGATTGGAGTGAGAGGGCTATATACTGGGTCTAGAAAGATTAAGAGAAAGATGGAGTAGGCTGGTTAAACGATCATCTGTGGTGCCCCAACGACCTTCGAGTTATAGGATATATAGGCTAGGATAGAAAGATTAGATTGAGAGGGCTATGTACTGGGTCTAAAAAGAGACTAGAGTGAGATGGCTACGTACTGGTTCTAGAATGAGGGGTTTATGTACTGGGTCTAGAGTGAGAGTGCTATATACTGGATCTAGAAAGAAACTAGAAAGAAGGCTATGCTTTGGGTTTAGAAAGGGGCTAAAGTGAAAGGGCTATGTAGCGGTCTAGAGTGAAAGGGCTATGTAGCGGTCTAGAGTGAGAGGGCTATGTACTGGGTCTAGAATGAGAGGGCTATGTACTGGGTCTAGAATGAGAGGGCTGTGTACTGGGTCTAGAATGAGAGGGCTATGTACTGGGTCTAGAATGAGAGGGCTATGTACTGGGTCTAGAATGAGAGGGCTATGTACTGGGTCTAGAATGAGAGGGCTATGTACTGGGTCTAGAATGAGAGGGCTGTGTACTGGGTCTACATAGGGAAGGTGACATGAAAGAAAAGTGGTCGTCAAGCATATTATAGTGATGGAGATGCAGTTAAAACAAGAGGGCAGGGGGAACGGTTATGACCTCAAGCTCTGGGGTGACAGATGCATTACCGCAGCAGGAAAAGGCAACAAGCCCAACCTGCCATTGTACACGCTTAGAGTGTTACCCGACCACTGCCCTGGACTGCGAGCCTTCATTGACCACACTGTCAAAGTACAGGGCAACAGTGTGGCATTATAGATTAATATAGGGAGGTATGGAAAACTATGCTGAGAACTACAAAGGCAGGGTTAGAGACACTACAGGCAGGAGACCATTTAGTTATGTCATCGTTTGTTATATAGCGGTTTTTTCCAGCTCAAGAGCTGCTCAAGGCGCTGGCAGATACATGATGTAACTCAAGCTCCCGAAGCGCCCACTTACTGCCTTCAACGCATGGAGTGGCAGGAAGAGGGGAGAGGAGGGAGAAGGGGGGAAAGAAGGGTACTTAGTGTTTTCTGAAAACTTTACATTTGAGCACCGCTAGAAATTGCGCTAGACAAGTTCAGTTCAGTTCAGTGGGTAGATTACCGTCCCCGGACACAATAGCGTATAGGGGACTTAAATACAACCATTCCTTTTTAATGCTTATTTCCCCCTGTGTCGAACCCTTTGTAATTAATGAACACTATACGTACTGAATGAACAGTACTTTCACCGTATTAGATAAACAATCGC
The DNA here is from genome assembly GCA_036898135.1 of Oncomelania hupensis. NCBI lineage: Eukaryota > Metazoa > Mollusca > Gastropoda > Littorinimorpha > Pomatiopsidae > Oncomelania > Oncomelania hupensis. The sequence continues at coordinate 17,598,930 of CM072514.1, forward strand.
CTGTACTGAATGAACAATACCCCGTATTGAAAGCACAATCCACAATGAATGAACACCGAACCGTCCTGAATGAACAATACCCCACTGTACTGAATAAACAATATTCTTCACTTAATTAACAATGCACTGAATGAACCTTAAATCGTACTGAAAGAACAATAGCCCGTACTGCATACACCACGCATTAATCAACAACACGCCGTGCCGAGTGAGCTTTGCCTCTACTGAATGAACTGTCCGTACTGAAAGAACAATACATCGTAATTAATAACCAATGCATCGTACTAAATAAACATGACACCGCATTGAATGATCACTATACCGTACTGCATGACCAATGCCTCGCAATGAATGAACAATACACCGTAATGAATGAACAATAAACCGTAATGGATTCACAGTACACCGTAATGAATGAACAGTACCCTGTACTGAATAAACAATAAACCATAATGAATGAACAGTACCCTATTCTGAATAAACAATACACCGAAATGAATTAAAACTACATCGCACTGAATGAACAATACACCGTAATGAATTAAAACGCAGCGCTGGAGTATTTCTTCTAATTGATCTGGATCTTTTAAATGCCTCGAGGACAAACACAGACCTTTATTTTGTGTTTCGAAGACTACGCGAAGACAACTGCGTGTCTCTGATGCTCAATGGGGTGCGTCTCTTGTGGTGTGTGATAGGTAAGCGAAGGACAGAGGTCAAGCTAGCAGACTACTCAACGCCAGCGGTCAGACCACATGATGGAGGAATGGTCAGTAGCGAGACCATCAATCTTGGCCAAAAGACATTCCTTGTGCGTGTGCCTATATTCTCTTTGTAGTGGCTGGCTCTCTGACGTTCATCGAGTTCAACTTAGTTGGATAAGGTTAATCTTTACAGTTGGTCCTGATTTGGCTCGGAAGAGTCCGCTGGACCTTAAGCAATAATCATGTAATGTAATGTAATCTTTACAGTGTCAGACCCCTATTATAGTTACTACATATACTAGGTTTATTTCTGTTCTTGTTTAGCACCTTTTTCCATTTCAAAGAAAGATTGATGGCGTTTGGACCTGAGATTCAATCTTGGAACTTTGTCCTTCATACAATGCCCACGATCAAACAGTATTAAGTAAGGCTCTTAGCCTATGGGGAGGGTGTGTGTGGGTATAACCAAAGAAAAAGAGGGAGGGAGAGTGGGGTGGTGATGGTGATGGGAATACAAAAAAAACATACAGAAGTAACCAAGAACGGCATAACAGGAATATTGTACATCCAAAACTTGACATATTGACGTTAACATACGATCCCTGAATGGAGAAAAGAAACAACTAATTAAACAAATCGATAATATTAAAAAGGTAACAGACACGAGGAAAAGTAATCCCAATGTAATCCCAGGAAAAATACACGTAGGTTTGCAACCAAGAACATGTCCTATCCTATCCTATCTCGTAAATCGGAGGTCGTTGGGGCACCACAGATGATCGTTTAACCAGCGTACTCCATTTTTCTCTGTCCCCAGCAACCCTGATGGCTTCGCTCAGTGTCAAGCCAGTCCTTTCTCAAATGTTGTCCTCCCACCTCTTTTTCGGTCTCCATCTTCTTCTACCTCCTTGCACTGTGCCTTGCAGGATGGTCTTTGCAAGGCCTGATGCTCTGGTGCAATGGCCATACCATCGGAGTTTCCGTTTCTTCACCACTGCGAGTAGGCATCGTGTTGTCCAATGGCTCGTGTGATGGTCTGTCGGACTTTATCGTTGGTGATGTGCTGGGTATAGGAAATGCCCAGAAGTCTTCTGTAGCACATCATCTCCATGTTTTGTATTCTTCGTTGTAGATATGCTGTGAGGGTCCATGTTTCGCAAGCGTATAGGAAGATAGAGATGACAAGGGAGCGCAGCAGCCTTACTTTGGAATATAGACTGATGGTCTTGTTTTTCCAAATGGGCTTCAACCTTGCCAGGGCAGCAGTTGTTTGTGCGATCCAGGAAAGGACTTTTTGTCGGGACGCATTGTCTGATACAATGGCTCGTAAATATTGGAAGGCATGCACTGTGTTGAGGGATTGGCCTTGTACTTTGATGTCCCTGTTGATGCCATTGGTGTTGTTGGTCATCATTTTGGTCTTCTCTGCAATTATTTCCATTCCATAGGCTCTGGAGGTGGTGTCAAGTCTCTGTACCAGCTGTTCAAGTTCTTGTTCCTCTCCAGCCAATCCATCAATGTCATCCGCAAAACGAAGATTGGAAATTGCTCTACCACCTATGCTGACTGTGCCTTCGTGATCTGCAATGGCAGGATGCGCTCTAGGAAGATGTTGAAGAGGGTTGGAGAGAGTAGGCACCCTTGACGCACACCGATTGTTGTTCTGAACCAGTTACCGATGGCGCTGTTATGGAGGACTGCACTGGTAGCCTTGTAATACAGGCCTTTGATGACTTAAATAATTTTAAGGGCTGATGTTGTTTGCTCTCATGGTCGCCCACAGAGCTGCATGCCAGACTCTTCAAACGCTTTCTTGAAGTCTACGATCACATGAAATAGATGTTGTTAGTGGTGTAGGTGTTTCTCGCAAATTACTCTGAGGTTGAAAATCTGTTCAGTAGTACTTCGCCCTGCCCTGAATCCTGCTTGTTCTTCAGCTATGATTTGTTCCGCTTGGGGTTTCAACCTGTTGAGTATTATTTTCAGGGGTACCTTGCTGGAATGGCTGATGAGGCTGATGGTGCGGTAATTTTCACACTCCTGAAGGTTACCTTTTTTGGGAAGATTGATGACAATCGACTGGATCCATGGGTGTAGGCCACTCCCCACTCTGCCAGATCTTGTTACAGATAATGGTGAGTGCGTCAAACATCGATTCTCCTCCTGCTTGAAGGCGTTCTGCGGGTATGTTGTCCACTCCCGCTGACTTCCCTTTCTTCAGCGATTGCACTGCTATCTCAACGTCTTCTCGGAGAATTAAGAGGATTTCTTCTTCTCTGTTCTCTGGACATGCTAGAACTGATGGGTCTCCGTTTGGTGTGTGGTTGTAAAGGTCAGAGCTGTACTCTGTCCATCTATCCAAGACTTCTTGTTCTTCTGTAAGACTAAAGGATATGCCAGACTTGTTATGGATCGTGGAGACCTTGGGCTGTTTAATACTTGTCAGCTGCTTCACAGTCTGGTAGGCCTTCTTGCTGTTGTTCTTGTTTAGACTGTTCTCTAGTTCCTGTCATTGATCTTCTATCCAGTTCTCAGAATACAGAATACAGAATCTTTATTGTCCCCACAAACACCTGCAAGGAAATTATTAGTCCTTTGCTGTGCACATGCGTTTTCGGATGTCATTGTTGATTTTTTGGTAGGCATCAGCTCCCTATGAGGTGTTCTTTTTCTTCTTTTTTATCTCTCTTCGTTTATCACACAGGTCCAAAAGTTCAAGTGTCCCGGTGCTTGCCAAGTATCTCAGTGGCGGTATCTGTCACAGCTGAGTTGAAGGTGGTGGTCAGGGTGTTGACATCTATTTCACCCGCCCCCAAAATGAGCAGTGGTGCAAATTTCCCTTCAATTGTAACTTGAAATATTTCTGCCACCTCCGGGTCTTGCAGTTTGTTTAGATCGAACTTCAGACTAGTGCACTTTGCTGTGTTTACTCTCTTCAAGAACATACGAGTTTAAAATAAACAGAAATTGGAACTGTACGTCACCATTGAAAAGTGAGAAAAAAAAACAACCCCCACTTCTAGAGAGGCACGGTGGTCTAATGGTAGAGCTTTGGCTTGCGGATCTGAAGGTCCCGGGTTCGAGCCCTGTCCGGGCCATTGTGTTGTGTCCTTGGGAAAGACACTTTACTCTCGTTTCCTACTCCTTCGGATGAGAGTATAAACCGAGGTCTAGTCTGTGTCGCACGCACTCCATCATAACGGACTTTAAAGATCCTGACGCTCATGTCCTTGACGGGTGAGTGCCGGTAACAAGAACATACCCAGCATTTAGTTGCAGAGTCCTCAATAAGCTGAGGGTGGCAGCCCCCAACGAAAGAAGAAGAAGAATAAGAACCCTAACCCTTACCTTAACCCTATGCCTATAAGTTAAACAAGTTTATAAACTCAAAATACAAACATTTGGATTTAGAGTCCATTAACCTTTCTTTTTTTTAAACTTAAAGGCATTCGAGTGATTCTTGAAGTATTGAGGTACTACAGAAAATGTGTTGACCATCAATAAGGATGTGTACATCTAAACAGATGGTGACATTCGTCACCTAGTTCGTCCAGATCCCACACAGTACATTGAGTCGATATTCAGATAGCTTCGTGATTGAATTGGTAGTTCGTGAAAGGTGACCCTACATTTCAATAAGTTTCTTCTCAATAAAGGTGACAAGTAAACGAAATAATCATCGAAACAGAAGGTATTCTTTAAAAATTCTATACGTAATACAAGTATTATGATCGAATACATCCTGATGCCAGATTTGCAAGATCTGGTCTCTTAAGCATTATTTGACCATGGTCTTAAAGCAGTTCAAACAGTATTTATAGCCATGTAAACCTACGAAAGACAGACCAACACCATTTAGTAGAGAACAAACAGTACATAACCATAGAGCTTAAACTATAGAAACTGTAGTACAGTTATCAGTACAACTTATGTTAATCTGATGAATAAAATTTGATACAACAACAACAACAAGAAACTGTAGAAAACATGGCAACTAATCCATATTTAATGTAACGTCCATTCACACTTAAATTTAATGCGCTGTGATTTAATTTTAATTTCCCGAATGAGCAGGTACATTGGCCCTGCCTGGGAAAACAGTGAAGTATGCGAGCGTAGGAGAAGAGGATGACGTGCACCACCCTCAAAACGCTGACCTTAAGAAAAGAGAACTTTTCTGTCGCCTCGCTCCTATTCTGACAGATGAACACGTTCTTTTATAATTATCTATATTTTGTACATGCCGAGCTAGTTTTTTTTTTACCAGCTTACATATCTCCAACTACAGCTTTGGAACGTAATCATGAGAACGCCTGCTGCGAATTACATGATGGGTCTGTGAGCGGCTTAGCGGTAAGGCGGATATTCTAATACAGCAAAACAAAACAAAGTTAAACACACGCAGAGAGACAAGCAGCATAGCGTTAAGGCGGATATTCCAATACAGCAAAACAAAACAAAGTTAAACACATGCAGAGAGACAAGCAGCATAGCCAAGTCGTGCACAACTCTCAAAATGACCCCAATATCACCCCCATCCCTCCTATGCCATTAAGACTAAAGCCAGTACTAACCCCTATGCCAGTAAGACTTAAGCCAGTATTCTCAAACAACAATTAAAGCAGGGTGTTAATTATATAATGATGAATGCAAAAAAACAACATTATTCTGCATTGAAATACAGACACCTTACACGTTTATTTCATTACAATGTTAGAACAATGCAAATATGCAGAAGCAAAAGCATGAAAGCTAAGACATGATTGTATAATTGTGAATGTCCGACAGAGCCAACACAATTCTACAATAAAATAACGGGAAGACAAATGTAGAGATGTAATATTATTTCAATATAAAACTAAACCAAAACACAATGCAGAAGCAAAATTAATCAAGAACGTTGCGACATGATTTTATAATTATGTTTGGAACAAATACAACAGCAACAAATGAAATTAAAAAAGATAAAATTCAAAAAGGGCAAGAAAGATTGATCCACGGGTATGATTGGAATATATCAGAAAAATTATTCTTTGCAGAAACTGGTGCAAGGAACAGGGAACGTGATTTTATAATTAAGAATGTAAAACAAAAGCAATAGCCCTAAACTGAAATAAATACATAAAAAAAGTTGACGTTTGAACAGTGTATTTCAATTGAATATTAAGCTAAAACTAATACCACGAAACATGATTTTAAAATTAATAACGAGAATTTAAATCTAATACACTAAATGAAACCGTAAATGACGATGTAAATAGACACAATTAAATCACGGAGGAGGAATGAAGCATTGATCACCACGGCGATGCTTTATTGTTAATGTTAAAAACGCACAAGAAATGCTCTTTTATGTGTGTTGCAAATCCGTTCATTTTATGTTATCTTGATTACGCAATGGTATGACTTGACACAGAAAACGATCATTGCCTACTGTTGTATAATTGTTATAGAACTAACCCATAGCTTAACGTCGCATTTTGTTGATCATAGCTTATTAAAAATAACACCAACAAGAAAATTACAAAAGAGATGTATCAATGACCTGACCCAGGAAAGGATTGAGCCAGGAAGCGGCTTCAGTGCGAGACATTGTAAGGAATCTTTCAAACAGCGACCAAGAGAGAAAGAAAGAGAACAAAAAACGCCTGAGAAAAGAACAGAAAATGAAGAGTCGAAGAACGCGAACAACGCCTTGGGGCGCACGAGTTGGGATGCCAGAACTGCATTCAGCTTATATGAAAGTTACGCTTTAGCTGTTGTGTTTTAAAATGTAAGGCTTGAAAGAGATGTCTCTGCTTGTCTGGATGCCCTGAAACGAAACTGGGAACTAGAAAGAGGTGGAGATAATAGCGACGAAATTACCACCTCCTCAGATTGGAACACCAAGAACTAGCTTTAAAAGCCTAGCAATGGTTTCCGCGAGGATGGGGAGGAGAAGAAGAGACAGAGATATACCGAGACATATAGACAGAGAGAGAGAGACAGAGAGAGACATACAGACAGAGACAGACAGAGAGACATAGACAGATAGGCAGAGAGAGACAGACAGAGAGAGACAGAGAGAGAGACAGAGAGTGTGTCAAAGAGATAGAAAGAGTTGCAGTTAAGTGTGTAATTTGGCGGACCCATCCGTGGGCTTCTGAACAAAAGCTGTCATTAAACTTGTACATAACAATGCACGATAAGTATGACGGGCTAGTAGCGCCAAAATCGGGAGTTACCATTATCACGAGAAAATTGAAATTAATGCGTGTTCTGTGTGATTTACAGATAAACCGGTAATCCACAGCGTTAATTAATAATTATCAGTATTTGTCACGCCTTCCTAGCTGTAACCCGCGGATTTTGCCTTAAATTAAATATTTATGTACGTAACTATGAATAATGTAATGAAATGAGTGTGTGCATGTGGCTGTCTGACGTTCAGTCTAAGGATGCATGTTTTAGCTCTGTTTACACTAAACTTTCATCCACCACCACACACCTGCTTACAAACAAGGACAAAGACTACATAGTTAGTTCTCTTTGCCCTTGTGTTTAGCTATTTCTCATTCGTACATATACAATCACATTTTAAATCACACACTTCTTATGCCTCAAACAAGCAAGATATGATATCTCAACAAATAGTCAGTGGCTTATTTGGAGGTCATTGTCTCTCTCTCTTGAGACGTCACTTGCCTCTATACTGTGTTCTGATAATTCACTGTCAATAATGACTCACTGAAGACTTGTTAGTTTCCTGGTCTCTCAGTATTAAGTAATAATGATGTTACTCATTGTCTTCGCAGACAATCACTAGACGTGGTATACACAGCCGACGCTACGAACAGATAGCTACCCCAGGGAAACATAGTAGGAGATCCCGTAGCTCTAGTCTGGGGACTTTCTTCGCCCACCGTTGCCGCACGTGCTGGTTGGTCGAAGGAGAGATAGTCGGCGTTGATGGAGACACATCCGGTTTTGTAGACAGACATCACAGGGTCATCTCCATCAGCCACAAACCAGGAAAGTTGCCACTCCGAATCGGCCGCTGTACACAACATTTATACAATTGTAAATTTGTGCTTTTATGCTTAAAGAAAATGCACGGCCATACGCCAAATCAGCTGCTTTCGCCACTATCTTACAGTCACTGCCACCAAAACCCTAGTATGCGCTCTCGTCCTTTCTCGTCTTGACTATTGCAACTCTCTCCTCGCTGGCTCCCCCAAACACATAATTGACAAACTACAAAAGGTTCAGAACTCAGCAGCTAGACTAGTATTCCGAGCTAAGAAACGCGATCACATCACACCTCTACTACATTCCCTTCACTGGCTTCCTGTGCAAGCACGCATAGAGTACAAACTCTCTGTTCTCTGTCACAACTTCTTCACAGATTCTTGTCCTTCCTACCTTGCTGATCTACTGTCTGTCTACTCCCCTTCACGCACTTTAAGATCTTCTGCTGACACTCGCACACTCAAGGTTCCCGTCACCCGCACTAAGACATACGGCCAACGTGCATTCGCTTACTCCGCACCTAAGCAGTGGAATTCCCTTCCCTCCCATATCCGCAACATACAATCAACACAAGCATTCAAAAAGGCCCTCAAAACACACCTCTTCAAACTGCATTATTCAGACTGATTTGTATCCCGCTGCCATTCTCTCCTTTTTTGTCTCTGTCTGATCCGTAAGTGTATACACGGCTGCAAATATTTATACTGTTTTTCCTCCTGGGCCTAACCGGGCATATAAATAGCTGTGAATAGGTTTTTGCTATTCTATTTCTGTCTTTTTTGTCATTTGTGTACATAGTTGTAAATAGTCTATTTCTGTCTTTTTTTTAAATTTGTGTACATAGTTGTAAATAGTTTGTACCTTTACTGTTCCGTCTTTTCATGTATTGTAGCAAACGCGATGTTTTATCGAGTGCATGTATTTATATGTAATGACTATGTAAAGCGTGGTGAGTCTGGTTATAGGCTGGAGTACCCGCTATATAAAAATCCGTTATTATTATTATTATTATTATTATTATTATTATTATTATTAAAGAGTCTATGTGCGTCTCTGACACATTATTATATTGCAGAGTGCTTGAAGATCCCTTTCTTTCGTAGAATATCTTCCCTATGCCTCCTCACTGATACAGTCACTATTGTCACAATTCTTATGACAATACCTATAGCCACTTCAAACACCGTACACCACTGTATAGCCTACATCACAATTGGCTATGAGCCAAACTTTATAATCACAGCTCACTTTCAATTTATAACAGATTTACTACACATTCATTCATCATTAGTATACATTATATAACTGAATTACATTTCTATTTCAGCCCCATATCTCCACATATGAATGAATACAACATGGCATCATAATTATAAACTGTATCACCATATAATAATTACATGACCAAATACGGTATTTACACTATTTACTGTACTTCCTTCAAACAATGGATTCTTTTGCACCCCAATCACAATAATTCATAAAAAACAATACTTTCCATTATCGTCAGAATAGCTTCACAGCTTATTATAAATAACTAATAATAGTAATAATAAATACCTGTATTCAAGATACAGCTAAACTATTGCAATAGAAAAATCCCGATTTCCTAGAGCTCCACAGAACAGGTCTTTCTCTTTCAACTGGTATGTACTCTCTGAATAAAATCAGCTCATTCTAATATTAAAATTTAGATATGAGAACTTCCGCATTTACGCTAGTGATGTCATAACGTCTATTCATACAAACGTATACAAAATGCGTTCGTTACACTAGCTCCAAAATCTGATAATTACAAATATCATGAGATAATTACAAATATCATAGGAAAATGACAATTATTAAGGGTCAATTACAACTATCATTGAAAACTTACAAATATCTATGCGTGATCATGTTTAATTTCCAGTTTTGACTCTAGCAATCCGTCTGGACATGGGCCCAAACCGAAAATTGTAATTTTTATTTAATAATCACAATTTGTACGTGTTAATTGTAAATATGTCGTTGATATTTGTAATTATCACATGATATTTGTAATTATCAGGTTTTGGCGCTAGTAGTCCATCATAATAGAACACGTGCTAATTACTATTATCACTGATACCTGTAAATGCATCCTTTGGCGCCTTAGAATACAGCATTGTCACGTAAAAATTGTAATTATGAAGTGATAATTGTAATTACTATGGTATAACTACAATTTTCGGTTTTGGCGCATTTCCAGGCGGATTGCTAGAGCCAAAACTAAATATTAAACATGATCACGCGAAGATATTTATAATTTTTCAATGATAATTGTAATGATCCCTTGATAATTGTAATTATCCCATGATATTTGTACTTATTTTATGATATTTGTAATTGTCAGGTTTTGCCGCTAGTAGGCCGTCATAGATAAGCCGTGGTTGTGTTCCCATGTTTCTTCTATATGCTTTTTGTGATGTCAACGGGGAGATGCGGTCACTTGTCGCACTATCTAGGAAATATACCCACCCCAATCACAGATACTGGTGTAAGAAGGCATCTCTCTCTCTCTCTCTCTCTCTGTTACGTTGAGACGCTCATGATGGTGCGTGTGAAATGCGCACGATATTATGTGTGAAGCGCGTGCAATGGTTGGCTTGTGTGTGACGCGCGCGATAGATCTGTTCGTTTTATTTTGCAACGCATGCAGTAATTGAGTGTATTTATCTTTGATTTGATTTTGCGTTGTTATTAGTAGAGGCTTTGTGTACCGTTGGTGTTTTTAGTTGGTCGATATTATTTGAGAATTTTCGAGAATTGGTTGTTTACTATCGATCGAAGCGTATGGATTGTTCTGTTGGTAACCATGGAAGCTTCCATTCCAAATAGGGTTGTATGACGTGAGACAGTGATGATGAAATTAATTTTGATTGGTTGTGGTGTTTCATGTAGGATATTCTCGTTTGTTCCCGAGTATGTAGAGACTATATAAGTGCCGCACTATTTCATAATAAGGTTAAAAAAGTCTCCTCTCTGAAAATCCTTACGGGAAGAGAGGGGACTATAAACTGATAAACATACATACATACATAATAAGGTTGTTGTTGATAGTGTGTTGAAAGTAAAAAGTTGAGAGCAGAAAAGGCGATTGTATGCAGTTGTTGATGTGTGCTGAATAAAAGTGGAAAACTTCATACGTCGACTCTGTGACTTGTATGCTGATTGAACGGGTTGCATGGATAAACGAATCTGAGGTTACACATATCAGGAGAATTCAAGCATTGGGGCTGAATCTACTACTGATAAAAAACACTAACATCAAACGAGTGTAACACTCTCTCTCTCTCTCTCTCTCTCTCTCTCTCTCTCTCTCTCTCTCTCTCTCTCTCTCTCTCTCTTCCCCTTCATGCATAGGAAATATTAAGCAGAAGTCTACAGAACCTTCACAAAGCCAAGAGAAAAAAGACGAAGACATCAGTCGCTATATTAGGTTCAAGATGGCAACTGTTTGCGCTTGCCTAATCCCCTTTACTGTGGCGGATTACGATGGATCCCGCACATACACAACCACCCTAACACCCACCCTCACCCCCACAAAATAATCCTCTAACATTACATGAACGCACACATGCATACACACACGCACTCCCCGGGGCACTCTACCTACCATATTATTCTGGCACAGGCAAACCCCACCACCACTACCAGATCTCTCCCCTCTTCATCCTTTTCCTCCTCCTCCTTCTCCTCATCCTCCTCCTGTTACAAAAAGACAACTGCTGTGTGCGGGGCCAAGACCGTTACTGTCAGGGATTAAAATGGATTTGGAGATTGCATGGATGTTGTGACCTTTCCTCTTCTCTCTCCTGATCTTAATTTGTAATCTTCTTCTTAGCCCTGTCCATCTTTCTTCTTGTCCTTTCTGTACTTCTGTTATTATTGATATTGCAGCTGTTGTTGTTGTTGGTGTGGTGGTGGTGGTTGTGTTTTTGTTGTTGAGTTTCTTCTTCTTCTTCTTCTTCTTCTTCTTCTTCTTCTTCTTCTTCTTCTTCTTCTTCTTCTTCTGCTTCTTCTTCTTCTTCTTCTTCTTCCACCCGATACACATTGGTCGAAGGCTACTTGAAGGATGCTGTAGTAGTCGCTTCAACAGGCCATACAGCATGCTTTCATGCTTCAGAGCACTGCTTCCTATACACTTCAAGCCCTACGAGCATTGACCAATCAACTCATGAAAATAGAAAATGTAAGTCAAATTAGGTCAAACTGTATTTGTTTCTAGGTCAGCTGTCTTTTACAAACCGTTTGAATATGTTTTTGAACCGTTTGTTGACGCCGGGTAATGTCTTTACTTGGTTTCATACAATTTTAGAATCCAAGAAGGCAAATGGGTTTTTGAGACGGAAAAAGCGGATTGTTGTAGAGCAACATTCTGTATATATTTACAGTGAAATTGCGCTTTTTCCGTCACTATAGAGCTTGAAGAGTATAGGAAGCAGTGCTCTGAAGCATGAGAGCATGCTTTATTGCCTGTTGAGGCGACTAGTAAAGCATGCTTCTGGTAGCCTTCGACCAATGTGTACCGGGTGCTTCTTCTTCTTCTTCTTCTTCTTCTTCTTCTTCTTCTTCTTGTGGATAATATCGTCGCTGTTGATACCATTTTCTTCTTCTTTTTTGTCCTATTCATTTGCCATCTCTCTACCTTCCATCGTATATAGTCGTCGTTATTTTCTTCATTTTCGTATCCTTGTCTTCGGCCCGCTGCCCCATTCTTCAAATTGTGTTTCTTTTTCTATTTTTTCTTCCTCTTTTTGTGGTTGCCCCGGATTATGTGATTGGATTTGAACTTGCAGCAAAAGATATAAGACAACAAGTACACAAAGGCAAACACCACATTGCTCAACCCTTGCCTTCAAGTCACCTTTAAAACTTCAACCACGCATTAAAAATGCTTCAACTTCCAGCGCTCGGAATGGATTGTGTTTTTTTTTTGTGGGGGGCGAAAAGCGCCATATAAACCCTACCCTTATTATATTGAAGTCTTATACCTTGTACACATAAGTAATTCTTGAACTTTGTGATTACTAATAATAATATAACAAAATACATAAACAACTATTAAACTTAGTTACCGGGAGTTAACGAAAAAGCATGACTATTGTCATTAGAGTGGTGCGTACCTGTTCTATCGTTTGTGGAAGTTAACATCGATTCTTTCTTTGTTGGCTGGTCATGTACTGATTTACATTGACGTAGCGATAAGTGTGAATAACCTTTTTTTTAGACAACAAAGGTTTATAAACAGATTCCTTCCCAGTTATTTAAGCCCCCTACCACAACATTTTGTGAATTATGTGTGTTCAAGACTAACGAAGCTTTGAGAGAATCGGGGGAGGGAGTGGGTGTGCTAGGTAGGAGAAAGGGGCGAGTGGAGGGTGGCTGTGAGTTGGAGGGTTATGTACCCCTTACTTAAATTTACGAATACCCATCATTCTCTCCCAATAGAAATGTATTTCAAATAGGTCTACTACCTAACCCTAACATGGCATTACTGTGCGAGACTTCTTGAACAGTCATTCCTCTCAGCACGACTCAATTCCACTTCTTCCTCTCATTTCTTTTTCATTTGACTCTTTTTGTTTTTAGGCCATAGACAAGTGCGAACAAGGACCCCGGGAGAAAGTAATTAGAAAACGGATAGCGTCTGCTGTGGCATATCTCAGTTACTTTTCCCCAAGAAGAGGTCGATAACTGTTTCAGCGTTCTTCGCAATAGTTCAGACACAGAGACAACACCAACAAGCAGAGAAGGGGGTCAGCACGGAGAGGAGGGCGAGAAGAAGAAGAAGAAGGAGAAGAAGAAGAAGGAAGATGAAGAAGGTGGATGAAGAAGAGGGGAGGAGCATACTGTTTCAGTAACCTTTACTTCTCTTAGTCGCAACAATTCAGACACTGATATTCACACCAGGAGAAGTTAGAAAGAAAGAACTGATGTGACATTATTTTGCACTGCTACGTTTCTCTGGGTGACAATAATTTAAAAGTCCCAGCAATGGGGAAGAAGAAGGAGGAGGAGAGAAAAAATGTTTGATGTTCTTTTCTCATTTATTTTTCCCTAACTGGTTTTGCGCAAACATGAAGGAGAAGAAGAGGAATAAGAAGAAGAAGAAGAAGAAAAAGAAGAAGAAGAAGAAGAAGAAGAAGAAGAAGAAGAAGAAGAAGAAGATGATGATGATGATGATGATGATGATGATGATGATGATGATGATGATGATGATGATGATGATGATGATGATGAAGAAGAAGAAGAAGAAGAACGAGGACTTCAAAAGAAGAACAAATAACAAAGAAGGTAGAACCAGAAGAGTAACGAAGATAATAACTAAATAATCAAGAAGAAAAGACAGAATAAAAAATGATGGAGAGCATGAGGAGCAGACTGTCTGCTCTGCCATATTCGCTCACACATTTTCCAGCGCAGCAGTTTACGGACACCGAAAGACTACGACCACGATGAAGGAGATTAAACAGAAAAGAAGACGAAAGACGAGAAGAGGGAGAGGAGGAGGTAGAGAAGGCAAGACTAATTAGAAAAAGAACAGTGTCTGCTGTTGCATATCCTCCGTTGCCTTTCCTCCAAAGGTCGATACGATTTGGAACTGGATGGGCGTCAGTTCAAAGGCATCCACAGAAGTAATAAAGAAGAAGAAAAAGAAGATGATGAAGAAGAAGCGGTCTGCTGCGGAATACATTGTTCTGTTATTTTTACTCCGATTGATAGACATTACAGCCACGCTTACCCGGAGTACGCATACTTCGAATGACAAGTAGAAGTAGAATTATCAGAAAGTGGCTTATGTTTTGGGTTGTGTAGAATAAGGAAAAAGCGAAGAAGGTTAAATAAGACAAGGAAGAAGAAGAAGGAGGAGGATACATTCTCACCATCATACAACTCGCTGCTTTCAAATAAATAGCAACTGACCGAAACAGCGAGTCGGGCAATGCCCACAGCCAATCTAACTATTCAGATATGCCTAGAATCGAACGACCTACCTCCGGAACATAAACGCAGTCTTGAAACTCTACCGACTGAGCTCTTCGACCGCCTCAAAAAGGAGCGTCCACATTCCTCCTCGATCCGCCACCTCATGATGCGGAGTGCGATATGTACAAATGGAAATGAGAGGGGATCCAGGAAAGGGTAATGCCGGTTGGCGAGATATAGCTGGAGAGAAAGTCATTGAAATTCAAATTAGACACTTCAGTCCCCAGGCTAGCTGGAATGACTGTAGCATTTAGATTTGCCTTCATTTACCATTGCTAAGTTTGTTGCGTTGAAGGATCTAGTCCACTCCACTGTAAGTCTTGCAGGCTATGTGTTCTTTCTCTTTCTTGGTACTTGTTTGTTGATGTTGTTGTTGATGTTGTTGATGTTGTTGTTGATGTTGTATTCTCCCCTACTCCCCCCTATGTGTTTTCTGTTTTCTTTGTCCCTAGCTCCTTATTTTATTCATCTTCTTTCCATATTTTCCTCCTTCCTTCTATCTTTCTCCTCATCCCACCCTCTCCTTGTATTTCCATTAATTCCTCTTCTACTTCATTTTGTCAGGCATCCGACATTTTTCACTAAAGGAGGTTTCTCTTTGCCAAGGGTGAGACAGCGGAAAGACACAAACATTATAAATGGCAATCTTCTCCGTGCTCTTCTTCTTTTTCTTTTTCTTTGTCTTCTTCTCCTTCTCCACCTCATTTTATTGTGTGTAGGGCAGCAGCTATCAAACGTGATCCAACGCCATGTTATACAAGAATGACGCAGTATGTGACGCAACACGAAGACAAAGAAAAGACTAATCACAATTGCTGTTCTAGAAGTGAACATAACTCACACCTAAAGCCAAAGTGTTGGCTGCACAGTACAGTGGGCTTGTAACTCCTGAAGACGGTTTTAGCGAAATACGTGTATAATGAACGTCTCTGCTGTGTTGTACTCCTTTGGCCTTTTTTTTTTTTTCTCTGTCTCGTCTTGGGTACTTTTTTTTCATGCTTTGGACCGGTTTATTGTCCATCCTGCTGATAGATAGATAGATATTCAGTGCTTATAGGGTCCAGCGGTCATCCTGCTGATAGATAGATATTCAGTGCTTAAAGGATCCAGCGGACATCCTGCTGATAGATAGATACATAATCAGTGCTTATAAGGTCCACCCACCGGACATCCTGCTGATATTCAGTGCTTATATGGTCCAGCGGAGATCCTGCTGATAGATAGATAGATAGATAGATATTCAGTACTTATAAGGTCCAGCGGACATCCTGCTGATAGATAGATATTCAGTGCTTATAAGGTCCAGTGGACATCCTGCTGATAGATAGATAGATATTCAGTGGTTATAGGGTCCAGCGGACATCCTGCTGATAGATAGATAGATAGATATTCAGTGGTTATAGGGTCCAGCGGACATCCTGCTGATAGATAGATAGATAGATATTCAGTGCTTATAGGGTCCAGCGGACATCCTGCTGATAGATAGATAGATAGATAGATAGATAGATGGATAGATAGATAGATGGATAGATAGATATTCAGTACTTAAAAGGTCCAGCGGACATCCTGCTGATAGATAGATAGATAGATAGATGGATAGATAGATATTCAGTACTTAAAAGGTCCAGCGGACATCCTGCTGATAGATAGATAGATAGATATTCAGTGCTTATAGGGTCCAGCGGGCATCCTGCTGATAGATAGATATTCAGTGGTTATAGGGTCCAGCGGACATCCTGCTGATAGATAGATAGATAGATAGATATTCAGTGGTTATAGGGTCCAGCGGACATCCTGCTGATAGATAGATAGATAGATATTCAGTGGTTATAGGGTCCAGCGGACATCCTGCTGATAGATAGATAGATAGATATTCAGTGCTTATAGGGTCCAGCGGACATCCTGCTGATAGATAGATAGATAGATGGATAGATAGATAGATGGATAGATAGATATTCAGTACTTAAAAGGTCCAGCGGACATCCTGCTGATAGATAGATAGATAGATAGATAGATAGATGGATAGATAGATATTCAGTACTTAAAAGGTCCAGCGGACATCCTGCTGATAGATAGATAGATAGATATTCAGTGCTTATAGGGTCCAGCGGGCATCCTGCTGATAGATAGATATTCAGTGGTTATAGGGTCCAGCGGACATCCTGCTGATAGATAGATAGATAGATAGATATTCAGTGGTTATAGGGTCCAGCGGACATCCTGCTGATAGATAGATAGATAGATATTCAGTGGTTATAGGGTCCAGCGGACATCCTGCTGATAGATAGATAGATAGATATTCAATGGTTATAGGGTCCAGCGGACATCCTGCTGATAGATAGATAGATAGATATTCAGTGGTTATAGGGTCCAGCGGACATACTGCTGATAGATAGATAGATAGATATTCAGTGGTTATAGGGTCCAGCGGACATCCTGCTGATAGATAGATAGATAGATATTCAGTGGTTATAGGGTCCAGCGGACATCCTGCTGATAGATAGATAGATATATATTCAGTGGTTATAGGGTCCAGCGGACATCCTGCTGATGTCACAGCCTGGAAAAGGGGCTGTAGTACCCCTTGGGGTCATGAGCAATCTTGCCACTGTAGATTGTTCAAACCTATAAAGGGAACAGTGAAAGCCACAGTTGAAAACCTGTCTTTCCTTTATAGGCAAGACACTTCACTGCGGCAACAGTACCCCCGTTGGAGTGCCGGGGGTTTTCAGTATAAATAGTATCCCCACTTTATGGAAATTTAGTGCTTTAAATTCCCACTGTCGCTGTCTTCCTCATTTACTCTTTCCTATTCTTGCTCTGTCCTTCACTCTGCTATACTATCTTCTTCTTCGCTAGATCAATGACCTACCTTTTTTCTTGAAAACTCTTCCTGGACAAGACTCCTTGTTTGTGTATGAGGTCTGTTGGATCAGCTTGGGAGTGTTGGACGCTTTCTGCCGGGTGGTCACTAGGGCTTCCTATGAATGTACTATTTAGCACTATAGGCATTTTATATGTATGTGTTTGGTTGATGATTTATAATGATGTTTGTATTCTATTTTGTTTTTGTAACCGGGGTGTTCGCGTAGTTGAGGTCAACCCTCAGCCGTCCCCCGCGTGGGATGTCTTTATTGTAAAGTGACTGGCCGGTGGAGGGCATTCAATTTTCCCACTGGGGTTGTTTCAGCAGATCTTTTATGCGGATCGGGGGTTGTCCGGTCCTGATTTGGCTCGGAAGAGTCCGCTGGACCTAAAGCAACAATAAATCAATCAATCAATCAAGGGGCTGTACAAGAACAACAAATCAAAGCGTTCTTCATGTCCTCGACAGTTCCACACAGTTGCTGTTCCTCTAAGCAGATCTGGTCACGCAGCTCAAGGGCATGTATATGTTGCGGCGTCTGGTCAGCCACGAAACTACAGCAAAACAGGACAATCTCTGCGACACCGATTCTCAGGGGATGGGTGGGGGATGGGGGTGGTGAGTCGGATTGAGGTTGAGAAAGTGCAAAACAGCCTTAGAGATTGTAATACGAACTAAGAAAGTCGACTTTCGTGAAGGGAAAAAAACCCTTTTGCCATTTCTTTAGAATGGAACTCGGGTTAACCCGGTACACGCGAAGCTTATCGCAATGGTTCATTGTCTGTTGTGCAAATGACGCACGGTTGCAAATTTTATTCAACACTGACAAAGCATTAGAGGTAAAAGTTCAGATTATTGCTCCTCCTGGACCCTACAAATCCTGAAAGATATTTCAAAATCTTTTATTAGACTTTCATTTTTGGTAATAAAATGACGGTGTTGCATTGTGATGCTTGGTAGAATTGACTAGAAAAAGTGCATAAAGATACTTCTATATTAACACGTCCGAGGAAAAATATTAGATTATGAAATCTTGGTCATGTCTGAGTTTAAACGTTCAGTTTTGGGCAATAAAATCAGTATTCCCATTGTATGCCTTCTCGGATTGAAAATGTTAGAGATAAGGAATTAAAAAAATATTTTTGTATCATACAATTACCGCATTTAAGTAAAGGTTCAGAATCAAATTCTTTCAAATTAAATGTCTAGAAGTTGGCTTCGATTTTCTTTTTATTTTATTGTCCTTGAATTTTAGATTGTACTTTAATAATAATGCATCTGATTTGTGTGACCTGACAAGTACAACGTTCATGTTCACATTGGGATTAATGTTTTGAATGTTTGCATTTAATTATTTGGGCATTGGTGCATCTGTTTTGTGTGACCTTACAAGCCCCATGCTCAAACTCTGTTGTCCAACTCGGAATGTCTAGAATTGTGCATAATGCTGCTTTTTCGCATTCTTGCATTTAATGTTTTTGATGCATGTTTTATTTTTCTGTCATGACAGTCGCAGTGCTCAAACTCGTCTTTGGTTTAATGTTTTGAATGTTGCGTGTAATGGTTTCCAGTTTTGCATTTGAATGTTTCCTGGCATTGATTCAGCTGAATTGGGTGGCGTGACAAGCGCACCGCTTAAGTTCGTTTCAGCGTAATGTTTTGAGTTTTGCGTGTAATTGTTTTGAATTTTGCATTTAATGTTTTGGGCAATGATGCATCTGCATTTTGTCGCCTGACAACCGTAAAAGCTCCTAATGTTGTCCTTTCACCTCAATGTCCCCGTTTTGCATTTATTGTTTTTTGGCAATGATGCAACTGCTTTGTGTGGCCTGACAACCGCAATGCAGGAGAGAGGAGCATGTCTCGCACGTGAATTGTCTTCTGTCCAATTGCGTGTTCAATATGCTGTCATGTAGAACGTTGTTAAGAAACTGTAGGCCGGGCTGATCCATTAACTGAGAGAGGTGAGGAAGAACCAGAGAGCGAAAAAGAAGAAACAAATACGAAGAAAAGAGAATGAAAAACGAAGAAGAGTGCAAAAAAATAGGCGAAGAAGAAGAAGACGATGAAGAAGAAGGAAGAAGAAGAAAATATGAGAAGGAAGAAGAAGATGAGGGTGAAGGAGAAGAAAGAAGAAGAAGAAGATGGAAGAATAAAGAAGGTGAAGACGAAGAAGAGGACAAGAAGAATGAAAAGGACGAGGAGGAAGAGGAAGAAGAAGAGGAACGAAGAATAAGAAAGAAAAAAGAAGAATGAAGAAGAATAATGAAGAAGAAGAAGAAGAAGAAGAAGAAGAAGAAGAAGAAGAAGAAGAAGAAGAAGAAGAAAGAAGAAAGAAAGCCAAAAGAAGAAGAGAAGAAGAAGAAGAAGAATGAACAGGGCGAAGAAGAAGTTGACAAAGGAAGAGGAGAAGAAGAAGGAAGAGGAGGAAGAAGATGAAGAAGGAAGGGAGACGAGGGCGAAGAGTAGAAAGAAGAAGAGGAACGAAGGACCAGTGGGACCGAATCGTGACCCTACAACATTCAAGCATACTTTTTGTTGCGGAGTTCAAAATGACTGGCAGAAGTCAATTCCAATCTGAGCTGTCCAGGACGCCAACTTGCTATAAGCTGTACGCTGTCGTAGAAAACTGAGCCAGCCACGTAAACCTATTAGTGTGGCATTGTTTCAGCTTGCCATGGGCGCGTCTGAAAGGATGACCGGGTTCTTTAGCATTCCGTTAATGCGACAAGGGATGGGAAAAGGCTGGGTAGTATAAATAAAATAGCGTTTAATGGTTTACTATCGGCGGCAGGGATAGCTCAGTGGTCAGAGCGCATGACTTGTGTGAGAGCGTCTTGGGCGACGTGGGTTCGAATCCTGACTTCAGCAAACTATTTTGTGATTGCTTGATATTAGTGGCCAGCGCCTTGAGAAGCTCCGAGGTTGAAAGTGCGCTATAAAAGAGAAATTTCTTTCTTTTCTTATTTCTTTAACAGAGAGAGAGAGAGAGAGAGAGAGAGAGAGAGAGAGAGAGAGAGAGAGAGAGAGAGAGAGAGAGAGAGAGAGAGAGAGAGAGTCTAAACAGGCTAAGAGAGAAGTATTCTCGAGTTTATGGGAAATGGTTAAATTCTAGAATGGTCTGAAAATCTGAAATGGTTGGATTTACTTGGTGCAAGCCATTTCCGGTCTCAACAAAATCTGCCGTAATTCAAAGGAATTGTCCATCGCTCTCTGAAGTAATTTATGTTCATGGCGACTTTAGCAAAGGCTGAAAAACGATGGAAACATGGAAATGACTATCTGTTAAATTTAAAAAATGGCACAAAAGTTCCTCATCCTGCCTCGGTGCCCTCATCGAAGTGGATTGATGGACACCTGTCACATATCCCAACATCTTCAACTATCTCGTTTTATCCGAGGGCGTTGACGGTGAACAGATGGAGAATTATAAAGGACTAGAATCTTATAGTGTGAAAGATGCACGATTAGATCACACAATTGGGTCCATGCACTTTAATCTCAGGACTGATCGCACGAAGCAACCGATGGCACGTTAAAATTAGTTCCATATTGCGGAAGTTGGTTTTCGCTGCGGCTCGCTCATAGGCCTCGATCTTTGCTTGTTTTGTTCATAACAACTGTGTTACACTCGATGTTGTTTTTTTATCAGTTGATTCAGCCCCGATGCTTGAAACCTGATAAAGTGTAACTCAGGTTCGTTTATCCATGCAGCCTGCTCACTCAGCAACAAGGCAAAGTCTTCGTATGAAGTTTTCCAACTTTATTCAGCATACATCAACACTGCATACAATCGCTTTTTCCACTCTCAACTTTTTACTTTCAACACTCTCTCTTTTTGAAACAGTGCGGCACTTATATAGTCTCTACATACTCCAGAACAAGCGAGAATACCCCACATGAAACACCACAACCAATCAAAAGTAATTCCATCATCACTGTCTCACGTCATACAACCTTATTTGGAATGGAAGCTTCCCTGGTTACCACTAGAACTATCCATACGCTTCGATCGATAGTAAACAACTGACTCGAGAAAATTCTCAAATAATATCGAGCAACTAAAAAACACCAACGTTATACAAAGCTTCTTCTAATAACAACGCAAACTCAAATCAAAGGTACATACACTCTATTATTGAATACTTTGCAAAGCGAAACGATTAGATCTATTGTGCGCGTTTCAGACATACTATCCTTCGCGTTTCAACGTAACAAACTGCTTGTGCAGTTGAAATGGTGGCTCACACGTACATTCTTGAGAGGTCTGTGATCAAAACATTCTCGTCCTAATGCTTCTTGTAGCTTTTTTCTACTATTGCTGCAGCCTTTAATAGCACAATGAGCACCAGAGCCGTTTGTGTAGCTTCCTTGTACAGTAGACATGTTCTATATAACCGGAAGTTGGTTGCACTCGTCTTCAATTAAAGTCAAAATGGCGGACTCTATTCATAACCATTTGGGAATGAATATAATCATGAATAGAAACGGAAAACGTCTTGTCACCATCTGGACCTGTTTTCAGAAAGACCCTGTGGCAAACCCTCTGAAAGGTTGTTTATCTCAAGGTTTTTCTCTTACCTTAGAGTTGAAGAGTTAAATTTGAATCCCCCTCTTATTACGCATGCGCTCTTCGATGACAACGACACAACAGCTTCCATTGCAGATTTTTGTACTTCGCCTCGGTCATTAGTCTACCATAAAAAATTTTTTTTTTTAAATTTTAACGGCAATTGTACTGCCACAAGCCTAAACAGAACTGGAAACCAAGTGCTAAACACACAGTTGCAGCAAAGGAGTAAATCCTCTCCTACTTCATCTACAATTCGCATGATGTCGATACTTCGAAATTTGAATTTCCTGTAATATTCCACATGATCAAGTATATCTAGAGGATTTCATTTGTCCATAAAGACGCTGTTCCGTTGTCTCCGATGCAAAATCATTGCGAAAACAATTGCATTCGCCATTTTAGCCTCGGCTTAGGTGATGGTTACAGAAGGGGCGTAGCGTTGGTAGAATTATCGGCCGTTTGACCAAGTGGCAAGGCAGTGTTAACTTCTCTGAATACCAGAGAAGTCCAAAGCAGCGGAATGTAAAGATGTTACCCCTCCTCATGGTAAATTACCAGCGGGTATTGCCAGAATACGGGCCCTGGGCGGTGCAAACAAGTGTCTCCGTCGCCAACGGCTTGAGCATTTTTTGCGAGCTGGAAAGCGCGCTGTAGTAGATAGATCTAACAGAGAGTCAAATGACTGTTGTTGCACGTGTCAGTGCCAGATTGAGATGCATTTCGCTTCCTGGTCACGAAGTTCAAGGGAGGTAACTGGAGAAGCGAGAAAATGGCCGTTCTCAAAGGGCGCTGAATGGTGATTACGGCGTGGGTTTATCTGTCGCATTTTAACCCCTCCCTCTCTCCTCCTTTCCCTTTCCACATTAAATAGGAGTGGCACAGACAGCGCATAGAAGGATGGCAGTACAGAGAGAGAGAAAGAAAGAGAGAGAGAGGGAGGGGGAGAGAGAGAGGGAGAGAGAGAGAGAGAATAGTTTAACGTGTAATGTATGAGTGATGTTCAGCACTCCATGATTTTGTGTGTGTGTGTGTGTGTGTGTGTGTGTGCGTGTTTCATATGAAATGTGTGTGAACGAGAATACTAACACCTTTTGCAGAGAAGAAAAAAAAACAAAATCGCTCATTTTATTCTTTGTAGTGGTTAGTTATTCATTGCCTACGTGGTCCAGCGGACTGCAAAGAGCCAAATCAGGACCACAAAATCAAGATCATAACTTGGCTGAAAGAGGACTCACCCCTGATCTGCATAAAAGATCTGCCGAAACAACCCTAGTGGCAACACTGAAGTCACTCCACCAGCCGGTCACTTTACAATAAAGGCATCCCACGCAGGGGACGCTGAGGCTATACTCTAATTTATCAAACCCCCTGTATTATTATTATTATTATTATTATTATTATTATTATTATTATTATTATTACAAAAACAATAGAATACAAACATTATTATAAAATATCAATCAAACACATACATAGATCTATAAAATGTCTACGTTGCCAAATAATAACATCATAGGAAGCCCCAGTGACAATTTGGACGAAAGCGTCCAATATTCCCATGCCGATCCAACAGACCTCACACATAAATGAGGAGTTTTGTCCCGGAAGAGTTTTCAAGAAAAAAGGTAGGTGACTGGTCTAGCGAGGAGGAAGATAGTATAGTAGATTGATAGAACAGAGTAGGAATGAGAAAGAACAAAAGGAGAAAGACAGCGACTGTGGGAATTTAAAAAACTAAATTTCCAGAAAGTGGGGATACTATTTATACTGAAATCTCCGGCACCCCCACAGGAGGGGGCGGGGGGGGGGGGAGGGGCGGCTTTGTAGTGGAGCATGGCGTATTTACATGGAATATCAGGAGAGAGAGGGGATGTTGTTTGTAGAGATCTACAGAAAAAAAAACACGGACAGAAACAGTCAAAACGTTTGATCAAAGGGTGCTTATAGCACATGGACACTCGCTATTTTGTGTGTACAGACGCTTGTCTAAAAGGCCAACTTGTTTTGTTAAGGCTTGTGGGACCGGGTAGCTCAGTTGGTAGCGCGTCTTACTAGTAACCGAAAGTTCCATGGTTCGAATCCCGGATTGGCCAACGTGTGACCATATTATTTTTTCTTACCATCAGTTGGTTCGCTGGTGTCTGAATAATGTGACCAGTAGTCGCCTATACGCTCTGGTGTCGTGTGACTATAATCTACAATTACCCCTTTTTTAAGGCGTTGCCCTTCAAGAATTGGAAAGTTTAGTCTGAAGTTTGTGTGGCTTTTTTGCAGAGTTGCAGTCAACATTATTGTTTGGTGGCGGATCAGCGTACTGGTTGTCGTATGCACACCAGTGTGGAGATGTTAAGCAACACATTGGTTACATAGTGATTTACTTGCAATGATGACCGTAAACAACAACAACAACAACAACAACAACAATCTACCGCACAGTCGTCACTATAGTCCATCCAATTGTCCATCTTTCATCACTACTCAAGGCAAGTCATCAAATGAAGGGAGATGGGCATCGCCTCCCATCATCATCATCACCTCCCATCATCATCATCGCCTCCCATCATCATCATCGTCTCCCATCATCATATACCGCCACCACCCACCCCATCACCCCTTCTTAGCTCTCACCTCCTCCTTCCCTCCCTCGTCTCCTATTCGTTAGCAAGTGTCTGATTTTATTTTGTACGAAGCCGGATGTTTAGATGCGTGAGTACTGCGCTTTGAATTGATATTGTTCATTGGGAAAAAGCGCTATATAAATATCCTTATTATTATTTGTTATAATTATTCGTGAAGAGAAAGATGGTTTATGCTGGTTAAACGATCATCTTTGGTGCCCATATGACCTCCGAGTTACGGGACAGGATAGGATAGGACAGGATTCGTGAAGATGGCCATTCATGAAGCTGGCCAGGAGTTTAAAAAGTTTTATATAAAGTTATTCTCCTCCTACCAGTATACTTTCAGGGAGAGACTGTTCTGTTACTTTTTACGGAGTCTGTAGTTTTTTGTGCTGTGTTGTGAATGTGTCCAGGTGTTGCTCTCAGAAGAGCAACTTGTTTCCTTAAGTAGGGATTATTCCTTTAAGAACCGAGGGCGGTAGCCTCCAGTTTGTGTAGGATGTGTGCTGTGTGCAATCCAGTGTTTACTTGTTTCAGCACCGAGCTGTATGGCATCAACCGGCTCAGGACACGGAATGGTCAATCGTTGCATTCAATACAACTTGTTTCTTTAACTACGGATTCTATCTGTAACAATTGATAGTTCCAGTCTGTAATTTAGTATGGTTGTTGGCAGTGTGCTGAACTGCTTAGATCGATTTCCAAACATCAAGTTGACAGTTTATGTTCCCCACTCGCCATTCTAGAAGTGCAAAAGCGGAAAGTTCTGCGTAAAATTCCTGAAAGGGCGAAATCTCTTATTTTTTTCTTCTTCCCTTTTCTTGAAGTAAAGTGAAAAGTCAAGAAACGATACAGCTAGCCTTTTAATAATAATGGGAGACATGGCTTTTTTCTGTTTAAGTTGAGAGAATACTCAGTTGAAACGAAACACGCCTATGGTTTTATTAGTATTGACATTCCATCGCTGATCAAGTCAGTCAATCACTGCCTTCCCAATGTGTAGCCTGTCTTGGCATTTAAGAACTATTTTATTCAATTTCGTATCATCATCGTCATAGTTTCTTTAGCACCACACGCTTACCGACCCTGCGAGGCTTATTCAGGGTGGAGAACTGTCCGCGAATCCGCGGATTTCCGCGGAAGGCATTTGCATTTCCGAGAAAAAAATATTGAGTTCCGAGTGTGAGAAGCTGAGGGGCTACCCTTTATTGGGCATAGCGGCCAAAGTTCTAAACAGGCAAAACGTCCAAAAGCGTCCGTATCAACCATGTGGTTATATTCTCGCGTTGTTTGAAAGATTGCGAGACTTCCGGCAATTGACTTCCGGTTTTCCTGTTGTGAAATGCGTTCGTTTTTTCGATTTTTTTTTTCCAAATTTTCTTGTGTGTATGTCTAAAATGGATGGTTTGGATTCTTCGACTGATGAAGGGGAGTTTACAGGCTTCCATTTATTAGACATTAAAGTGAGAGAAATGGACTTGGAGTCGGAGGAAGAGATCTGTACTGACATTAGAGTTAGACAATTAGTGTCAGTGACTCAGTAGTGTGCATGCATAAGATCTTTCAGACTGGCATGAAAGTGCACTGAAGAAGAGGAGGGGGCTTGTTTGGACTTTTTAAAGCTTTTTTTTTTATACACATGGAGTAATAAAAAACAAGACATGACAAGAGAAGTATAAAAAGGTAGATAATCAAAAGAGAATTTATTTCTGTTCATTTTGCATTTTATTTCATTTAAATCTATACACTAGTCACTAATACCTAAGATGTGGTGTTTTTACTAACGTACCCCTAAATATCTCTAAAATTATAAAAATTCTTGCCTGTTTACAGCTAAAAAATAGACAAACGTGTGCCCAGTAAAATTGGAAATGTGGAGTTTGTGTGTAACAGTGGTGGACCTCAAACTTTGTTAGGCCTACAAATCAAGATTTTTAACTTTTTTGAAAGACATGTGCATAAAACATTCTTTTTTTTTTTGGTTGTTGTTTCTATTGATGTTTACTTTGTGCTTTTTGAATTCAGGAGAGGCCCTAAATTACTTTCAAAATTGCCTAAATTCATTTTCTTCCAGGGGGCGAATACCGGGGCTTGGCCACTGGGCCCCGGCCGGATTTCAGAGATTTCTTGATTCAGTTGTTCTCCACCCTGCTTATTGGAATATACGCTCATCAGGCACTCTTCTCTCCCCTCTTAGTGTTTGTGTGTATACAGGAGAAGGGTAACCTCGACCCAGCTTTGATGTAGGAAAAGTAGTTAACTGACGAATCATAGCCACGTGTCTGTGTGGTTCATCTACAAGGGTGACGGATCATAGCCACGTGTCTGTGTGGTTCATCTACAAGGGCGCGGGAGGGGAGAGAGGAGCTTTGGGGTTTTCTTTCTCCAAAGTTAAGATTTTTGTCTACTACAACAAGTTTCAACTAACGGTCATTACATCTGCTTAACTCATGCGGGCTCTTTAATACATCGGTGGAGCTGTCAATAATGTTGCTAATATTGATCCTAGCCTATCCTATCCCGTAACTCGGAGGTCGTAGGGGCACCACATATGATTTCATCATGCAGTGTGTCTTGTTTGGTGTGGAGTTGAGGTGCTACAGAAGACTTCTGGGCATTTCCTATACCCAACACATCACCAATGACGAAGTCCGACTGACCATCACACAAGCCATTGGACAACACGATGACCTGCTAACAGTGGTGAAGAAACGGAAACTCCGATGGTATGGCCACGTCACCAGATCATCAGGCCTTGCAAAGACTATTCTGCAAGGCACAGTGCTAGGAGGTAGAAGAAGAGGGAGACCGAAAAAGAGGTGGGAGGACAACATTCGAGAATGGACTGGTTTGACACTGAGCGAAGCCATCAGGGCTGCTGAGGACAGAGAAAGATGGAGTATGCTGGTTAAACGATCATCTGTGGTGCCCCTACGACCTTCTGGTTACGGGACAGGATAGGATAGGATAGGATAGGATAGTGTGTCTTGGGCAAGAAAGACCTGGCAGGGCCCAATCCTCCCCAGGCTGTTGGCCACGAATACAGTGTGGCTCGCCTTGGCCCCGAGCACGTGGTCGTTGAACCTGTAGCAACATGAGGTTTCTCCGTCCTGGCCGGTGACTTCTGTGAGAAGACTTTCGCCATGCCGTGCTGACATCACCTCTGTTAGTCGCCTCTTACGACACGTCGGGAAACGTTGGGTCTATTCTAATCAGTGCCCGAACCCACAATATTGATTAGTGTTAATTAAATAGCCTGAATTTATATTGACACCATCTATGGAACAGGTTTTAGCAATCCTCTCTCTCTCTCTCTCTCTCTCTCTCTCTCTCTCTCTCTGTGTGTATGTGTGTGCGTGTGTGTGTGTGTGAGAGTGCGCGCGTTTTGTGATCTAGGTCAGCGTCCGCCATTTCTTTAGCATTGATCATTATTTATGGAATTGATGTTTAGCACTGCATCAGTCTTGCTGGTTTTGTTTGTCTTTAATAATAACCAAGAAGAAATGGCAAACCCTGTTGGTGTTCCGCTCTCTCTCCCCCCCCTCTCTCTTTCTCTCTCTCCCTCTGACGTTGAGAACTGTAATAATGGATCTTGCCACCCACACACCCTTAACCCAACCCCTCTTCTTTCTGTCTTTATCTTAAATGTCGGTACGCAAATACGGTATTTGGTAGATTTTTATTTTGCGTTAATAGACTTTTCAAGTTTGATCAGACTGTTGACCCAGTGCTGGGGACAGAGGAGGGGCGAGGAGAGGTGCTAGAGGAGGAGATGGGAGCGGAGGGGGGGAAGGGGGTTGGTTATATGGAACCTAGATTAAACGATTAGAAAATCTGAACAAAGATATTACAGGATCTGAAATTCCACTTGTGTCATATCAGCTGGAAGAAATGAAGCAATATTGGCAAGGAGAACCAACATTGACTGCATTTTGAATGTTGTTGTTCCAACAAACGAGGCAAACGTCCAGGACGATTAATGTTTAGGACGCAGCACAGCAAGATTAATAGCAAGGTGGCGTTTGTAGAGTTGTTTACTTTGTAGACATGCGCAATTTGAGTCTGTTCTCCATTTTGTTGCTGCGTGAAGACCATTATTCTACGTCAGCATTGTCGTTTAAAACTGATCATTACATAGGAATGGACTTGGCGTCTCAATAACGCTAAATTATACAATTATTTAGACACACCTAAATCATGCTAAATTAAGAAATGATTTAGACACACCTAAAGAATGTTACATTAAAAATGATTTAAACACACCTAAAGAATGTTACATTAAAAATGATTTAGACACACCTAAAGAATGTTACATTAAAAATGATTTAGACACACCTAAAGAATGTTACATTAAAAATGATTTAGACACTCCTAAAGAATGTTACATTAAAAATGATTTAGACACACCTGAAGAATGTTACATTAAAAATGATTTAGACACACCTAAAGAATGTTACATTAAAACTGAGTTAGACACACCTAAAGAATGTTACATTAAAAATGATTTAGACACACCTAAAGAATGTTACATTAAAAATGATTTAGACACACCTAAAGAATGTTACATTAAAATGATTTAGACACACCTAAAAGGTAAAAAAGGTAAAGGTAGTCCCATAGCCTTGTGGCCGTAGGGGAGCGTGATGTTGGAGATCACACCTATCTCGGGCCAGCGTAATGAGGGTGATGCCCATCTCTCTCCCTCGCTGCTTTACCTTCCCCACCCTTAAGAGAGTAGGTACTCAGTCACAGTTGAGTCAACTGGGGGCGTTGTTATTTGTCGCTTCACGTTTTGCGATCACCCATCCAAGTGCTAACCGCACTGGACAGTGCTTAACTTGCAACACAGTAGCGAGTGCTCCAACCATTGCGCTATCCGACACCCCAGACACACTTAAAGAATGCTAAACTAAGAAGTGATTTAGACACACATAAAGAAGGCTAAATCAAGAAATGATTTGGACTTACCTAAAGAATTCTAAACTAAGAAATTATTTAGACACATTTAAAGAATGCTAAACTAAGAAATGATTTAGATATGCCTAAAGACTGTTAAACTAAGAAATTATTTAGACACGTTTAAAGAATGCTAAATAAGAAATTATTTAGACACCCCTAAAGACTGCTAAACTAAGAAATGATTTAGACACCTAAATAATGCTAAACCAATAAATGATTTAGACACACTTACAGACTGGTAAAAAAAGAAATGGTTTAGACACACCTAAAGAAAACTAAATTAAGAAATAATTTAGACACACCTAAAGAATGCTAAACTAAGAAATGATTTAGAAACCTATAAAGAATGCTAAATTAAGAAATGATTTAGACACACCTAAAGAATGCTAAATTAAGAAATGATTTAGACACACCTAAAGAATGCTAAATTAAAAAATAATTTAGACACACCTAAAGAATGCTAAATTAAAAAATGATTTAGACACACCTAAAGAACGCTAAATTAAGAAATGATTTAGACACACCTAAAATTTGCTAAATTAAGAAATGATTTAGACACACCTAAAATGCTAAATAATGAAATGATTTAGACACTCCTAAAGAATGCTAAATTTATAAATGAAGAAATGATTTAGACACACGTACCTAAAACTGATAAACTAAGAAATTATTTAAACACGCCTAAAACTGCTAACTTAAAACATGATTTAGGCACACCTAAAGACTGTTAAATTAATAAATGATTTAGACACGTCTAAAGAATGCTAAAGTAAAAAATGATTTAGACACTCCTAAAGAATGCTAAACTAATAAAGGATTTAGACACACCTAAAGACTGTTAAATTAATACATGATTTAGACACGTCTAAAGAATGCTAAAATAAGAAATGATTTAGACACACATAAAGACTACTAAGCTAAAACATGGTTTAGACACACATAAAGAATGTTAAATTAAGAATAGATTTAGACACACCTAAAGAATGCTACATTGAAAATGATTTATACATAAAGTGCGCAATGACCAGTTCATTGTGCTTGCACAAGACACGCCACAAGTCACGACACAAGACACGACACAAGTCACGACACAAGACGCGCCACAAGTCACGACACAAGACACGCCACAAGTCACGACACAAGACACGACACAAGTCACGACACAAGACACGACACAAGTCACGACACAAGACGCGCCACAAGTCACGACACAAGACACGCCACAAGTCACGACACAAGACACGACACAAGTCACGACACAAGACACGCCACAAGTCACGACACAAGACACGACACAAGTCACGACACAAGACACGCCACAAGTCACGACACAAGACACGACACAAGTCACGACACAAGACACGCCACAAGTCACGACACAAGACACGACACAAGTCACGACACAAGACGCGCCACAAGTCACGACACAAGACACGACACAAGTCACGACACAAGACACGACACAAGTCACGACACAAGACACGACAGAAGTCACGACACAAGTCACGACACAAGACACGCCACAAGTCACGACACAAGACACGACACAAGTCACGACACAAGTCACGACACAAGACACGACACAAGTCACGACACAAGTCATGACACAAGTTAAGACACGACACAATACACGCCACAAGTCATGACACAAGACACACACAGGTTGCAAGTTTGAGGTCTGTGTTGCCAAGGACATCTGAAATATATTTAGCTCAGACTGTCAATTATACTTTGACAAAATTTACCTTGAAAGAATTTTCCTTTACCGAGGAGACATTGACAGATCTGACTTTGCAGAATTGATCTTCACCGAGCTGACATTGACAGAATTGACAATGACAAAATTGACAGGAGATAGAATTGAATTTAGAAGAAATTACCGTTTTTTAAAATGTGATGTAATTTCATCTTTCTTTACCTGTCATTGAAGAGACACAGAAAAATACCGTTTTAGGAAAATTGGATGCTGAGAATTAAAAATATAATCTTCAACCACTTGCTGGAGGTGTGAATTGAGTTAATTGCGACAGCTTGGGATAATTGTGTTTGCATTCCGTAGTGCCAGTCTGTGAAACGTTATTTTCTTTTATGTGAAGATGCTGTGACAATTTACTGTGTACCTTGCAAGCTCTCTAAATTATTAAATTGCAACAGTTGACATACAACTTAGTTGAACTAGTAATGTATTTGTGCGTGCGTTTTCTTTATCAATTTTCTTGCGGGCTAACCTATAGCAGGTGCAGTTTATTTGCCAAGCAGCACAATAAATAGCAAGGCTGAATGAACATGAGCTAAGTATAATAGTTTATGTGCAATGTTATGGTAGAAACCAAATAGTGAATACACTAGTGTGGTTATTTTTAGTCTTGTACGTCCAACGTGATGCGCAAATTATTCCCAATGGAACTGAAAGGATTGTGTGTTGTAACATGTATAAGCATTGCAACTTTTACTCAACATACAAGTTTTGACAAATTTATTTTACAAAAGAATTTAAAAAAGAGATGTAGGTGTTCCCGTTATGTTGAAGTTGTTGGGGACAGAGATATCCTGCAAGGCACGGTTGCAAGGAGGCAGAAGAAGAAGGGGACAGAAAAAGAGGTGGGAGGACAACATTCGAGAATGGACTGGTTTGACACTGAGCGAAGCCATCAGGGTTGCTGATGACAGAAAAAGATGGAGTACGCTGGTTAAACGATCATCTGAATCAGAATCTTTATTGTCCCCATGAAAACACAAGGAAATGTGTGTGCGGCGTACACTTCATCAAAACAACGGCACAAAAGCAATAAAACACAACAGACTTCAGGGATTAAAACAATACACCCCAAAGAACAGAAAAGCAGTTGTACACAACATGAATGTAGCTTATGAAATAATAAAAGTCATGCATCCTACTTTCTAACCCCTAACACAAAACACCCACCTACACACACACACGCACACACACACACACACGCACACACACCCACACACCCACACACACCAGAAGTTAAAAAGTTACCGGTACAGTATTTAATGCAGACTGTCACTGGCCTGTGGCCGGACCAGTAATGACGTCACTTCTAACCTAGTTACAGTGTTCTAAACACACAACGGGAGTTGTGGTGCCCAAATTGGATAGGATAGGATAAGGGACAGAGGTGGTTTAAATCTCCCTTTACTGTGGGCCAGCTACATAGGGGCAGTGCCCATTTCCCATTTATCGCTGCTTTACCTTCTAAACCAAGTCAGGTACCCCTATACAGCTGGGTGGACTGTCGGTTGTGTTGGTGTGTGGTGCTGTCATTGTCTTCTTCAGTGGTTCCACACAAGTGCTGATTGCGCTGTATCCAAGTAGTAATTGGGCTTGACGTTGCTTAACGAAACAGTTGTAGCGTGCACACTAACCATCACTGTGCTTGTCTAGATGCAGGAGAAACCGTGAAAGAGGAGTGATGGGGCGGGGGTGGTTTAGCAGTGGAGGAAGAGATACCATAGGAAAGGGATAGGTGGGTGGGTAAGTAGGTGGTGAGGGAGAGGTTGATATGGCACAAGAACGTTTTTCTGACTGTGGAGGGATGACAATCCGAGGGTCACAGAGAAATGAGGGACGTGTCCGATGATGACACGAGCGGAGTGATACGCCCCGGGCCTCTGGGCATGCGCAGTGGCAATCAGAGGCGAGTGGTTGCAGGAAGAGGGGATCAACTTAATCACGATTGATGAAATGGTATCGGATGGCACATGACTTCATTTTTCGGACGCGTTTCTGATTTTTTTTTTCTTCATGAGTAGATTTGCTTCATTTTTGTTAACTTTGAAGCAATGGCTGTTGTGACATTGCTTGCCTCGCGTGAGTACAGTGTTGTTAGTTCTTGTCTTTTCTGAAAACCAGCTCCACGCTCAACTTGTACATGCTTTTATATAATTTACATGTATAAAGGAGTCTGCCATCTATTTGAGTGAAGTGCGTTGTTGCTTGTCGAACACAGTGAGACAAACTCGCGCCAGTAAATGAATGAACAATTGAATTTTATTAAGTGGGCGCATAATCTTTCAACACAAAAACACAGTGCTGATAATTGCGCTCGATTCTTTCCAGTTTGTTTTAGGTACATTTTTATTTTTCCCGTTGTCATGAGCGGTAACTTTACAGTGATACAAGAGAAGTCGAAGTCGAAGTCGAAACCTTTAATAGGATAATAGCATTAGGTCCTTTGGACCTGTCTTACAGCTAGTCCTTAATAAACAATGCAAAACAAACAAAATAATTAACATAAAATAATTTGAAACAAACATATTCCTTAACTACGATAACAAATCACTAAGCCAATTAATTCATTTTAATACACATACTCTTACCCTTCTTCCCCTCCCCATCCATCTCCCCCTCCCTCCACACACACACACACACATGTAAATTCATACATTCTTAGTAACTTAAATTGTGGCAGGGTAGAAAAGAACAAAGAGGTATAAACTCATCTTAAGTATTAAGAGCAAAGGGAGTTTAAATATTTATGGAGCCTCTTTTTAAAAGATGGTAATGATTTACTTTTCTTGGCCTCTTCTGGTAGAGAATTCCACACGCTTGGACCAGAATAGGACAGAGATGTTTTAAATATGTCTAAGCGTGGTCTTGGAAATCAATCTCCTCCTCCCTCCACACACACACACACACACACACACACACACACACACACACACACACCCATACACACACACATTTAAATTCATACAATCTTAGTAACTTAAATTGGGTCTTTTCCATGTGTTAGAAAAAGAGAGAAAAATTAAGAACACGAGGACAGCAAAATAGAAGTAAAATACAAGAACTTGGGTTTAGACTAAATCCTTACTAGTGTTAATCACTGCCACTTTAATAGTGATTGCACAAGAACAATTGCAGCAGCAGCAACCACAGCAATTGTTTCTTCTTATTATTATTCTTCCGTCTTCTAATAGCGATCTCCATGCCTTTACACCACCTGTTTGAGTGATGTATGTGTATTTGGTGTGTGTGAGGGTAAATGAGACAGGTGAGCGTGTATGTTGGTATAGATCGCCGCGCTTTGAGCCTTGGGAAAGGGCGCGTACATAGCATCCTGTATTATTATTATTATTATTATTATTATTATTATTATTATTATTATTATTATTATTACTATTACTATTACTATTACTATTATTATTATTATTATTATTATTATTATTATTATTATTATTATTACATAAACTGGTTTCATCGACAATTCCCTTTCATCTCTCCCTCTACCCTCCCCCCTTTACCCTCCCCTATCTGTCTGTCTCCCTCCCCACCCCCTACCCCGCAACTTCTTTTTTTTGTCTCGCCCATTACAGATTTATAACATTAGGCTAATAGCCTCAAAACTGCATTCTAGTTGTAAATAAAATGTCCGAATCTGAAGTTGAAAAATCGCTCTCGCTCTTGTCCTCTCTTTCTCCCTAACTCTTTACTCTTTCTCCATGTCTCTCTCTCTTTCTCCTCTCCTCTTTCTCTCTCTTGTCCTCCCTTTCTCTTTCTCTCGCGCCGCCAACCCCCCCCCCACCCCATCTCCCGCCCTCCATGCTACCGAACTCCTTCCTTATACATGATTACATTTTCTGTTTTTGCCAGAGATGATAGGGAGAGAGGCATTTATTTTTTTCTTTCTTGTTTATTTGTTGTTTTGCTGGAATTATTTACTCTTCCACATCGTCCACTTCCAATTTCAATTTACGCCAATTTCATTCAGGGCATTGACTTTACACTTTTCCAGAGAGGGTTGAGAATAAAGTAAACACTATATATGGGAATAAAGGACAGATATACTAATATACATGAGAATAAAGGGAAACAAAGGAAGACCCATAGATAAAGATGCAGAGAGGACATGGATAACAGATTACCTGTGATAGGACAGAAACAAAGATCAAACACATAACATATATAATACAGAGAAGTTAGTTATTCATTGCTTACAGGGTTTACAAGGGTTCCAGACCACAAGTTGGTTGAAAGAGGACTCACCATGGTCCGTATAAAAGCTCTGCTAAAACAACCCTAGTGGTAACACTGAAGGCACTCCACCAGCCGGTTACTTTACCATAAAGGCATCCCACGCAGGGGACGCTGAGGTTATAATCTAATTTATTTAACAGCCGTTTACAAAAACACTTTAAAATATAAACATCATTATAAAATATCAAAATATCAACATATCAACGTACATATACAATGCCTACATTGCTAAATAATATCATAGGAAGCCCTAGTGACCATTTGGCAGGAAGCGTCCAATATTCCCAAGCTGACCCAACAGACCCCACACACACATGAGGAGTTTTGAAAGAATTTTCCAGAAAAAAGGTAGGTGACTGGTCTAGCGAAGAACAAGATAGTATTGTACATCGATAAAACAGAGTAGGAATGAGAAAGGACAAAGGCAGCGACAGTTTCAATTCAAAGCATTAAATTTCCAGAAAGAGGGGAAACTATTACGATAAAGATAATCTAAGAGACGAATAACAGACGCAGGGGGGGGGGGGGGGGGGGGGGTTGGT
The DNA here is from genome assembly GCA_036898135.1 of Oncomelania hupensis. Classification (NCBI taxonomy): domain Eukaryota; kingdom Metazoa; phylum Mollusca; class Gastropoda; order Littorinimorpha; family Pomatiopsidae; genus Oncomelania; species Oncomelania hupensis. The sequence continues at coordinate 17,635,215 of CM072514.1, forward strand.
GATGGTCTGATAACCCATTCAAAGACAGATAATTGATAATAGACAAAGTGAGGAGTAAGATAACAGATACACAGAAAAAAACCAAGAGAGGCAGAAAACACAGGGATAACAGATAACATATACACAGATAGATAACAGATAACATATAAACAGATAGATAACAGATAACATATACACAGATAACATATACACAGATAGATTAAAAAAAATACAAATAGAAGGAGGGCAGAGATCAAATGAGGCAGCTGCAATCACACAAGTGGATGGTTACGACACAGATGACGCGCAAGCCTCGTCGATCTCAATCTACGTCAGAGTGCAGGCCTGCAGAAAATGGACAGAAGAAAATTCGCAGTCTCCGGGGATGACTTGAGATAATAGCGTAGCTTTGAAGGCGTACAGTAAAAGTAGGTCACCGCTATCTGTATCAGCAAGCGCTGTCCTGTTGAGCCCTCTCACCCTGTACCCAGTCTCATCCTTCCTGTAGGTCACCGCTGTCTGTATCAGCAAGCGCTGTCCTGTTGAGCCCTCTCACCCTGTACCCAGTCTCATCCTTCCTGTAGGTCACCGCTATCTGTATCAGCAAGCACTGTCCTGTTGAGCCCTCTCACCCTGTACCCAGTCTCATCCTTCCTTCTCGTCTCGTGGACGAGCCCGAGAGTTCCATTGTGAATGATTACATAGGAGACGAGCGCGAATTCGTTTTGGCTTAAAAGGCCTCGGCGGGTTGAAAGCCTTAATAAATCTGGAATCTTGAGCATTGGCTATTCTACTGACTTAATCGATCTGGTGATTATTTTAGTGTATGTTGTGTAGGATATGATGTTTAGTAAAATTGTGTATATAGAAGATGTTAGTTAATTGTCTTTCTGATGTGTTTTCAATGGTCGTGCTTTAGCTGAAGAAAATGCCAGAATTTCACCTCCAGGACAAGTGTGTTCCCAAATCGTGTTAGTGATAATGGTCTATGTAGCCATATTTACGGACATATTTTAGTGATAATGGTCTATGTAGTTATATTTACGGACGTATGCTAGTGATAATGGTTATGTAGCCATATTTACGGACGTATGTTAGTGATAATGGTCTATGTAGCCATATTTACGGACGTATGTTAGTGATAATGGTCTATGTAGCCATATTTACAGACGTATGTTAGTGATAATGCTCTATGTAGCCATATTTACGGACGTATGTTAGTGATAATGGTCTATGTAGCCATATTTACGGACGTATGTTAGTGATAATGGTCTATGTAGCTATATTTACGGACGTATGTTAGTGATAATGGTCTATGTAGCCATATTTACGGACGTATGTTAGTGATAATGGTCTATGTAGTTATATTTACGGACGTATGCTAGTGATAATGGTTATGTAGCCATATTTACAGACGTATGTTAGTGATAATGGTCTGTGTAGCCATATTTACAGACGTATGTTAGTGATAATGGTCTATGTAGTTATATTTACGGACGTATGCTAGTGATAATGGTTATGTAGCCATATTTACAGACGTATGTTAGTGATAATGGTCTATGTAGTTATATTTACGGACGTATGCTAGTGATAATGGTTATGTAGCCATATTTACAGACGTATGTTAGTGATAATGGTCTATGTAGTTATATTTACGGACGTATGCTAGTGATAATGGTTTTGTAGCCATATTTACAGACGTATGTTAGTGATAATGGTCTGTGTAGCCATATTTACGGACGTATGTTAGTGATAATGGTTATGTAGCCATATTTACAGACGTATGTTAGTGATAATGGTCTATGTAGCCATATTTACAGACGTATGTTAGTGATAATGGTCTATGTAGCCATATTTACAGACGTATGTTAGTGATAATGGTCTATGTAGCCATATTTACAGACGTATGTTAGTGCTGTGTTTAGAGTCCTGGCTAGCACAGCAACAAGTATGGAGAAAGACACACAGTAATATATATGTCCAGTATGGAGAGAGCCACACAGTAATATATATGTCCAGTATGGAGAGAGCCACACAGTAATATATATGTCCAGTATGGAGAGAGCCACACAGTAATATATATGTCCAGTATGGAGAAAGACACACAGTAATATATATGTCCAGTATGGAGAGAGCCACACAGTAATATATATGTCCAGTATGGAGAAAGACACACAGTAATATATATGTCCAGTATGGAGAGAGCCACACAGTAATATATATGTCCAGTATGGAGAGAGCCACACAGTAATATATATGTCCAGTATGGAGAGAGCCACACAGTAAGATATATGTCCAGTATGGAGAGAGCCACACAGTAATATATATGTCCAGTATGGAGAGAGCCACACAGTAATATATATGTCCAGTAAGGAGAGAGCCACACAGTAATATATATGTCCAGTATGGAGAGAGCCACACAGTAATATATATGTCCAGTATGGAGAGAGCCACACAGTAATATATATGTCCAGTATGGAGAGAGCACACAGTAATATATATATGTCCAGTATGGAGAGAGCCACACAGTAATATATATGTCCAGTATGGAGAGAGCCACACAGTAATATATATGTCCAGTATGGAGAGAGCCACACAGTAATATATATGTCCAGTATGGAGAGAGCCACACAGTAATATATATGTCCAGTATGGAGAGAGCCACACAGTAATATATATATGTCCAGTATGGAGAGAGCCACACAGTAATATATATGTCCAGTATGGAGAGAGCCACACAGTAATTATATATGTCCTAGTATGGAGAGAGCCACACAGTAATATATATGTCCAGTATGGAGAGAGCCACACAGTAATATATATATGTCCAGTATGGAGAGAGCCACACAGTAATATATATATGTCCAGTATGGAGAGAGCCACACAGTAATATATATATGTCCAGTATGGAGAGAGCCACACAGTAATATATATATGTCCAGTATGGAGAGAGCCACACAGTAATATATATGTCCAGTATGGAGAGAGCCACACAGTAATATATATGTCCAGTATGGAGAGAGCCACACAGTAATATATATGTCCAGTATGGAGAGAGCCACACAGTAATATATATGTCCAGTATGGAGAGAGCCACACAGTAATGTATATGTCCAGTATGGAGAAAGCCACACAGTAATATATATGTCCAGTATGGAGAGAGCCACACAGTAATATATGTCCAGTATGGAGAGAGCCACACAGTAATATATATGTCCAGTATGGAGAAAGCCACACAGTAATATATATGTCCAATATGGAGAAAGCCACACAGTAATATATATGTCCAGTATGGAGAGAGCCACACAGTAATATATGTCCAGTATGGAGAGAGCCACACAGTAATATATATGTCCAGTATGGAGAAAGCCACACAGTAATATATATGTCCAATATGGAGAAAGCCACACAGTAATATATATGTCCAGTATGGAGAGAGCCACACAGTAATATATGTCCAGTATGGAGAGAGCCACACAGTAATATATATGTCCAGTATGGAGAAAGCCACACAGTAATATATATGTCCAATATGGAGAAAGCCACACAGTAATATATATGTCCAGTATGGAGAGAGCCACACAGTAATATATGTCCAGTATGGAGAGAGCCACACAGTAATATATGTCCAGTATGGAGAAAGTCACACAGTAATATATATGTCCAGTATGGAGAAAGACACACAGTAATATATATATGTCCAGTATGGAGAGAGCCACACAGTAATATATGTCCAGTATGGAGAGAGCCACACAGTAATATATGTCCAGTATGGAGAGAGCCACACAGTAATATATGTCCAGTATGGAGAGAGCCACACAGTAATATATATGTCCAGTATGGAGAGAGCCACACAGTAATATATGTCCAGTATGGAGAGAGCCACACAGTAATATATGTCCAGTATGGAGAGAGCCACACAGTAAGATATATGTCCAGTATGGAGAAAGCCACTCAGTAATATATGTCCAGTATGGAGAAAGTCACTCAGTAGTATATATGTCCAGTATGGAGAAAGCCACTCAGTAATATATATGTTCAGTATGGAGAGTCACATAGTAATCTATATGTCCAGTATGGAGAGGGTCACACAGTGATCTATGTGTAGTCATGGCTAGGTCGCCAGTGACCTGTGTATTGATGAGATTAGGAGGCCAAGGGAGAGAACGCTTGCTTGATTACACAGTAGCGGGGAAATGTCTCTTTTATTAACACCTTCTCCCTGCTAGAGACGCTTTCTGTCAAACTCCGGACAGGACCAAGAAAGGGAAGTAATAAAACATTGTGTTTATTATTAAAAGGAACCTTCAGTTTAAACGGCCTTTGTGTCAGCTACCTCCAAATGTCTTTCCAGAACATGACATTCCTACAGGTACATATAGGTCATGAAAATGCGATGCTGTAAGCCATTGGTCCTTACCCAGCGGTCCAAGGCGTCACAGCGCTTTGCTGCAAGTACTGTAGACTTGTTGAGTTCTATCTTCATCTGGATTAGCGCTCGGCTTTACTTTGTTACTGAAAATGTTTTCACATCTGTGTCGGTGTGGTATAGTGCGTCCATCCAGGAATCAACACAAACAGCCTTTCGCTCCTAGAAACCAACGGTGTTGAGGAATCTCTGTCTGTCTGTTTGTCTCCCTCTCTTTATGTCTGCCTCAGTCTATCTGTCTATCTCTATCTGTCTCTCCCTCTTTCTGCTCTTTCCTTTCTTCCTATACCATTCCTCCTCTTGGTCTTCATCCTTCCAGCTAAAAGGAATCCCACTTCGACCTGTTTTGGGGGGTTAGCGAGAAGATAAATGTATGACCGCCCCAGCGATTGCGCACAGCGGCTGTTTTGGACGGCCTGGCTTCCTGTCCCTGGCAAGTGCCGAACGCATACATTACACATGTCTTTTGCTCACATCCCTGCCCTTCCCACCTTACATGATGGTGGGCCATGTCACAGGCACAAAACAAAGTATCACCAATATCGACGCTGGACACTGGTGGTGTTGTATTTATCGAATGATGTATACAGGTTCTATTCACTGCTCTTTTGAGAGCGGTTCTCCTGAGACTATCTAAATGACGCCATACATTGTTAAAATACATAATATCGTGACGTCCTGTATCAGACAGACCTAACTAATCAAGGATAGGACAAGGAGAGTAACTACAAAGCTAGATCTAAGTGATTTGCAACTTAACTCTGTGCGTCATGAGCTCAGTGAAAGTGTTAACATTGTGAAGGGGGAAGGAATGTTTTAGTGGGGATTAGGGTTTGCCAGCATAGTCTAAACCTTAACCGTAACTTTAACACGATCTTAAACCCACCATATCTCTAACTCGATCATTTCGTAAGGTACGATTGTCATAATGATGGCCCAGAGAAGACACATTAAGAATCGTAACTTTGGATACCGAAGCTTTATATCTTGCAGACGATAATTGTTGCTCGACGGTATATCTCCCCATTATCGACTCTGTTCTGTGACTCGAGGTATCAACAGCACTAGGGCAACCAAGGACGATAGAACTGCAGGTGTTCTGCTGTGGAGGATACACGTTTTATTAAAAAAATCTAAGTCAATTCCATGATAAACAGACTGTTGCTAACGACTGTGGTAGGACGGAGCTGGGAGAGCTTCCGATTCTGGAAAAGCAGGGTCCCTCAGGGTACATTGATATAAACTCCACCGTTTGAGGAAACTATGTTGTTGTTAAGAGACAGTTTCAGGCACAGCCTTTTTTGGGAAACAGAGTCCCTCTCTCAGCAAATACTGCGTTTGCCAGGAGATCTTTCCGCTTCTGGTGTGAATTTGACCACGGTACAATACGTTGCTACGTCAATTTGACGACGGTGGTGGATGACTGGGAGATGTGTTTTGCTTGAAAGCTCTGCCAGTAGTTCTCTCCAAACTACTTATTTGGTAAGACACATTTCGTGGTAAGTGGGATGTCCCAGTCCTAATAAATCACAGAGAAGAGGATCAGAAAGTTTGGAATTTACAGCAATACATCGCCTCCCCTCTATTTCTGCTAAGTGCAAGCATGCCTACTAGGTTCTCTCTCTCTCTCTCTCTCTCTCTCTCTCTCTCTCGCTCTCCCCTTCCTCCCTCCTCTCTCTCCCTCTTCAACCCGACTCCCCAGATAAATCAGAAAGAAGGGGGACCGAATAGCTGCAAACTTACACCAAATCATCGCCTGCTGTCCACTTCTGCTAAGTGGTGGGACCTCGGTACTAGATTTCCCCACCTTTATTATAGCCGAGCCCCATGATACATTACAGAGACGAGGACCAGAACGTTGCACATTTTGTACTAAAACATCGCCTCCTGTCTACTTTCGCCAAGTGCTAGGCCCACTCAGTAACTGCCTTCAGCTCGCAAGTCTGACAGCCAATCAGAGATTTGGAAACCGTGTGGTTGAGAGGGGCCCCTAAGAGTGTTTCTCTTGTAGGGGTCCGCCTTGAACAGTCTGAAAGCAAATCAAGGACCTAAAAACTGTCGTAAATCTACTACGTTTTCAAGGTAACTCTAATACTGTGTTTCAAAAAGGTTACAATGTGCATAGCCAATACGTTTTCAAGGTAACTCTAATACTGTGTTTAAAAAAAGGTTACAATGTGCATCATAGCCAAGAGCATGTGTAGGAGAGCACTGCAGCTGCCAGGCAGGGCCGGATCTAGGGGGGGGGGGGTTCCTGGGTTCCGGAACCCACCATCCCCCTGGCCATTCGATGTACCTCACTCAGTCAGAAAAAAATATATATATGGAGTTTTTTTAAAGCTCTTAATTTAGTTGACACTGGTGGTAAGTAAAACGTTCCTCATTCTACTCAAGTTCCTCGAGCGGACACGTTTTTATCACCCCTAACCCCTTAAAAAAAATTTGGAACCCCCCCCCCCTCCAAGAGTAAGTGATCCGGCCCTGCCAGGAGTCCGCTTTCACTTGGCTACACAGGCTTTCTTCTTCCTCAGCTGTGGACGTATACATAGCAATTTTAAAAGAAACACAAATAGCAGCCTGAAGATAATCTTCGCCAGAAGCACGAGTCAACCGTGAAGCATTGGTAGAGTTAGTGGCTGGCTGGATATATAGAAGGGTACTTGCATAAAGACACTTCCTTACAAATTGATGGAGAAATATATAACAAACAGAAGCGCCTACGGAACGACACGCACTACGACCAAAATGTTCCCATAAGCAGCTTCGGGTTCCTTTTCACTAAAAGGATCGTGCCTAGCACGTCTCCGACAGCTAATAAGTAGAATTCCCAACATTTAGCTACAAACCCAACTTCTGTGCACGGACATAACATTACTGAAGGTGTAGCTGAACTCTCATGGATCTGAACATCATTCTATGTTTCCAGTTGTTGCTTCCGGTAAGCTACAGCATCATAGTTTGTTTAGGCCTAAACCATTTGACTGCTAGCACTAGGCCTGCGTTACTAACACAGCCGACTGCTGGTGCTTGGCCTACGTAACTGGATTCACAAGTGCAGAGCCAAAGCCGTTGAAAGCGGATTTAGTAAGTGTCCAGCGTCTGCCACGTGGCTTCCATTATCTAAAGGGGCCACTTTGACCACGACCCGCCACAGCTCCTTTTAACGACCACAGTGAGTATTGTCCACTGAAAAATAAGCGTACACCAAAACTAACTCTTTGGAAATAATAATTATGGTTGTAATCAGTACATTCGGTAGTTTTCGTGCCTATTAATAGTAACAGATCGCCACCACTCTTGAGCTAAAAATAGCATCTACCCAAGCCAGTAAGAGAACCCCTAAAATAAGTTGCTCAGTACATTTTAAGTTTTAGGTTGATGCAATAAGACCCCTGCCCTACTCCACACACCAAAGACGCAGTCTTCAAGACGGGTGGTTCACTCAGACATAGGGTCAAAGGTCACAGGGCTATGGTATAGCTGTACCGTTAAGCAGGGGAAATCACTCCCTGTCAGAGCACAAATGGAAAATTCAAACTTTAGCGGTTAGTTTGAGCAGTGCGAGCCCACTTCATCATTGTGCAATGAGATAACAAAGTCCACTTTATCATTGTGCAATGAGATAACAAAGTCCACTTTATCATTGTGTAATGTGATAACAAAGTCCACTTTATCATTGTGCAATGTGATAACAAAGTCCACTTTATCATTGTGCAATGAGATAACAAAGTCCACTTTATCATTGTGCAATGAGATAACAAAGTCCACTTTATCATTGTGTAATGTGATAACAAAGTCCACTTTATCATTGTGCAATGAGATAACAAAGCCCACTGTATCATTATGTAATGTGATAACAAAGTCCACTTTATCATTGTGTAATGAGATAACAAAGCCCACTTTGTCATTATGTAATGAGATAACAAAGTCCACTTTATCATTATGTAATGAGATAACAAAGCCCACTTTATCATTGTTTAATGTGATACAAAGCCCACTTTATCATTTTGTAATGTGATAACACAGCCCACTTTATCATTATGTAATGAGATAACAAAGCCCACTTTATCAGTATGTAATGAGATAACAAAACCCACGTTATCATTGTGTAATGTGATAACAAATTCCACTTTATCATTGTGTAATGAGATATCAAAGCCCACTTTATCATTATGTAATGAGATAACAAAGTCCACTTTATTATTATGTAATGAGATAACAAAGCTGTTACGTTGAGACTTGCGCAGCGGTGTGAAACACGCACGATGGTAGGCTTGCGTGACGCGCGCGATAGATGTGTTCGTTTTATTTTTGCAACGCATGCAGTAATAGAGTGTATTTATCTTTGATTTGATTTTGCGTTGTTATTAGTAGAGGCTTTGTGTAACGTTAGTGTTTTTAGTTGGTCGATATTGTTTGAGAATTTTCGGGAATTAGTTGTTTACTATCGATCGAAGCGTGTGGATTGTTCTGTTGGTTACCATGGAAGCTTCCATTCCAAATGAGGTTGTATGACATGAGTCACGTGATGATGAAATTAATTTTGATTGGTTGTGGTGTTTTGTGTAGGATTATTCTCGTTTATTCCCGGGTATGTAGAGACTATATAAGCGCCGCACTGTTAAAAATAGAGATGTTGGTTGTTGGTTGTTGTTGATAGTGAGTATTGCAAAGTGGAAAGTTGAGAGTGGAAAAGCAATTGTATGCAGTGTTGATGTGTGCTGAATAAAAGTGGAAAACTTCATACGTCGACTTTGTGACTTGTATGCAGATTTGAACGGGTTGCGTGGATAAACGAATCTGAGTTACACCTTATCAGGAATTCAGCATTGGGGCTGAATCAGATACTGATAAAGAAAAACACCATCCTCAAACGGAGTGTAACATTTTGGGGGCCAAGCCGCGATTCACGCCATAGCCAAGGGTTCAACTGCTACAACAAGCGAGTCAACGTTACGAGAGGCAGTCATCGAGGGTAGCCGCCAACGAGTTGCGTCGAGAGGGGCCAACATACTGGGACTACATCCGATAGATTCGGGTTGACTGCAAGGGCGTGTAGTCGCTGAAGAGTTGCTTCGTGAGCGAACAACAGATCAGGACTACGTGGCTGCCGCAGGACTACGTCGAGGGACAGTCTCGGACCTACATCGCCAGTATTAGAGAGAGCGACGCGCGGACGTCGAGTCTACTTCAGCACAGGAGCGTATACATCAACACCAGCGTGGTGCAGCGTCGCATACGACGAGGACAGCGGGGCCTGCGTCAGCAAAAGCGACTAGTGACAAGCATCAGCGCTACTGCAGAAAGCGTGCTGTTCTAGAACAGTCTAGAAAGGTACAGCACAGTCAAGAACTTTCCAGAAAAAGAACTCTCCAGTCAAGAACTTTCTAGAAAAGAACTTTCCAGAAGCATCAAGATGGCTGACCTCTGGCAGAAAGGGGTTGAACTAAATCTAAAAGGCAAACAGCTGACGGAGTACCTCAAATTCCAGGAGAGAATATGGCGTCAAGAAAGAGAATTAGAGGAACAACGTCGGCGTGACGAGATGGAAGAGAGACGATTAGAAGCTGATCGTCAGTACCAGCTAGAGTTGGCGCGTATCCAAAACAGTCAGCATTCGCCACAAGTCATCAGTGACAACAAAGCTCCAAAATTGCCAGCGTTTGTCGACGGGAAAGACCAGATCGACAGTTATTTGGCGAGATTTGAAAGGTTTCCCAAAAGCTCTAACTGGCAACCTCAAGACTGGGCGATTCGACTAAGTGCACTTCTGACGGGGCAAGCACTCGACGTCTACACCAGATTGTCGGACGATGACGCTAAAGACTATGACGTCTTGAAAGAGGCCCTATTGCAGTGCTACAACTTTACAGAGAAGGGCTACCGTAAACGCTTCCGTGAATGCCGGCCTAAGTCAGACGAGACGCCAAAGCAGTTTGTGGAGCGCCTGTCGTCATATCTACACAAGTGGGTGGAGTTATCAGGCAAAGGGAAGACGTACGAGAGTCTCCATGAGCTGATCGTGAGGGAACAATTACTCAACGCCTGCCCTAAGGACCTGGCGACCCACTTGGAAATACAAAAGTTGCAGACGCTAAAAGACGTTGCTGAGGCTGCTGAAAGATATCTCATCGCCTATGAGAAGACTCTGGGGCCACCCAGCGCGACGAAACATTTTCAGAAGACTGGAAACCATGTGAACCAGATCCAGGGGAGCCAGACGAACCAGAAACAGACGGACTCCACGCCTCCTCCCAGGGAAGGGCATTCTAGAGGCTGTTTCACCTGCAACGCTACAGACCACAGAGCGGCTAACTGTCCTCAAAACAAAAGTAGTGGACAGCGGAGCAGTACGGACAATTCAGCGGCGGGCAACCGGCAGAGGCGGTTCTCCAATCAACGGCAAAACAGCAGATCTGACCATCAAGTGTGCGGCGGGAGCGTCATTCTTCCGAGTGAGACCAAGCGCACAGCTACTCCTGCGGACGTGCAAGAGTGCATAACCGATGGCCAACTTCTCCTTGCCAACGGAAAATCCATCCCCGTCGTCGCCAGCGCAGCTGTGACCGTCCAGAACATGCCTGTTTCCAAGGGACGCGTCGGAAATCATGAAGTGACTGTCTTAAGAGACTCTGGCTGCAGTGGGGTCATCGTCAGAGAAGACCTAATCGCTAAAGAACAGTTCACTGGCGATTCTAAATGGACACTTATGGCCGACAGCAAATGTGTGAGAGCGCCAGTTGCGAAGATTCAAGTCAGCACTCCTTTCTACATAGGCGAAGTCGAAGCGGTTTGCCTGAAGAAGCCGCTGTATGATTTGATGATCGGGAATATCGACGGCGCGAGACGACCCGACGACCCCGATCCACAGTGGAGTCCTGCCTCAACCCAACGCGTCGAAGTTGTGGAGGAGGATCCATTGCCATTTCCCGATGGAGACCTTTCAGAGCTGCTACGGGATAATGTGGCTACTCCGGCTCAGCCCTGCCGACCAGAGATTGTCGGTGCTGTTACTACCAGGGCCCAGGCCAAGAGAGACAAGACGTCTACGCCACTGAAGGTCGCCGACAACTCTAAAGCTGCCATCGTGGACAGAGATAAGCTGATCCAGCTCCAGGAAGCTGATAGTACTTTAAACAAGTACAGGAACCGCCAAGACCACGTGACCAAAGGCAGTGGTACGGTCTATTTTGAGATGAAGGCCAAGATCCTGTACCGAATCTTCCAGCACCCGAGGGTCAACGGAGGGAAACCACTACGTCAAGTCTTGGTACCGTTACCCCTAAGGCGCCAGGTGATGGAAGTAGCGCATGACTCAATCATGGGAGGTCACCTGGGTATCAAGAAGACGTCGGATAGAATCCAGGCGGTGTTCTACTGGCCAGGACTTCATGCGGACGTCAGCCGTTTCTGCCGATCATGTGACATTTGCCAGAAGACCATACCTCGAGGAAGGGTCCCGAAAGTGCCTATGCAGAGGATGCCTCTGATCGACCGACCTTTCAAGAGGGCGGCCTTAGATTTAATCGGCGAAATAAGACCTCCGAGTGAAGAAGGTCATCGATGGGTACTGACTTTAGTGGACTATGCGACTCGGTACCCAGAAGCAGTGCCACTGAAGAAGATTGACACTGAAACTGTGGCAGAGGCACTGGTGGACATGTTCAGTATACTTGGAGTGCCTGAAGAAATTCTGACAGACCTCGGGACGCAGTTCGTCTCTGACTGCATGAAGGAGGTAAACAGACTGCTGAGCATCCGGCATTTAACTACGACGCCCTACCATCCAATGTGCAACGGGCTTGTCGAAAAGTTCAATGCTACGTTGAAGTCCACCCTGAAGAAATTGTGCAGCGAGCAGCCCAGACAATGGCATCGTTACATCAACGCCTTACTTTTCGCCTACAGAGAAGTACCGCAGGAGTCCACCGGCTTTTCTCCGTTCGAGCTGCTGTACGGAAGAACCATCCGAGGGCCGATGCACATCCTAAAAGAACTGTGGACGAAAGAAGTAGAGACCCCAGAGGTGAAGAACAGCTACCAGTACGTGTTTGAACTACGGGAGAAGCTGGAGCAGACTCTCGAGATAGCCAGAGAAAACCTGAAAAAGTCCCAAGACTGTGGAAAGCACTATTATGATCGTAGGGCTGTGAACAGGAAGTTTAAACCTGGCTACAAAGTGCTGGTGCTGCTACCTACTGATCATAATAAGTTGCTGATGCAGTGGAAAGGCCCGTACGAAGTGGAGACCGTGGTGGGAATCAACGACTACAAGGTGAAGGACGGCCAGCATTCCAAGATATACCACGCCAACCTCCTTAAGCTGTACGTGGAAAGGCCATCAGAGACTGTGCATGCAGCAACAGCAGCTGAGATCGACAATAACTTTGACAGCGAGGAACTGTTGGAACTAGGAGACTTCCACAGCAAAGAAGGCATCGATGATGTTAAGCTAGGACCGAGCTTGACGGAAGGTCAAAAGATTGAGCTCAAGGACCTTATGGGCGAGTTTCCCCATAGCTTCAATGATGTCCCAGGCTCTACGACTTTGGTCGAACATGAAGTCCACCTCACTTCGAATATCCCTGTTCGATCCAAACCATTCCCCGATCGCAAACTTGTTTTTTCCAACCTAGTTCCAGTCATTCGCCCAAAAAGGCAATCACCGAAGTCGAACGAAGCTCTCCGATGTGTTACGAAATGATGCTTGCATGACTACGACTAGCTGACATTAAAAATGATCGCTGTTGCTTCTAATTCTGTTCGATTTACACAGATTTAGCATTTCGTAACGGTATACTGTGTTAATATGAGCATAATATGAGCACAATTATTATCGACCATATTTAATAGTTGCGTTCCTTGATTTCCATTTTGTTAGTTCTCAGCAGTAAAGGCTAATAATAGCATTGCCCATTTCCTGCCTAGAACCAAGTAGACACTGTTATACAGTATACATAGGCTTAATCTACATTATTATATTATAAGTCAGTCTCCGCGCAGCGAAGAAGCTCACTAGCTGAATATAATTATTAGACCTGTATTGTTTGTTTTATACGTAAATAAATGTATAAACTATATCTATTCTAATTAATAATATTTAGGCCTATACTTTATAATATTCGAATCTTGAAATTTCCGGAGAAGGACGAGTAGGCTAAGCGAATTTTTTTTTTATATAACTCGAGATCAGAGTTAAATTAATAGTTAGTTATTCATTGCTTACAGGGTCCAGCGGACTGCAAAGAGCCGAATCAGAACCACAAAATCAAGACAACTCGAGATCAGAGTTAAATTAAAAGCTTATTAGTTATTCATTGCTTACAGAGTCCAGCGGACTGCAAAGAGCCGAATCAGGAACACAAAATCGAGACCAGAACTTCGCAAGTAGTAGTAGTAGTAGTAGTAGTAGTAGTAGTAGTAGTAGTAGTAGTAGTATAGTTATTTAGTTAAATCTTTAATTTATTTATTTGTTTTGTTTGTGTTATTATTATTATTATTATTATTATTATTATTATTATTATTATTATTGTTTGTTTGTTTCTTTTTATTATTATTATTATTATTATTATTATTATTATTATTATTATTATTATTATTATTATTATTATTATTCCTACTTTAAAAAAAAGAAAAAAGAATAGTGTGCTGCTGTGCGTGCTCAATGGTGTAAATATGGTCAGTGACGTTTTGTTTGTTTTTGCTGAAGTTGGGTGTAACCCGAAATATTCAGATAGTGTTACTGGTTATTTTTTCTTATAGATTTACCAAAGTTTTCAGATGATTTATAGAAATTTCCGCCCGCCACGCAACATGTTTTTAATACGTGTTTCTCATTAAAATAAATATCATTGAAATACACATAACAAATGTACTGTATCAGTTAAAAAGAATAATATTAGTTAAATAAATAATTGTTTTGGTGCTGGCAATAAAAATGTCACTGTTTTTTGAGACCATTATAAACTTGCTTTGCCTTGTTGTGCTGAAGTGACATCAACGTATCCATAGCGCATTGAAGTTTTGTCATGGTTTTATTGTTGATATAGATGTGAAATCGTTGTATGTGTGCTTTATGTGTTATGTATTACTTTTACTCCTTATTATTAATTGTGTCAGTATGTTATTCATCATAAAATAATAATAATAATACTAACTGCTTCAAAATGCAAATCTCGACTTGAGCTTGAAGTTGTGCAGATCGAAATAGAATTAGATCTAGCAGCGGCTATTTTTATGCAGGGATGTTTCACCACAGGCTCTGAAGTCTTTTCTTTTGTCTTTGTAAACTCCTAAATACGTACGTAGTATAGTATGTAATTGAGGCCTACGAAAGACGAGAATTCCCAGCCTGTGGTTTCACGTAGTCCTGCCAGCATTCGTTCGTAAAACATCGGATAGCTCCGCTCGACTCGTAGAGCTTCGTTCGACTTTGGTAATTGCCTTTTTCGGGAACGTGACTGGAACTAGGTTGGAAAAAACAAGTTCGCTTCCCGATCCCTTTCAAGGCCCGTGAATCCTTGAAGAAAGACATCGATGAGATGCTGAAGATGGGCATCATCAGGGAGTCCAGTTCACCCTACGCGTCCCCTGTCGTGGTCGTGAAGAAGAAGGACGGGAGCAACAGAGTATGCATCGACTACAGAAAGGTTAATAAGATCACCGTCTTCGATCCCGAGCCGATGCCTACTGCAGCAGACCTCTTCCGCCAATTATCGGGGAGTAAAATCTTCTCAAAGATTGACCTCAGCAAGGGTTATTGGCAAGTCCCCGTGCGTCAACAGGACATACCAAAGACTGCTTTCATAACTCCTGATGGGACGTACGAGTGCTTAAGGATGCCCTTTGGCATGGTCAACAGCGGAGCTACCCTGAAGAGAGGAATGAGGAAGATGCTCAAAGGGATGGACAACGTCGTGTGTTACTGGGACGACCTGCTAGTCCACACCCGCACCTGGGAAGAGCATCTGCAGACCTTGAGGGAGCTGTTCCACCGTCTTCAAGAAGCCAACTTGATCGTGAGACCCAACAAGTGCATCCTGGGAGCTGACAACGTCGACTGCGTCAGACATCCGACGGAAGAAGGAGACAACGGAGGATGCACTGATTCCAGGAAAGCCCACGTGATCATCGTCTTTGACCCTGGGCCGATGACAACCGCAACTGACGAGGGCGTCGTTTCCTTGCGGACGAAAGAATATTGACTCTATGTGTATGAACTGTGAACACTGACAGTGTCTAGACAGACTGAGATAAGTTTTGATTTTGGACTTTGTTCGTTGCGTCTCAACGTTGTTGAAAGAAATTAGGTAAATTTCTTCTTGAGTGGGGGGTTATGTTACGTTGAGACTTGCGCAGCGGTGTGAAACACGCACGATGGTAGGCTTGCGTGACGCGCGCGATAGATGTGTTCGTTTTATTTTTGCAACGCATGCAGTAATAGAGTGTATTTATCTTTGATTTGATTTTGCGTTGTTATTAGTAGAGGCTTTGTGTAACGTTAGTGTTTTTAGTTGGTCGATATTGTTTGAGAATTTTCGGGAATTAGTTGTTTACTATCGATCGAAGCGTGTGGATTGTTCTGTTGGTTACCATGGAAGCTTCCATTCCAAATGAGGTTGTATGACATGAGTCACGTGATGATGAAATTAATTTTGATTGGTTGTGGTGTTTTGTGTAGGATTATTCTCGTTTATTCCCGGGTATGTAGAGACTATATAAGCGCCGCACTGTTAAAAATAGAGATGTTGGTTGTTGGTTGTTGTTGATAGTGAGTATTGCAAAGTGGAAAGTTGAGAGTGGAAAAGCAATTGTATGCAGTGTTGATGTGTGCTGAATAAAAGTGGAAAACTTCATACGTCGACTTTGTGACTTGTATGCAGATTTGAACGGGTTGCGTGGATAAACGAATCTGAGTTACACCTTATCAGGAATTCAGCATTGGGGCTGAATCAGATACTGATAAAGAAAAACACCATCCTCAAACGGAGTGTAACAAAAGCCCACTTTAACATTGTGTAATGTGATAACAAAGTTCACTTTATCATTATGTAATGAGATATCAAAGCCCACTTTAACATAGTGTAATGTAATAACAAAGTCCACTTTATCGTTATGTAATGAGATAACAAAGCCCACTTTATCATTGTGTAATGTAATAACAAAGCCCACTTTAGCATTGTGTAGTGTGATAACGATGCCCACTGCATTTATCATTGTGTAATGTGATAACAAAGTCCACTTTAACATTGTGTAGTGTGATAACAAAGTCCACTTTAACATTGTGTAGTGTGATAACAAAGTCCACTTTATCATTGTGTAATGAGATAACAAAGCCCACTGTATCATTGTGTAATGTGATAACAAAGCCCACGTTATCATTGTGTAATGTGATAACAAAATCCACTTTATCGTTGTGCAATGTAATAACAAAGTCCACTTTATCATTGTGTAATGTGATAACAAAGCCCACTTTATCATTGTGTAATGTGATAACAAAGCCCACTTTATCGTTGGGTAGTGTGATAACACAGCCCACTTCATCATTGTATAATGTGATAACACAGCCCACTTTATCATTGTGTAGTGTGATTACACAGCCCACTTTGTCATTGTGTAATGTCACGAGAACGGCATTACGTTGACTCACCCTCGTATAACAACGCGAATTTGAGTGTAAACACGCTTTTCGCCCAATAGTACACAAAGCCTTACAGTCGGGACCTTTTATTACGACAACGTTGCATTCCATTGTTTTAATGGAAAATCTCCACAAATCTGATCTGTTGTTAAAACCTTGACGACAAAGTACTTGTAAAATTAATAGCCCATACTAATATTGTTGATAATAATACTGGATGCTATAAGCGCCTTAAATCAGGACATCCAAATCCATTTCTTTGAAATTTAAGATTGCGTCCAGTACCGTTACTGACGGGATCCGGGAGGGAGGAAACCAGGGTACCAATATGATTTGAATGACATAGACGACGAGAACGTCAACGACGGCGTAGAAGGCAGGTGAAACATTTTGGAGATAGGAAAAGAAAGCCTGTCATTTGCGCAACAAAATTATTGCTACCCTGCACAATGTGATATCGACTGATGTTGATCTATAATTCATGCATTTTTCCCAAGAATAACTTGTAGACCAATTTAAGCATTGCCAAACGTCTGGCAGCAGTTTGATTTTTCACACACAGACCGTTAGACAGGCACAAACACACACTCACACACGCAAACACACAACCACACACTCACACACATACACGCATGCACACACACAACCACACACACTACAGTGCCTTTGTTATTTCTGAAAATAGTTTCCATTCCCATTAGGAATTCCCAGCGAAGAAAATTAATTTTATATAACCTCATTTCCATGCTAACACAGATAGACACACAAAGAGACAGAGAGAGAGAGAGAGAGAGAGAGAGAGAGAGAGAGAGAGAGAGAGAGAGAGAGAGAGAGAGAGAGAGAAATTAAGGGAAAAAGGTAACTCAACACCAATAACTTACCACAGATTATAATACGAACAATTGACAAGTCTCTCTCTCCCTCTCTTCTTTCTCTGTCTCTCCTCTATCTCTCTCTTCTCTCTCTCGCTTTTCTGTCTCTCTCTGTCTGTGTCTGTGTGTCTCTCTCTCTATCTGTCCTAACCCCACTCCAGAAAATAATTCCTGGCCAAACACTGGTGGACCCTCCTTGCCGGTGTGAGTGAAAATGAAAAGACAACACTGAGCTCGCAGTTTGGAGGGAAAATGAGACTTGCACCCTGGGGCAGATGCCGTGATAGTTCAGGATTTGGCCACCCTCAGCCTCTCTCTCTGTCTGTCTCTGTCTGTCTGTCTGTCTCTCTCTTTGTCTGTTTGTCTCTAGTTTTCCACACACTCACTCGCACACACACACACACACCCACCCACACACACACACACGCACACACACATGGTTACCAATGCAAGAAAATGGTTTGGATGAATGGGGAGGGAGGAGAGGAAGGAGGTGGGGAGGGATTTGCTGAAATTCCAACGGAAGGCAAATCTGAGTGTTTAAGATGTGATCCATAGAACCACCTGTGCCAAGGAACGACAGATTATGTGGCTGGTTGAGAAGTACAAGAACTGTCTCCCTACCCCCTAAAGGATCAGCAACAACATCACCATCACCATCATCATCAACAACAACGGCAACAATAGCAACAGCCGACAGCTAGGAGAACTCACATGAGGAGGAATGAGATTAATATCTTTAAGTGCGTATGGATCTGCCCATTTTCAAAAACGAAAACAAACCTGCTCTCTTTGTCAATATGTGTGTAGACGTGTATGTGCAGACGCTGCAATTTCACACAGGATTTCATCATAACGCTGGCGAGGATAAAACGAAGAATTGGAAAAAAATAAAACAAAATAATTATATACAATGTACAATGAGACAGGAGGTCCACTGGGTCGATGCTGGACATTGCATTAGCAGAGAGAGGCCAGTTGTGACAATGGGTAATAACGTTACACAGAACTTTATGTTAGAGTAAAGCCAACTTATTGTGTTGCCATTATGTAACAAACTTTGGAGGTAAAAGAGGGAATTTTGAACTTTGAACGGGATATAAAGGTTTATTCTCCAACGCCTATTGATAACTTGCAACATGTCGTAAACGAGAGAGAGAGAGAGGGAGAGAGAGAGAGAGAGAGAGAGAGAGAGAGAGAGAGAGAGAGAGAGAGAAAGAGAGAGAGAGAGAGAGAGAGAGAGAGAGAGAGAGAGAGAGAGAGAGAGAGAGAGAGAGAGAGAGAGAGAGAGTGGATATGATAACACCCGTCAAAAAATATTAACGCGGAATGACGCGAAATCACCTTGCTTCTCTGAATTTACTCCGCACATGTAGGCATATTTTTGTTCTATCAGTACCAAGTACCAAGTCCGCCAGTTTGAAATCCGTTTTCATTCTACCATCACTTATTTTCCAACACTGCTGTGGTTCCAATTCTTCATCTTTGTTAAAAAATATGGATATATTCAATGTGGGATACGATATTAATTGTATAATCCATCGAATGTCCCAACTTAGCAATAAAACTGGTACCTTTAAAAAATATTGTGAAGAGGTAAAACGTCGGCTTGAGGACTGTAGATAAAACATGACCTTCGGAGAAAACTTCTTTAATTGGGTAAGATGATAAGTACATGGAAGGTTTGCAGGCCAGTGATCAAGATCCTAATGCTCCCCACATTTTTTTAATGAAATATAATGTAAGCAGACAGTAAAAATAAGAAATTATTGGGAAAGCTGAAAATATCTCGTAGAGCCTCATTGCGCTAACGGCCACAATACACTGCAACCGTTGGCGTGACGGATGTCCAGGAAAAGAAAGCGACGTGCCGGAGTCTCAGGTGGCTGCTGCATGAGATAGGGGTTGAAATGATGGAACAAGCATGTCCCGTTCCTCTAGCTTTCTGCCTGTTGTCCTAGCAAAATCCTCGTTAATAGTGCGAGGTAGTGAAGTTGCCTAACCTAGATGCCTGTCGATAGTGGACAGTTTTCCCAGCGAGGTATCCACGAATGATGCGAAACAGCGATATTGCTTAACCTCGCTTTGTTAATGAAGCCGACGCAAAGACAATGATCAGGATGCCGTTGCATAAACAAGACGAGTGAGAGGTAATGGGGAAGCCAACCTAAGGTCGTCTTGTGGCTAGTTAAGTGAGGATGTCTGAAGGGAAAAGAGAAAGTGCCAGACATGGCCCGACCAAGATGCCACCTACGGAAAAGGTACGAAGAAACTAGGCCTCTTGGGGTTTTTACTTTTCCGTCTGATAGTGATGGTTGGAGATGTATCTCGGTTGGGTGGCTGTTTTATTAACGTCATCTTCATAACGAGATGATAGGAGAGTTATCTAGTCACATTTCCCTCCTTTTGAACAGAACAGGGGAGCGGCTTGTGGCTGTATCACACACTTCTCTCTGTCCAATGTCATCTCATAGTTATGGCCTGCTTTATCTCAGGCCAATATGGAGGTTTTATTTTCCCTACCTTTTCCTATCACGTTGTTCATCATCGTCAAAGAGATAAGCGCGTGTTCTGCCCGTCTGCCTGCTCCCCCACCCCTATCTCTGTCTTTCTCTTTCTCTGCCTCTCCCTCCCTTTGTTCATGTTTCTCTCTTGTCTCCCATCTCCCACCCCACACTCTCCTGCTTTGTTAAACCAAAGCAAGGTGTTGTTGACACAGCAATGCTCTGTTAAACCAAAGCACGGTGTTGTTGACACAGCAATGCTCTGTTAAACCAAAGCACGGTGTTGTTGACACAGCAATGCTCTGTTAAACCAAAGCACGGTGTTGTTGACACCGCAATGCTCTGCTAAACCAAAGCACGGTGTTGTTGACACCGCAATGCTCTGTTAAACCAACGCAAGATGTTGTTGACATGGCAATGCTCTGTTAAACCAAAGCATGGTGTTGTTGACACGGCAATGCTCTGTTAAACCAAAGCACGGTGTTGTTTACACAGCAATTCCCTGTTAAACCAAAGCACGGTGTTGTTGACACGGCAATGCTCTGTTAAATCAAAGCAAGGTGTTGTTGACACAGCAATGCTCTGTTAAACCAACGCAAGGTGTTGTTGACACAGCAATGCTCTGTTAAACCAAAGCAAGGTGTTGTTGACACGGCAATGCTCTGTTAAACCAAAGCAAGGTGTTGTTGACACAGCAATGCTCTGTTAAACCAAAGCAAGGTGTTGTTGACACGGCAGTGCTCTGTTAAACCAAAGCAAGGTGTTGTTGACACGGCAATGCTATGTTAAACCAAAGCAGGGTGTAAACCAAAGCAAGGTGTTGTTGACACAGCAATGCTTTGTTATGATTGTTCGTCTTACTCCATCTATGCTTTGATTATTTCCATTATGTGCTTTTGACCAACCCAACAACACCTCTTCTTTTTAAAAAAAAGTATCCCATTCCAGTTGTGACATCTCTTCTTTAAGAAAGATATCCCATTCCAGTTGTTGTTACCGCTGTTTGTTTTGGTTTTGGACGCTTTCTCCAGTCAGTTATCTCCCTTCTTTATTACTGTTAATATCGTTGTGGTCCGGTTGTTGTTGTTGTTGTTGTTGTTGTTGTTGTTGTTGTTGTTGTTGTTGTTGTTCTTCTTCTTCTTCTTCTTCTTCTTCTTCCGTGCGTTGTGGCCGAGTGGTCTTAGACGGGACTAACTTGTCCACTGGCTAGAAACCTATGGCGCCTGACAGGTGTGGGAACGATCCGACCTCTGGGCGTTATATTTCTCCGAATATTATTTACTTTCAACTCGGGGAAATGACTCTGGGTTTTCTCCGGGTACTCCGGTTTGCTTTCCCAGTAAAATGTCAAAATACAACTAATATTAGGTATGTTGGGGTTGGGCGTGCCACAGGCTGCGACTACGCCTTCCCCAGGGGAGGCGACCCACAATTTCCCGATAAAAAAAAGGACAACAATAAGTTGTCGGGGTGTCGGATAGCGCAGTGGATGGAGCACTCGCTACTGTGTCGCAAAGTTAAGCATCGTCCAGTGCGGTTAGCACTTGGATGGGTGACCGCAAAACGTGAAGCCACAAATAACAACGCCCCCAGTTGACTCAGCTGTGACTGAGTACCTACTCTCTTAAGGGTGGGGAAGGTAAAGCAGCGAGGGAGAGAGATGGGCATCACCCTCATTACGCTGGCCCAAGATAAGTGTGATCTCCAACATCACGCTCCCCTACGGCCACAAGGCTATGGGACTACCTTTACCTTTACCTTTACCAATAAGTTGTCAAAATTCAAAATAAAAAAATCTTGTTATTTAATCGTTCTTTGTATTTTGCTTTCTTTTCTTTTCTCCATCATCTTCTTTGTCTCGAGTTTTCATTGTTTCATTTATTTCTTCAATCACTCTTTCCGTTTTAAAACATCGCCTTCCAGATTTTCAACTTTCAGATTTTTTTTCTTTTCTGATGGGGTTAAATTGAAATCAATAGGCCGGCTGTACTTCAAGTTTACAATCTTTGGAAACGGCCTTTATCTGGCTTCACTCGGCCACTGTGCCTGAAGATTTGTGATCACGGTGTATCACACGTTTCGGGCGAAATTAATTTTTTTCACTAGAACATGACCAGTACGTCAAACTTTGTTCTAATCTCTTTTTAAATTATTTAATCGTTCTTATATAGCGCTTTTCCACTCAAGGGCTGCTCAAGGCGCTGGCGGTCTTATTGAAGCCGCCCGAGGCGCCCACCCCAGCCTTTGCTAGCACACTTTAAACTTACTCTCGAAACTACTCCATGTTTGAGCTTGCCACTTTCCTTCTGGCAGAATGAAGTTCTTTTTTTTTTAATTTCGCTGCAGCAGCATGGGAAGAAGCGCCACGTATTAAAGAATCCATACAAAAAGTCGAGTCCTGTCAAGAAAGTAACCTGTTACCATTGCATGACATAATCTTGGTCAGCAGGTAAACATTGTATCGCTGGACCCACTGTGCTACGCTGGCAGACAACATTACCTCGTGATCATAAAAGGCGGAAAAAGCAATACAGTTTTAGATTTCAAAGTTAGATTGACTGCATCCAATACAATTATTGAAGGGAGGGAGGAAACCAGTGGACCTGGAGAGAACCCTCAGTGACCTGAAAAGTAGGGTAGCAAAGTCAAAGAAGTTCGTCCGTCCATTGCTGGTTCTGAACCCGCAACTCTTCGGCATAGGAAACCAGCGGTATGCCGGCTGCGCTACTAGGCTACCCATTTATTACATTTACTTTATCAGGTTTTTAATTGATTTATTATTTTAAAATTCATTCTTGCTTGTGAAACCTAGCTAGCACTACGGAAACGCGAGGGCTGAAACCCGACGTTGCACCGTGTAAGACGATTTTGATGTGTGAAAGGAGGCGCTCTAGGTGGGCATTTGTTGTCACCATCATTCACAGATCGCCCAAAACACACTATTTCTCCTTCTTCTTTTTCTTTCAATTTTGTATTTCCTTCCTTCATTCATTCATTCCTTTTTTTTTAATTTTAATTTTGTCTTTGGCAGTTTTATTGAACTGAACCGTATCTTCTGGGTTTTTTCCCTCGCCGTTTCATTGGAAATGTTCGTCACTTTATTTCGTTGCTCTCATTTTTTTGTTCCTTTTGCAGCTTTATTCAGCCTGTTCGTCCTCTTCTTCTGAGTGTTGTTCAGCATCTTCCTCCCCTCTTCTTCCTTCTTCTTCTTCTTCTTTTTCATCATCATCATCATCATCCTCATCATCATCATCATCATCATCATCATCATCATCATCATCATCATCATCATCATCATCATCATCATCTTCTTCTTCTTCTTTTTTTTCATCATCATCATCATCATCATCATCATCATCATCATCATCATCATCATCATCATCATCATCATCTTCTTCTTCTTCTTCTTCTTTTCTTCTTTTTCATCATCATCATCATCATCATCATCATCATCATCATCATCATCATCATCATCATCATCATCTTCTTCTTCTTCTTCTTCTTCTTCTTCTTCTTCTTCTTCTTTTTCATCATCATCATCATCATCATCATCATCATCATCATCATCATCATCATCATCATCATCATCATCATCATCATCATCATCTTCTTCTTCTTCTTCGTCATCATCATCATCATCTTCTTCTTCTTCTTCTTCGTCATCATAATCATCATCATCATCATCATAATCATCATCTTCTTCTTCTTCATCATCATCATCATCATCATCATCATCATCATCATCATCATCATCATCATCATCATCATCATCATCTTCTTCATCATCATCATCATCATCATCATCATCATCATCATCATCATCATCATCATCATCATCTTCTTCATCATCATCATCATCATCATCATCTTCTTCTTCTTCTTCTTCTTCTTCGTCATCATCATCATCATCATCATCTTCATCATCATCATCATCATCATCATCATCATCATCATCATCATCATCATCATCATCATCATCTTCTTCTTCTTCTTCTTCTTCATCATCATCATCATCATCATCATCATCATCATCATCATCATCATCATCATCATCATCATCATCTTCTTCTTCATCATCATCATCATCATCATCTTCTTCATCATCATCATCATCATCATCATCATCATCATCATCATCATCATCATCATCATCTTCTTCTTCTTCTTCTTCTTCTTCTTCTTCCTCCCCTAGTCCTCCTCCTTCTCTTCTTCTCCTCCACCTCTACATCTCTGCTCCTTCTTTTTGTAAGCATTAAGTCTTTATAATATTTGCGCTATAAAATTTTAATTTATTATTCTTTTCTCCGTTCGTTCTTTCTTTCTTTTCTCCTCTTCTTCTTTGTCCTCCTCCTCGCCCTCCCTCTCCTCATTGTCTTCTGCTCATGTTTGTGTCCTCATTGTCTTCTGCTCATGTTTGTGTCCTCATTGTCTTCTGCTCATGTTTGTGTCCTCATTGTCTTCTGCTCATGTTTGTGTCCTCATTGTCTTCTGCTCATGCTTGTGTTGCTGGTTCAGTTCCTTGTTGTTTCACACAAGTTGTTATTCCATGAGCCTGTATAGTTTATGCTTCCCTCCCTCCCCCCCTTCTACCTCCTCTCTCCCTACCGCCCCAACAACACCCGCTATTATGAGGATCACACCCTCATGTTCGCACTCGTCGCTGTTCATGTCACGATGATGATGATGATGATGATGATGATGAATTATTTGTAGAATGCGTTAAGTTTTTCTTTGTCAAAATAGCCTCATTTTGAATTGATTTATAAATTTTTTAAACTTCTTCTTTCTGAAATTGAGAACTAAAAGGGAAGCTTCTTCGTTTAAAATTAAAATTAAAATGTATTTTATTTCTTCGTACACGGACTCTTTAAACGAAAGGAACACTTAAAGAGGGAAAACGCGTTCAGAATTAACACTGCCCTTGCCTGTTACAAGAAACATTGAAGCTGACGATCTCGTGCGTGAGAGCTTTTTTGAACGGACCGTGATTTGAAGTGAGGAGTAATAAGACATGACGAAGGGCGGTTTGCTCGAGATCTGTTTCTGCTAACGGTAGTTCTGTGGTGGAGTAGCCACTGCTACCAACGATCAGGATAAGTTCTATATTTCACTTTTTGTGTTTGGCGGACGATCGATTGAAATGTAAGCGACGTTTGTCTGTTCGTTTTGAGGCTGCCACAAGCATTTTAGGAAATGAAAATGTATGAAGCTGAACGTTTAGTTTGTTAACTTGTAGCTGAGTTCATTGTGCTGCCATGTTGGATGGTGAGGGGGGGGGGGGGGGGGCTAGACCGGGCAGGGAGGATGTTTGTCTGTCTGTGTTTGTGTCTGTGCGGCGGTTGATATATCAATATGATGCATTTGCGGTTGGTGTTTTGTAAGAGCAGTACTATCATTATCTTCTTGCCTCTTTCCGTGGACACACGCGTGTAGTGGTGCATTCCCACTTACCCGCCACACTGCAAGATAATGTCTACATCAATGAAACAAAATGTTTGGTTACTCATTTTGTTATTGGTCATACAACAGTTTTGTCAGCAGAGCAGCGTACTCATGTTAGTGATTTATATTACATTACATTACATGATTATTGCTTTAGGTCCAGCGGACTCTTCCGAGCCAAATCAGGACCGGACAACCCCTGATTCGCATCAAAGATCTGCTGAAACAACCCTAGTGGTAAAACTGAAAGCTCTCCACCAGCCAGTCACTTTACAATAAAGACATCCCACGCAGGGGACGCTAAGGCTGTACTCTAATTTATCGAACCCCCGTTTACAAAAACAAAATAGAATACAAACATCATTATAAATTATCAACAAAACACATACATATTAAATGCCTACATTGCTAAATAATAACATCATAGTAAGCCCTAGTGACCACCTGGCAGAAAGCATCCAATATTCCCAAGCTGATCCAACAGACCTCATACACAAATAAGGAGTTTTGTCCCGGAAGATTTTTCAAGAAAAAAGGTAGGGGACTGGTCTAGCGAAGAAGAAGATAGTATAGCACATTGATAGAACAGAGCAGGAATGAGAAAGAGCAAATGAGAAAGACAGCGACAGTGGGAATTTAAAGCACTAAATTTCCAGAAAGTGGGGATACTATTTATACTGAAACCCCCGGCACCCCAACGGGGTGAGTGATTTATATACGGGCCATCTCTCGAACAAGATCTCGGCGCACTACGGTCTGAACTACACATCCCCCCTCCTAGTCCCATCCCCTCTAGCCCTTCCCCATCTTTCAGCTCTCAACAACACAGACAGACAGGCAGACAGACATGCAGACAGACACGCACTCGCAAACGCACATGCTCCCACCCCTCTTGTTGGCGTGTAACCACGCTCGCCCCCGCTGACTGACGGAACACACGCATCCCCCTCACAACTCCCAACACATTCCACGCCATTCCCTTGCTCGCCGTGCTGAACATCACTTTCCTTTGACCCATGTGTTTTGAGAGGAAATGGGTATTTGATGTTGTAATCTTCTTATTCTCTTTGAATTAGAGTCACGTTGTCGCGCACTTTGGCTATATATTACCACACCTTATAAAATATTTACTCTCGCCCGTGTTTGGGACTGCGAAGTCGTACGTGTTTACTGCACTCTAGGGGCTCGTAGGGAGAATCGTGGGGACGTTATACAATGAATATGAGATGAAGGCATCTTCAGGGCAGCGTTCGCCCAACTGCAGTGTTGGTGCGACTAGGTCAATTCCTCTAACAACATGATAATATGCCAATGTTGTTGTTTACGTATATCAAAATAGGAAAAAGAAAGATTATATTTGGGAAAGCGGGTTAACTGCAAAATTAATTATTCGCGTGAAGACGATTGTTTTTTTTTTTAAATGCCGACGATTACCCGCGCCAGTTCTTGGCTAGAAAAGCGACATATTTAAACAATTTCGATGTTCGTTAGATCCTCTACATATTATCGTCGTCGTCGTCGTCATCATCATCATCATCATCATCATCATCATCATCATCATCATCATCATCTTCATGTCATCATCATCATCATTTAACAACAACAACAACAACAACAAGAACAACAACAACAACACAAGTAAAACCTTTGTCATCATCATCATCATCATCATCATCATCATCATCATCATCATCATCATTATCTTCTTCATCATCATCATTTCACAACAACAACAAGAACAACAACAACAACACCAGTAAAACCTTTGTCATCATCAGCAGCACAGTCGTCAGTGCTGTCCGAAAGCTTCGATCAGCGAGTTACTATGGACACGTTGAAAATAAATGTCACATTCCAACAGCCTTGCAGTGAAACACTTGGAGAAAAAAAATGGATTGCTTGATAGTGACTTGTAAAGCGCTGATAATCCATGCTGTCACAGCTTGCTCATGGCGCATAGAAAAACAAATAACGCACTGATTGAGGCTGTTCAACCTAAGAAGAGGACGCCACTAATACACTTCAAAAGTGCTGTTGTATCAGTTAGATTTGGAATGAGCTGTTCGCGGTATGATTTTTAGACTTGTTACTATTGTGTTTTCTTTGTGTTGGGTTGGTGTGTGCGGTGAGTCGGGGTAAATAGAAGGTATATTGTATCAATTAGAAAGATGTGTATCATTTTTCTGGAAATAATGGACCTCATGATAGCAATTACTATTGATTGATGGCAATTGGTTTGAACTGAAAGAAGAAAGAAATGTGTGCATGTCTGTTGCGTCCTTTGAAAAGGTTACGCAATTATTTTGCATAATTGTCTTGAATTCCCTTGACAGAGTTTGCTGGGATTTGCGGCGCGCGTGTGTGTGTGTGTGTGGGTGTGTGTGTGTGTGAGTGTGAGAATGGCTGCTTTGTGTCATCATTAAGATTAACGAGTGTGAAGGTCGCGATGGCCGACTGGGAAATATTTATGTCCCCATCCACCTTCTCGGTTGTCGTTTTTTCAACTGCAGCTGTATCAGCAAACGCCATGAGCAACTCTTGAGCCAGAAAGGCACTGCGTAGGAACCATTAAATGCAATAGATTATACAGGTTAAACACTTGCTTGGACTTGTCCTGTCTTCTGCCTCCTCCTTTTCTTTCGGGCAATATATTCTAGAAGCACAAGCATTATTCATCTGTCTCTAGGGACAACAATACCCACAATGACTAACTCTCTCTCTCTCTCTCTCTCTCTCTCTCTCTCTCTCTCTCTCTCTCTCTCTTTTTCTCTCACTTTCTGTCTGTCTGTCTGTCTGTCTCGTTTTCTCTAGCACATAATTTCAAGCAAGGTACATATTTGTACATCTGTGTGATATGGCACTAAGTGAAGCCGCCACAGTCGCCCGCTTGCAACCTTTATGCGCACCGTCCAGACAACTGAGCACAGTCCTGGGGTAGCGGGTATTGGTTAGAAAGGACCTAGTCCTTTGTCACGTGGGGTTTATGGGCTCTGCACAATGGAATTATGGACCCTCACGTTTATTCGGTGGGAACTGCTAGTAAGTCACCCTATGAATTACTTTAATAAATTTATTTGTTTAGCTCGTTCTGTGTTAAGGTTGGGGTACAGAAATAGATAGAAAAATGGTAAAAGATACTGTCACACTAGCTTTCACACGGCTATGAATCATATGTAGTCCAGCCACTTGATAACAGTTAAAATCACACATTTATTTCTTCTACTCTATACAAGATTCTCTAAGCACTAATCTAACTTAAAAAGTCTCTTCAATGCTAATTGTTCGATCGCTGATAGTCTAGGCAGCTGTTATATCTTCCTCGGGCACTTGCTTTTATATTTCATGTAGATTTGGACTACTGTGGTCCGTTTTACAGTTTCTGAAGAGTTGGACTACTGTGGTCCTGCTATGATCAGTTTAAGTGCACCTTCGTTGATTACACTTAACTTTCTGATGGTGCGGTCGAAGTCCTTCTGTGAGGTAGCTTCTGGGACACCTTTGTCGTTGTGTAGTTGGGTTCCCTTGCCACGCTGTGGGGTCTGACAGGGTGTTTTTCAAGGTAGCTCTTTCCGGCTTGTGCGGCAGAGTCTCCTCAACCAACTAGTCGTTTCTGTGGAGTGGGGTGCACAGGATAGCTCGGGATAGCTCGGGATAGCTCGCCTGCTCGTCTGTAATATAAGAGACGAAATTCTGCACAACCCTGAATAATCGGTTTGTGCAGAGCGTCTCACTGAAAGCCAAAGTAGCCCTCAGTGATAGCTCCACATCTCTATACATAAGCGACGAACATTCTGCTACTTCCGGGTTCCACTGGAATCTCAACTCTAAATTCCTATACATACATAAATATCAATCGTGGCTAACTATACACATACAGAATTAATAATATTATAAACATTCACGGGTACAGCCACTGGTCTGCAAACATACATATAAGTTAAACAACAGTGGTTCCGTATGGTATACAACATGGCGGCGCAACCGGTCGTGTTTCGCCTCGTGGTAGGCTCTTCCCACATGGTCACGCAAATTCGGATTAACAATTCACATTTATGCATAGCAAATTCCACAAACATAATTTCAACAATAATATAAATATATCACGATGAAACAGAAGGGTGTTCATTTACCTGTTTGACAAGTTCAGGCCCGTAGTGACTTGATAGAATTCTAAGATTCTAAGTCCTGCTTCCTGGTCTATGAGTGAAGAGATTTCTCTAGCTGTGGAGATGTTGACTCTTCCTCGTCTCACACACGACTGATCAGCTGTGCTAGGTTTTGACACAGTCAAAACTGCTCTACCCACTTAGCCTGCTCCCATTGGTTAAAAACGGGCAGATTCAAAGCTCAAGTGCTGACTCACTGCGTTGTGTGTGGCTAGCTCGCTGTGTGTGGCCTTTAATTGCTGCTGTGTAATCTACTGACTCTCTACTGTTACAAAGACTACACATGGCTAAATAGTAATAAGCAGAGTTAAAACTAGCCAGTTCGTGACATCCTTGCTGTGTGTATCTGGGTTGCTGGCACCCCTTTCCTCTCCCCTCCCCACCTAGGACATGAGCTGCAGGATCTTTAAAGAACTGTATTTCTGCAATGCACTCCCTCTTCTTCCCAAAGGCTTACAGTCGTACCTTGAGAACTGAAAACACACCCGTTGGGGTGCCGGGGGTTTCAGTATAAATAGTATCCCCACTTTCTGGAAATTTAGTGCTTTAAATTCCCACTGTCGCTGTCTTTCTCATTCCTGCTCTGTTCTATCAATCTGCTATACTATCGTCTTCTTCGCTAGCCCAGTCTCCTACCTTTCTTCTTGAAAACTCTTCCGGGATAAGACTCCTTATTTGTGTATAAGGTCTGTTGGATCAGCTTGGAAATATTGGACGCTTTCTGCCAGGTGGTCACTAGGGCTTCCTATGATGTTATTATTTAGCAATGTAGGCATTTTATATGTATGTGTTTTGTTGATAATTTATAATGATGTTTGTATTCTATTTTGTTTTTGTAAACGGGGGTTCGATAAGTTGGGGTGAAGCCTCAGCCGTTCCCTGCGTGGGATGTCTTTATTGTAAAGTGACTGGCTGGTGGAGGGCTTTCGGTTTTACCACTAGGGTTGTTTCAGCAGATCTTTTATGCGGATCGGGGGTTGTCCGGTCCTGATTTGGCTCGGAAGAGTCCGCTGGACCTAAAGCAATATTAATGTAATGTAATGTAATGAACTGAAAACAGTTTTATACCCCATTCTGTACGCCTGATTAACAGAGAATAAATTCAACCCGTTGTACAATATGCGTATGTGGGTGCGCATGTTTGCACTGTTTGACTTTCCTATCCTATCCTATCCTATCCCGTAACTCTGAGGTCGTTGGGGCACCACAGAAGATCGTTTAACCAGCGTACTCCATCTCTCTCTGTCCTCAGCAACCCTCATTGGCTTCGCTCAATGCCAAGCCAGTCCATTCTCGAATGTTGTCCTCCCACTTCTTTTTCTGTCTCCCTCTTCTTCTACGTCCTTGCACTGTGCCTTGCAGGATGGTCTTTGCAAGGCCCGATGATCTGGTGACGTGGCCATACCATCGGGGTTTCCGTCTCCTCACCACTGTGAGCATGTCATCGTGTTGTCCAATGGCCTGCGTGATGGCCTCTCGGACTTCGTCGGTGGTGATGCGCTGGGCATAGGAAATGCCCAGAAGTCTTCTGTAGCACCTCATGTCTATGCTTTGTATTGTTGGTTGTAGAAACACTGTTTGACTATACAAAGTATAATCCTGCATTGTTTGATTGTATTATATACACCACTTTGTCATTTCTCATAAAGATAATAAAGTTATGGTATTTGTATTTGTATCCAATCCAATGTTCCCTTATGTGCTGCACAGTAGTTGAATTTGTATTAACAAACCAGTTTTAGTGTCATTATGAATTAAATATTGTTATTAATGTTGTAATGTGTATTTGTTTTGACTGTTTGTACACCACAATGTTATTTCTTCAAAGAGATAATAAAGTTGCCTTATCTCATCTTATCTTCTTCCCATGATATCTGTTGAGATTGAGATAAGAAGTGACGTCATCAGGAGTGAAAGAACAAATGACGTCATGGTATCTGTTGGGAGTGAAAGAACAAGTGACGTCATGATATCTGTTGGGAGTGAAAGAACCAGTGACGTCGTGATATCTGTTGGGAGTGAAAGAACAAGTGACGTCGTGATATCTGTTGGGAGTGAAAGAACAAGCAATTGGTCTAATGGACCCTAATGGGAGATGGGCGTCTTTTTATCCAGCAATGGATGGGGAAACGAGTGGTGAGGAGCGAGGGAGAGGAAGTGGAGGGGGGGGGGAAGGGGAGAATTCCAAGGTACACCTGGTAACCATCAGGGGCAGAGAAGTAGGAATGGGGGTGGGATGAAGGCGAGGGTGCTGGAGGCATAGAAGAGAGAGAGAGAGAGAGAGAGAGAGAGAGAGAGAGAGAGAGAGATAGAGAGAGAGAGAGAGAGAGAGAGAGAGAGAGAGAGATGGGGGGGGGGGAGTCGAGTGGGCAGAGTTCTTGTATTTTGTTTGTTTATTTTTCTTCTCTTTTTTTCGTCCCTAGGGGCAACCGAAGAAGGCTAGGACCTCCAAAATATATTGCTTGGAAAATTTTCTGGTGTATGTGTGTGTGAGTGTGTGTGTGTGTTGCTTTTTGTCTCTAAATCTAAATGTATGTGTGGGTGCGTGTGTGTGTGTGTGTGTGTGTGCGCATGTGTGTGTAGTGTTTAACTCATTGGCTACCAGGAGGGAGGAGTGACGAAGAGAGAATTGCATGTTGCTGATCACCTCCATCAACAACTGTGGCACTCTGCTTGCACCCGGCCAGTCTGATCATATGGTACTAGCAGGACCACAGACAGACTGACAAAGAGAGGATAACAAGAAAAGAAGAGAGGAGGGGGAGTGTGAAGAAGAAGAAGAAGGG
The DNA here is from genome assembly GCA_036898135.1 of Oncomelania hupensis. Taxonomy (NCBI): domain Eukaryota; kingdom Metazoa; phylum Mollusca; class Gastropoda; order Littorinimorpha; family Pomatiopsidae; genus Oncomelania; species Oncomelania hupensis. The sequence goes on from CM072514.1 coordinate 17,668,033, forward strand.
GAGAGAGAGAGAGGGGGAGGGAGAGAAATAGATGCTAAAAATGGAGAGCGAACTGCGTGCGTCCAAACCCATCTTCTTTCTTTTGTTTTTGTTTTCCTTCTTCCTATTTCCTTGTTCTTGTTGCTCGCCTCTTTTTTTCATTCATAAATTGCGTGACGCTGGCGAGGTCCTGTGGCTGGTTTTATGTCTCTGGTGTCCACAACTCGCGGTGACAGCCTGCACTCAATGGTAGATGAACAAAAACGGCGCCACTGTCAGCATACTGCTCGCAGCCCCACGCACCCCACACATTCGGTGTTGAGATTTTACACTGTACACGATACGATACTATTACTTATCGGACAAGGACGAAGCGAGAACAATAGTTCGGACTCGACAATGCTGAGGCGGTGTTGTATTTAGTAGGCCTACTGTACGCTCGTGCTTGTGAACCTTTTTTTTTTAGACCTTCGGCACTGTCCTTTCGCCCGATGAAGAGCTCATCGTAGCCCTTATTACGACAGTGGTCCTGGTCTTGGCTCTAAAGAGTCCGCTGACCTAAAGCAATAGTCTTGTAAGGTAATGCTTAGGACAGTAGCAGTAACATCAGTCTGAGAGGCACGCTGTTTGGGGTTCAAGGAGATTCAATAAAAAGAAGAATGCTTTGCGGAGAAAGAGATCTAGGGCGTGGTCAGAGAAGAAGGGAAAGAAAGAAAAGCAGGGTGGAACATTGGTATATTAGATAGGGGAAGGATCTATCAGCAGAGAAAAGAGAAGAGTGGGAGAGAAGAAGACAAAGAAGAAAGACGGGAAGAGGAACAGAAAAGACAAGGCGAATAAAGAGAGGGCGGCTAATGGACAGGGCTGAGTGGTATGCCTGGGGCTGGTCAAGATGAACACTGACTGTCAACCTCCACTCTCGCTTCCTGCGGTCCTCACCCTTCTTCAGCCCTCTATCGCCGTTTTTGTGTGCCAACCACTGTGCCCCCCCCCCTCCCGCCCCCTCTCCGTACCCCCTCTCACGTTGAACAACTGTTTGTATAATGGTAACTGATGACTCGGTGTCCCATTGACCAAAGTTAACATAATGGGTTTAACAAACTTCTTAAGCTTATTCTCCCCTTTTTATCTCTCAGTCACACTTTACCGTTTGTAGTAACTTCTTATCTGCTGTCAGTAATTAGGCACTCCTCCGTGAACAATCTTAGGAGCTTGTTTTTGACACACGGGGGATGTTAACGCGCTCACACACCCGCACGCACATACACAGATACACGTACAACTACACACACCGACGCAAACACACACACACATGCAGACACCAGAGCTGCCAACCCCTACGGAACGTCCGTAGTTTCTCCGGAAAATGTTCTTTAATTCCGCAACTACGCCATTTCAAGAAATACTACGGAAGAAAAATTTCAAAGCATACCTACTTTTTTACAAGTATCGAAACAAAGCCGCGAGAGACGTAGGCCTACTAGGCTTTCGTCATTATCATAGACTTTCGTATAGCGCTTTGCGTGTGCGCTATGTTTAGCTTAGCAGCCACTGCGCGGTAGACTGAGAGAGAGAGAGAGAGAGAGAGAGAGAGAGAGAGACCACAGTCATGTCCTGTGATCCCCGTGTTTCCTTCAGGCGATTACACGCGAGTTTCTGCCCTAGCAGAAGAAAAGCCCTAACATGTCTATGCCTGTGAACCTATAACTGACAATGGTTTTTTTATTTTATTTTATTTTTTTTATATAAATAGCAGCTTTAACAATTTGGTTTTAAACCAATGCAGTATCCATGCCATTAGTACATGTAGTGAGCCATTGGGTTAGCTTTTCCGAACAAAATGTTAAAACTGTGGTTTTTTTTTTCAGGAACATTTCTATCATTTTAAAAATAAATATTTGAAAGTTAATGCTTTTTGTGTTGGTGTTTGGTTTTTATTTAAGCTAATATCAACATTTTAAATAATGCTCATTTTATCATGTGAAAATTCTTGTTCGTACATTTGCTACTGAAATTGAGCTGAAACTACTGATATTTTTCTTTGTTTGCTACTGAAATTTTTTTTAGGGGTTGGCAGCTCTGAGACACACACACACACACACCACACGCATACACACACATAAACACACACACACAAATACACACACGCAGACTCACACCCTTAAATGCCTGTACTCACACATATGCATGTACTGTCAGAGGGCGACTTAATACATGGTTCCATTCCCAATTCCCTGTAGCGTCAACGATAGTGATGGCACTTGCGGACGGCGTCCAAGGCCACCGTATATGTACTGCGAGCTGCGCATTCCACGACTACCACAACCACACCACATACGTGGGCACCCGTCACCCTCTCTCTCCGCACACACACACACACACACATATACACACCCACTCACACACCCCTACACACACACACACACACACACACCCACGCACGCACACACACACGGAATCCGGTATTTACAGTGTTGGCACCAACTTTATTCACACTTTTTTGTTGTTGTCTTCTATGCCCCGCAGACGACACCCAATATACCCAAGGTACACGTATCTTTTAATTGAAAACGAACATTGAATGTTGTACTTGTGCCGCCATTAATCGATCTCCTGTCTTCATGCACCTCCTGTTCCTACACACAGCGGGATACAGTTACATGATTGGGTGTGATCACAAGAAGAAGGAGCTAGCACACATCACACCCAACTCTCATTTAACAAGTCATTGCACCTTCCCTTCCTATCCCACCTCCAACAGCCTTGCATTATGTAGGGATACGCTGTATCAATGGTGAAATGTGAGAAAAGACATTCACATATATTGTGCTGGCAGTTGTCAAATAAGATTAATTACGTTTAAAATAGGGGAAAAGGAAGAACGGGAGCAGCAAGCATGCAGTGCCTACAAACACTGTACTCTTTACACTGTAGTCATAGAGGGATATATCATCAACACAGGGATTCTGGTGGCAGCGAATTCCCAAGATATGTTGCCCGCTACCAGCGGTGGAATAACGTTACACGTATTAATAGTAGGATGGGTGGCTGGACAGGAGCGATGAGCGCACGGTCCCCAAACCCCTTACACTTAACATACATTCATACATAATCCATCGTTGGATTTCCTTGCAACCACTTCCCAAGCTATGGTGGCAAAAGCAGTAAAATAAAGTAAACGGGGACTGAGGAGATTCGGAAGTAAAGGTGGGTTAGGGGTTGGGGGTGTGCGGTTGGAAATATTAGGGTGGGGGCAAATCAGCAAGGTGGCTTGGCTCTCAAATCCCCTTATACTTTACGCAGAGAGATTAATTTACTCCTTACACATACGGGGATACATAATGAAAAGTAGGATTTTGTGGCAAAGAATTCCCAAGACATGGTGCCAGCAGCGATGGAGCGAAACTAATTATTTTGAACTCCCGCGGGGAATTACTGCGCTTCGGGCGATGCATAGTTTTCTTTTTTTGGCTTTTGTCCTCCTGTCTGCTGACATGTTTTGTACACAATATCAATACTGTTTTTTTTTTTAATCAACAAATGTTTTCTCTTTCCTTTACTTTGAGATGTCCCCTCTTCTTTTGTTTTGAGTCACGTCGGTCCTCTTTTTCTTTATTTCTGGGCAATGTGGAATATTGCCTTGTGTCAATCTTTGGGGCGCCATATTGTACACCTCTCTACATACCATTCTCCATTCGCCGTCTTTCAAATAACTGTACATTTCAATGAGACTCTCTCTCTCTCTCTCTCTCTCTCTCTCTCTCTCTCTCTCTCTCTCTCTCTCTCTCTCTCTCTTTCTGCTTCATATGCCCTTTATTAAAACTTGAAACATAATCCTTGTTGTTGTTGTTGTTGCTGTTGTTGTTATTGTTGTAAAAGGAAACGTCTGCCCTATTCTTTTTCTTCAGTCGTTTCCTTGGCCTTGATTACTTTGTTGAAATACATTTCTCCAATATCGTGTTCTATTGTCTTCTTGTATTTATTTGAAGTAAATACTGCTTCTTTTTTAAATATTTTTTTTGAAAAGAACTTGTCTGCTTCCGTTATTTAAGGAGGATAGTTTGTTGTGTTTTTCCACCAATATGATCGAGTTCCGCTTTAAAAGGTTACTTTTATGTTTTAAATATCGAAAACCTTTTACATTGGAAATTAATTTGACGCTGACGTAGTAGAAGACAAAACATACTGCCCCCTCCCCGCCCCTCCTCTCCACACACAGAGTACACTTCTCTCCACACACAGAGTACACTCCTCTCCACACACTGAGTACACTCCTCTCCACACACAGAGCACACTCCTCTCCACACACAGAGTACACTCCTCTCCACACACAGAGTACACTCCTCTCCACACACAGAGCACACTCCTCTCCACACACAGAGTACACGCCTCTCCACACGCAGAGTACACTCCTCTCCACACACAGAGCACACTCCTCTCCACACACAGAGTACACTCTTCTCCACACACAGAGCACACTCCTCTCCACACACAGAGTACACTCCTCTCCACACACAGAGTACACTCCTCTCCACACACAGAGCACACTCCTCTCCACACACAGAGTACACTCCTCTCCACACACAGAGTACACTCTTCACCACACACAGAGCACACTCCTCTCCACACACAGAGTACACTCTTCTCCACACACAGAGTACACTCCTCTCCACACACAGAGCACACTCCTCTCCACACACAGAGTACACTCTTCTCCACACACAGAGCACACTCCTCTCCACACACAGAGTACACTCCTCTCCACACACAGAGCACACTCCTCTCCACACACAGAGTACACTCCTCTCCACACACAGAGTACACTCCTCTCCACACACAGAGCACACTCCTCTCCACACACAGAGCACACTCCTCTCCACACACAGAGTACACTCCTCTCCACACACAGAGTACACTCCTCTCCACACACAGAGTACACTCCTCTCCACACACAGAGCACACTCCTCTCCACACACAGAGTACACTCCTCTCCACACACAACAGAGTACACTTGTACCGACAAGAAGAAATGTGAAATGCCTTGGAGACATAATACTGTTGTGCATGAAATCCCAACTAGCGTTTGTTTAAAAGTCACGTGGCCACTGTAGCTCAGGAACATGCGTTATGTTGCTACTTACGGGAGTATTCAATGATGGTGAGAAGACAACAAGATAAGGAAAAAGAGAAGAAAGAAGAGAATACAGGGTGTGGAGGGAGGGAGAAGGTAGAGAAAGAGGAGAGAGGAGAGAGAGAGAAACTTTTTGAAACTTTTTTTTTTTTTTTGAAACTTTTTTTATTAGGGATAAAGATTTTAGACTAATAAGAAGTCTAATCTTCCAATCTGTCCCTTAACAAATTAACATAATAAATAACCTTTAACATTAACTTGGAAATCATAGAAATCACACACACATGCACTCACACACATGCACACACAATCACAACATCTTCTTCATCATTATCTTTAAACAATGTTAGGCAACCACCACCCTTCCTATCCCTCACCCTCATAATAATAATACAAATAACAATAATCATAACAACAATGATAATAACAATAATAATAACAACATAATAATAATAATTATAATTAATATTATTATTACCATCATCATTACTATTACTATCATACTACAATGTCATGAAAAACTGTGTTATCATATAAAAAATATCAGTTTTATAATTAATTTTGCAGATGTTTGCATAGGTTATTTTTGAAAGAAAATATTGTGGTGCAATGTTTACACTCCAGAGGAAGAGAGTTCCATACAGCAGCTCCATTAAATGATAGGCTATTTTTGTATAAATCAATGCGAGGGAGGGGTAGTTTATAATTATAAAGTCTATGCCCAAGAACTGGCTTAGTAAAAAATATATCAAGATATGCTGGTGTTTTTCCATGTGTGATTTTGAACATAAGGATAGCTGTATTAAATACAAATTGTTGTTGAAGTGGGAGTATTCGGAGTGCTTTGTATTTTTCAGTAGTTGGAATATCTGTATTTATATTATAAGACTTATAGAGTATCTTGATTGCTCTTTTATGAAGACTGTTTAGCGGTTTAATTTGCCTCACTTGCATTACACCAAACAGTTGATGCATAATTAAAATGAGACATACAGTGGGCATAGAAAAAAGATTTCAATGCACCAACCGTAACAAAATGTCTAAGTTTATTTAGAAGGAAAAGGTATTTAGAAATTTTTTTACAGATATGGTTAATGTGTGACCGCCAGGTAAAATCATCATCAATGATTACGCCTAGCACTTTATGTTCACGAACTTGATCAATACTGTACGACCCTAAGTTTAGATTAAGGCAAAAAGATCCATTTTGACGTTTTTGTCTTGTAGTGAGAAGCATACTTTTGCTTTTATTAGGATTTAATTTCATTCTATTGTTGTCACACCAGTTGTCAATTTCATTTATGCTTATTTGAAGACTTAGTTCTACCTGTTGTAGATTTTTATTATGAGTATGAAGGGATGAATCATCAGCAAATAGGTCAAGGTTAACATTTTGTGTGAGAAAAAGGGGCATATCATTGATAAATATACAAAATAAAATAGGACCAAGAATCGATCCTTGAGGAACTCCACAAGTGACATCTCCAGGAGACGAAAATGAACCATTAGTATATACTGACTGGTGCCTGTTTGATAAATATGATTTAAAAAATAATACAGATGCAGAGTTTTGAAAATAGTAGGTTAGCTTATTAATTAGGATATCATGGTTAACTAAATCAAATGCCTTTTTAAGGTCAAGAAAAACTGCCCCTACAATGTCTTGCTTGTTTATAGCATTAAGCCAAACATCACAAAGATGGGAGAGCGCTGTTTGACAAGAGTGGTTAGGTCTGAAGCCAGACTGAAAAGGATGAAAAAGAGCATTATTTTCTAAATATTTCATAAGGTTAATATGAATATATCTTTCCAAAGGTTTAGATAGAACAGGCAGAATGGAAATCGGTCGAAAGTTGTCAAGAATTGAAGTATCACTTGTTTTAGGTAAAGGTATTACTTTAGCTTCTTTAAATATTGAGGGAAACTGATTTTGTTCAATGCATAGATTATAGATGTAGGTTAAAGGTTTAATAATATATGGAAGAGACAATTTTATAATGAACGCATTTAAATTATAGATGTCCAGAGACTTTTTATTTTTCATTTGTAATATTAAAGAAGTTACTTCATGTTCAGTTAACCGAGGTATAATAAATGAGGCAGATTCATGAAGTTTGCTTCTGCAAAACTGGTTGATCCTATCATATATCATTGCATCTGTGTTTGTGTTTGCTTTATTAGATGTAATAATAGAGTCAGTCAATGAAAGGAAATATTTATTAAATTCATCATTAGTGAACAGATATTGATTTATTTTTCTTGTTCGAGATTTTTTGCAAAATTCGTTCATTGCTTGCCAAATACAAGTTATATTAGTGTTTTCGGTTGATAATAAAGTTTGGAAATATTTTTTCTTCGCATTTCGTACAAGAGTAAGGACTTTATTACGTTGCTTTTTATACAGATCAAACTGTTTTTGTTTTTTAAGTCTGTCACGCAAGGACATGGCAGCCTTAATTTCAGTATTCATCCAGGTGGGGATTGACACATGTTTAACCCTCTTCCTCCTGAGTGGAGCATGTGCATTGACGACAGAAAGCAATAGTTTCAAAAATATTTTGGCTGCTTCATTAGGGTTATTACATGCTCTTAAATTGATAAAATCAATTAAACTTAAGTCCTGTAAATATGCGGACTTATCAAAATTCTTAAAGTTTCTATACATAATGTAGGTGTGTCCTTTGAACTGTGGCTTTGGAAGCTGGCATGAACATTTGCAAATAATGGCAGTATGATCACTGACAGAAACGTCAGACGTGAAAGCAGCAGAAATTATATTATGATTGTTACTGTATATATGATCAAGAAGAGTTGACTTTGTTTCAGTTACTCTTGTCGGTTCCTGAATAAACTGAGTTATACCAAGCAAGTTTGTTATTGTGTTCCAGTGTGATTGAGACTGTAAAAGATTAATGTTAAAGTCTCCTAATATAATAAAGTTTAAATTGCAAGCATTGACTTTGTCCATCATTTGTAAAAAATTACTGAACCAGTCGCAGTTGCTGGCAGGATTTCTGTAGATAAATCCTATAAGAATAGGCATATTTTTATATGGCCTGACCTCAAGCCAGATGCATTCAATACATTTGAGTTCAAGGTCATTTCTCCGTTTGACAAAATTACGGAAATTATTATGAACATAGACACCAATACCAGTATGTCCAGGGAAATTAGCATCTTGTCTTATAAAATAATAATGTGGTATCGAAATTGACTCTGAAGTATGTTTAGAGTCACATAATTTAGTTTCCGTCACGCCGAGTATATGCAGACATCCGTGACGCTGTAAAAGAGAACAAATGTCATGAAGTTTGTTGTAGAGATGGTAGACATTGACGTGTCCACATAAAATGTTAGAATCCATTGGGAAAAAACAAACCCATACAAAACAAAACACTATCTTACAAACTTGTTAATAGTTCTACGTTGCACTATTTTATAGTTGTAAATAACATTTATAAAACGCAAAACATGAAAATCAGTTATTAGTCATTCAATAGAATCAGTGTCTCAGTCACATACACTAGTTGAATGACAACAATATAGATTAGACTAATTGAAAACAGGTCCTGTAACACGTGGATGAAAATTATTGATACTGCAGTTAATGAGGGTATAACAGAAGTGTGTGTTCTTTCTCCCCCCCCCCCCCATCCCCACCTCCCCCATAAAACCTTCCCCCTATCACCACCACTACCAACAAATGCACACAGATGTCACACAGATACTTAAACAAGTAGGCGTGACAGGTAATCAAAAAGAGTTTTCTTTTCGCTTTCACTGAGAGGGGTGGCTCGAGTTTGGGGCATAAGGTCTAGCGGGTTATTTCGTTGCGCATGTTGATAATTTGATGGGCCGATGTGAGCTGGCATGGGTCTCAATACATTACTGTTTGTAGGAAAGAAATGCGACGACTCTTTGTAGGAAACACTGGTATCCAATAGCTGGGAATGTGCACGTGCCTTCCCTTGACAACTGTGGAATACAAGGGTTGGGTCCTCAGTTGTCCTGTTCTTGAGGAACTGTCATTTGGGCGTGACATGGCGCTTGCCCATGATAGGCTGGGGCGCTGGTTTACTCCCTGAGTTGTAGGCCTACGGGCATCCATCTGTTGAGTGCTGCAATGGTGTTGTGGTCCAGAAGGGCTGAAGCACTGGGGCTGTGCATGCTTCTTTGCATTCACAGCTCTAGAGTAGCAGCGTTTGATGTGAAGTGCCAAACCACTGCTACCTCTAGTGTTCAAATGAATGTCATCCCTGAACCAGCCTGATTTCACCCTGCCTGCTGTTGTGTGAAACATTAAGTCGTTGTTTACAAGGTCAACGGCTAGCTGCTGGCAAACTTGTTTTAGGGAGGAGTTGGATTTATTAATGCAAGACCTGATATGTGCATGTCCTTGCCGATGTGGAAGGATAGTGGACAGCATGATACGGGCGTTTGGAAAACAACGTTGGGCCTCTGCAATGATCTTACGCCATGTCTGACTGCCCAGAAAATGGCCACGCTTACAATCATTGATCCCAACGTGTAAGACCAGGGTAGAGACGGAAGGATGCGCTGGGGTTCCTCTTAGGCTTTCCAATACGGATGACCTGTCAAGTCCAGAAATCGAGATGACTTGAGACTTTTCTTTGACCACTGACATCTTGTTTTCATGAAGACCTGCTACCACGAAGTCTCCCAGTACCAGTGTCTCTGTGTCTGATCTGAGACCGAAGATTTGGGGCCAATCAGAATTTGGTGTAATGGTTTCAGTGCTGGAGTTTAAAGGACAGGTGTAGTCAGACACACTCACAACTGGCGACGTCTCAGTGAACGTGCTGTTGCTGTCTAGAGCGGCTGGGCCATCATCAGTGTCAGACGTATTTTCAGGCATAGAGTTAAGTGGAATTGATGGCTTGGTACGAGGTCGTGGAATGGGTTTTATGACGACTTGTTGGGAAATCTGGAATGTACTGGCGGGTTTTGTTTTACAACCGGTGGGTTGGGGTTGGAGGGTTTGGAATGCGGCTGTTGGCTGTGTTTGACAGCAGCATGAACTGGTTTGGAGGGTTTGACAGCTGGGTTTGGAGTGGGTCGGGCTGAAAGCTTCGATGACGAGCAGCCGCTAATGCCAGGTTGGGAAGCAGTGTCGTGACGCACTATGTCTTTTACCTGCGTTTCCAAATCGCTCAGCTCAATCTTGAAAGAGTATCTCGCTTCACGAAGAGCTGAGCGAAGTGCCGCGATTTCATCACGCAGACTCTCAGTGACCCTGTTAAATTCTTCACGAGTGACGTAATCTTCATGAGACAAAAACATTGTCACTGCCTGGATCCCCACACTGCAGGAGAGAGGCGTGCCCTGTTGATTTCCCACTCCTTCATTATTAACAGTGCCGTCAACTGACTGGTCAGGTCTAGGGTTATCAGCAAACGTGGCAATGGTGGCACCGGATCTCTCTTCATCATCCGCCGGAGATACGTTTGAGTTGACAGTAGGCGTACGTAGCGCAGACATTATTACTTCCTCATCAGCAATATCAGTGTCGATGAGTGCAGTGGAAGTGGAAGGAGGAGTTGTTAGGTCTGCAGTGGGAGAAGTAGATCGTATGTTACCACTAGTAGAAGGAGCAGTGGGCGCATTTTCAGTTGACGTGACACGGCGAATAACAGGGGTTGTTATCATCAGTGGTGATGATGGGGCAGACACTGGAATGGAGTTTTGCGAGTGTCCCTCATCACCAACACACTGCAGACCTCGGAGACGACTGGAGCGCCGTGTTGGCTGCATGCTCAGTTGCTGTTCTGCTGTCTCAACCACTGATGGTAGCGGGAGTCTTTGGATGAACTGTTTAGCCTCCTCTCGCTGACCCTCACTAAGGTGACTGTCCAGTGTATTAATGAGCGCCACCAGCGACCTCAGTTCCTTGCCGCGCCATTTGTGACAATAGTTGCCTTGTGCCCATCACTGTATTAGTGGTGTAATACACAGTGATGGTGATCACCTTCTTGCGTTCATAGAACACTTTGATGGTTGTCTTGAAAAGATTTCCGGGCAGTTGAAAGGGCAAACAGTCAAAGTCTGTGAACTTGTTTGGCAGTTCAAGTGGCCGGAGTGGATTGTTTGCTTCATCAGACCACTGAACACTGAACTTTGGTTTGCTGTTTAATACGACTTGATATCGTTGAAAAAGTACACATCTTGCAATTGGATGGATTTTCTCCGGAAGATCAAAAGTGACCTGACGTTCATCGATCTTCACATCTAGGCCAGGTGTCCAACTGAAGGATGATGGATTGAGAAGCGTCATTGTATTGCGCTATTATTAACACCAGTATTATTATATATAGTGCATTGTTTACATTTTAAATAAATAAATAACACACTTTTGTAACACTCATCAAGGTACTGCTGAATTGAAGTCTACATGTCAGAATTATTAGAAACGAAGTGGCTAAGTCAAACACCAAGAAGCCTTATAAGAGATTCTAAATAATTGGTAGGTAAGCCTATTAGGTGAAGTCTAAATGACGTCAGAATTAAACATCTTGGATAATTTTTTATAATAGTGACAATTTCAGCATGGAAAATTTCTTATGGAAAAAAAATATCGAACCTTATTACGTCATGAAGCAAATTTGACGTATTGAAGACCAACACACTCTGTTCTTTTTACCATCTACATATTCGATGCAGCGTTTCTGAGCGTTTTTGGAGACAGTCACAGTAAATCAAACAGGGATTTGAAAGAATGAAAAATCTTGTTTATAAAATTGCACTGCCGATACTAAAACTGTTGCATAATCTTCATTGAAAGAAATGTCCTTGTCATGGTCCACAATAAGAAATGGCCGTCATTGGCACAACCGGTCAGAAAAAAAAAAGTTCCACAGTTTTCTCCACTACAGGAGAAAAAATAACCGGAATACCTCACATTTTGGGTAGTCACGTCATTCACAATAACCACAAATATAAAAATAACACAGAATTATATCACAGATGAAGAAAAAGTTAAAAGAAGCGGAGACACTTTTCAGAGGCTTCTAAATGTGGCACAGGCACACGAAAAAAAAAAAAAAAAAAAAAAGAGAGAGAGAGAGAGAGAGAGAGAGAGAGAGAGAGAGCGAGAGAGAGAGAGAGAGAGAGAGAGAGAGAGAGAGAGAGAGAGAGAGAGAGAGAGTAGGATGCTGCTTTCACTCAATCGCGCAATTTACAAGCAGTGCTGGACAACTATGGCAGCTGGTAACCATTTGGACAGCAACGTCTTTCAACATTTTTAGCTGTCGTTTCCTGAAGATTATGACAAGAATCATTTCCAGCTACAGTACTATCGAGGTTGCTACACGCTCTCAGCATCGCTTGAGGAACTACAGCCACGTTGCAACTATACCTGATGTGACGATGTTAGTGATGTTGGTGTCATAGTCCAGCCAGGCAACGGATTACTAGTCTCGCGATCTGAAATGGATTATCCTTTGATAGCACGCTTAGCAGCTCACAGAACTGCTCAAGGCGCATGAATAGTATTGTTGCTAGTGTACGCCCAATATATTTCTGATACTGTGGAGCCACGCTTAGGTCACTATTGCTAGCGCACTTACAATCTCCAAGAACCCCAGTCTGCAGTCTCGTAGTCCCAAGGGCTGTGTGACCTCGTTCATTACGCGGAGATTGTGATGACGTCGTGATTATGATTATTAACGTCATCATCGTGTCCTGCATGCTTCTGCGTCTCCTCCTCCTCATTTTTTTTTTTAACTGCCCTTTTTCTGCATAATGAAGAATGGAGAGTGCTGTGGCAGACTGGAGACAGTCAACGATTTTCATCGTAGAGGAGAGGAGAGGGGCGGGGATGAGAGAGAGGGGGTGGGGGAGAAGGGGTTGATGTAAAAAAGAGAGTTAGAAAAGTGAAGAATTGAGCTATGAGACTTAAAAATAATGACAGTGATTTGGTTTTTCGATAGGACCAAGGGTTCATACTGGTGTTTGCATTACACGGGATCTCAGCCTCTACATATATGTTACACACAACAAAGAAACAAATAATCAATCCTAAAAACTACAATATATTTTAACTAAAGAGAAGACATGAAAAATAAACGCCAAACAAGTGGTATACAGTTGTCCACAGGGTTAAACGTTATAGCATAAAATGTATCACAGACATTATAACATAGAAACATTTGGCACAAACGTTCTTTGGTTTAATATAATACATCAAGTGAAACTAATATGAAGAACGTTCCATGAATCTGATCGCAACAACGGTTACATCAAAGACGAAAACTAATTTTTGACACGAATAATCAGATTCACACAAGTTCAGAAATGCGGCAGAAATAATAATAATAATAATACTAATAATAATAATAATAATAATAATAATAATAATAATAATAATAACAACAACAACAACAACAACAACAACAACAACAACAACAACAATAATAATAATAATAATAATAATAATAATAATAATAATAATAATAATAATAATAATATCATATCCCTATCTTATCCCGTAACTCAGAGGTCGTAGGGGCACTACAGATGATCATTTATCCAGCGTACTCCATCTTTCCCTGTCCCCAGCAACCCTGATGGTTTCGCCCAGTGTCAAACCAGTCCATTCCCGAATGCCGTCCCCCCACCTCTCCCTCGGTCTCCCTCCTCTTCCACCCCCCGCCCCGCAAAATACCCTGGATGGTCTTTGCAAGACCTGATGATCTGGTGACGTAATAATAATAATAATAATAATAATAATAATAATAATAATAATAACAACAACAACGACAATAATAATAATAATAATAATAATAATAATAATAATAATAATAATAATAATAATAATAATAATAATAATGGATGCTATCAGGCCCTTTTTTTCAGGTCGACTTTGTTACGTTGAAACACGAATGGTAGTGTGTCTGAAACGCGCACGATAGATCTAATCGTTTCGTTTTGCAAAGTATTCAATAATGGAGTTTATTTACCTTTGATTTGAGTTTGCATTGTTGTTAGGAGAGGATTTGTATAACGTTGATAATTTTCGTTAGTCGATATTATTGGAGAATTCTCTAGATCTACTTATTTACTGTCGATGGAAATTTCCCGATAAATGTAGAAAATTGAGGACGTTCCCTGAAGGAGAAGAAATATGTATGACGTAAGTCAGTGATGACGATCTTTTATTTGATTGGCTGTAATGCGTCATTCTAGTCTACTGTGTTCTAAATTGTTCGGGAAGAGAGAGAGAGGCTATATATTTTATGTGCCACACTGTTTTTGGATAGATGTTGATAGTGAGTTGGAAAGTAAAATTTGAGAGTGGAAAAGCGATTGAGCGATTGTATGCAGTTGTTGATGTGTGCTGAATAAAAGTGGAAAACTTCATACGTCGACTTTGTGACTTGTATGTTGATTGAACAGGCTGCGTGGATAAACGAATCTTAGTTACACACATATCTGGAATTCAAGCATCGGGGCTGAATCAGATACTGATAGAAAAACACCATCATCAAACGGAGTGTAACAGACTTCAAAGCGCAGCGATATGAAATGATCGCTAAATTCTTTGCAGTAACAGAATTGAAAACATTTAAAGGAAGAACAGTCCTTTTCGGAGTGGATGATGATGATGATGATGAAGATGTGGTCTTGTATAGCGCCGTTTCCACATCAGTAGACATGCTCAATACACAGGCAGGGCAAAAGTGATCCAGGGCGTGAACATGGGGAGGATGAGGGGAGAGGGATTCCTGTAATGACCTGTACTGTTTTAACTGGAATGTTTGTGGAGGTCCATTAACCTTTTTTTTGAGGTTCTCACACCCCCAACCTAGGTTCCTGAACTTTGTTTTTTGTCCAAAAGGTTCAGGAAAATAGGTTCGGGATTTGAGAACCTCGAGGAAAAGGTTCGTGAGTCTACAGGAAACTTCCAATGACGACAGGCCCTAAGACTGGTCTCTTGTCCATTGCATCAACTGTCTTCCCAGCTGCCTGTGCACGTCCTTACTTGTCAGGGGTTGTATGCCATACAAGGTGGCAGGGGAATGGATGGGACATCACCTCAGGGAATCTCTCACTTTCGATATCGTTAACGTAATCTGTTGTGCGTCGCCAGCCGTTAAGAAAGTTATGGCAGTTGCGTCCTTAAAGAGACAGCTGTTAATGACCACGCCATCTGCTTCAAGACGTGTCTTTTTGACCAAATTGTGTAATAGTAACAGTATTCAATATTAACAGGATCCAATATTAGCTTTATCTCATAGTAACTGAATATAATAACAGTATCCAATATTAACACCATTTAATATTGACAGTATTGTTCCATGCCGTTTGTTTCAACAAATGTTTTCTCCCAAGAAACTGTCTTTCTTCCGACAACAAATAAGCATGTTTTGAAGAAGGATCCGACTACTCAGTGAAACACTACGACCATTTTATGTGTGTGTTGTGTTTTGTTGTGTGTGTTACCCTATGTGCACCCCATTTTCCAATGGTGTGTCTTCTGTCACAGCATTATGGCGCTAGATGTAAGCTTACTAATGGATCAGAGTGGTAACAGGGTTCATTAATATTTGCAGCGCGAAATGTACAGCACGTTTGCGTCTTTTGGAACTCGGGTTCGATTGTGAGATTGTGAGCTTTGAGTAGAACCTGGAGCTGTAAACGTGCGCTAAATAAGGAGCGATGTTTTTAAATGCTGTAACGTCAGACGCTGTAGGAAAACGCAGAGAGGCCTTGTTGAAGACGGCATGGCCTACACTCTGGAGGTTAATCTCTACCAGGCCCGGTAACTGTCAGCCCCAGTAACAGTACCGGTAACAGTCTCAGTCAGTCCCGCTAACAGTCATTCTCGGTAAAAGTCACCCCAGTAGGAGTTAGTACCTGTAACAGTCTCAGTCAGTCCCGATAACAGTCAGCCTCAGTAACTGTACCGGTAACAGTCTCAGCCAGTCCCGGTAACAGCCAGTCCCGGTAACAGTCAGCCCCAGTAGCAGTTAGTACCGTAACAGTCTCAGTCAGTCCCGGTAACAGTCAGACCCGGTAACAGTCAGTCAGCCACAGCTCAGGAGCGCGTATAGCTCGCAGATATACTCGTACATGGCAATTGACATTGTGTCCCTCTTTGGTGTTTGCAGTGCAAGGCGGCGTTGAGATCGTTGAACAGCTGCAGAACGTGGAGGTCACGGAGGGTGAAAGGGCAAAGTTCGTCTGCAAGGTCGCCATACACCCCTTGGACGATAAGCGGATCAAGGTTCAGTGGAAACACAACGGCGACTACCTCGACCTTGACTCCTTGCACACAGAGTCTTCCGTTACCGGTCGGTACGTGTATAAATCGGATCGGAACAGACACGCGCTGATCATCCGACACACGAGGTTGAAGGACACTGGCGTATACGCGTGCATCGCGTCTGTAGGGTTGGACACCGCCATGTCCAACGCTCACCTCCAGGTCAAAGGTAAGAGACACTTAGGAGTGAGTTATATCATTACTGGCTTAAGCTTACTTATTTGCTAGTGCGTTTCTGTGGACTTCTTGCTTGGTTCCATTGCTTGGTGTGGATGGTAGTGTCAATGATAGTTGTACGATGCGACAAACATTTCCTCGCTGCTTGTTGGGACAGTGCAGACGGTGATTCTGATTATTATTCTGAGAAATGGTGGTTTGAACTGACGATTTCACAGCCTTTGTTTCTTCATTCTTCATCTTTCTACTCCAACACATACCTAACCTTCTTCTTCGTCGTCTTCTTCTTCTTCTTCTTCTTCTTCTTCTTCTTCTTCTTCTTCTTCTTCTTCTTCACGCCTCCATTTCCCAGGTCACGTCCTTCTCCGCATTTTGGTTCTTCTTTATCCCATATAGTATTTCTTTTCTTTGTTTTTGTTTAAATGTAATTATTTATTTATGTATTTATTTATTTATTTATTTATTTATTGTTTTAGTTTGATTTTGAGTCTAATGGATTTAACGCGGGTTGACCACGACAATGCAACCTTGAAATCGGGAAAATAAATGATTTGTCTACAGTCATATCATATCATAATAGAGCGTTTTAAATGTTCGTGTCATTAAGCTTATAATAAAAACCCGACTATTACTATTAGTATCGATTATTGATTGAAAAGAAGGAAACACAAATAAAGACAGATGGGCAGATGTCACGGCGAACCAAAAATTTACGCGACCTTTGCTCAGCTGCATCTTGATTGGCCAAGCTGTTTATCTGATGAAAATGTTAAGTTGCAAAGAGCCGAATCAGGACCACTGGAGCCACACGCTTGATCATCTTCGATTTCATTTGGAGCGAGTCAGACGCCATACAATTACGTCACAAGCTTTTTTTGTTTATATTATTTCTTTTTTTTTTTTTTTTCTTTTTTTTTTTTTTACCCTCACTTTGTTACAAGTGACGTGTCGGCCATAGCACAAAGCCGACAACGTGGTCTGATTGTCCCGCTCCGCAATCAACAACCGGCGTCCAATGCGCCACGCCGGAAGCGCCAGAATGACAGCGCCGCGGTGAAGACAGACCAGGCGTGTGATTGGCTAAAATTTCCCAGCCGTTATGCAAAACGTTGGCTTGCTTGATTTCAACCTTCCAACCTTCCCGCTGGCTAATTTGGCTTAATTTACGAGGTTAGTTTTTAAAAAAAAAAAACAGAAAGAAGGTTCGCTGTTTAAAATTTCAGGAAAGGAAAAAAATACAAATTGCGCTAGTCTTTTTTCTCCCTTCACCCTTTCGGCATTACATCTTTGTGATGAAGGTGGAGTGAGACTGATGGATATTGATGAAGACTGCCTGCTTGGCGGAGGCAGCCTGCTTGGTGGAGGCTGCCTGCTGGGTGAAGGCTATCTGTTCGGTGAAGGCTATCTGCTTGTTGAAGGCTGCCTAATTGGTGAAGGTTGCCTAATTGGTGAAGGCCATCTGCTTGGTGAAGGCTACCTGCTTGGAGAAGGCTGCCTGCTCTATGAAGGCTGCCTGATTGGTAAAGGCTATCTGCTTGGTAAAGGCTGCCTGCTTGATGAAGGCTGCCTGCTTGGTGAAGACTGCTTGCTTAAAGAAAATCGACTGATGAATGAAAACTGACTGTTTGATGTAGACTGGCTGCTTGACGAAGACTTGACGGCACACGTATGACCTTGCTTGGTCCTTCCTCCTTTTGACTATTGCTCCATTCAATCACCGTATAGTCCTCTCTCTCTCTCTCTCTCTCTCTCTCTCTCTCTCTCTCTCTCTCTCTCTCTCTCTCTCTATGTGGCAGGTTTAAATGATTGTATAAATGTATTATACTTGAGTGGGTGCCTGAAACAAGGACTAATTGTAAGAATAAGCTGTAAGCTTAAAATTATTATCCTTGTAACATGTAATTGCAATAAACGTTTACAGTTAAAAAAAAAGTCAAAGTCTTTCATCGGCCTGTTTATAGTTGGTTTCAGAAATGGGGCCTAATCGTGAAACATTGTCGCCGTGAATAAGTTTGATGTAAATTTGTTATGGAATGTTGTCATTAAGAGCTATCAGGTCTTCCCGGCAAGGAGTTGTTCTACGTACAAGTGCGCAACAGTTTTTAAAACATTTTTTTAAAGCGACATGCTGCGACTGAATTTCATCGTATGTCATCAGCTGTTTAGGGGTTAAGGATAAGGTTTCAGTGGATACGATGGTATTCACACTTAAGAGTTTTTTTGCGATTAGCGAAAATGTTTTTCTGCTTCGCTCGCTGCACGGGAAAACCCCGGGATAGCCTATCACATGACGTCACATAGCAGACGACGAAGAAGGTCTATTTTTGGCGTTTTTCGCTTTATTTATTTATTTTAACATTCTTATATAGCGCTTTTTGAGCTCAAGAGCTGCTCAAGGCGCTGGCCGATACAGGATCTAACTCAAGCCTTGGCCGCACAGTCTGACGCTCGGACAACTGAGCCAATCTTAGGCGACCGGGGATGAGGAGAATGGAAAACTATACACTTAAACAACAGACTAATAGCAACAGTAAGATGGCCAGAGCTCACAGCCAGTGTTTATTACCGGACCACCTGGAATCGAACCCACAACCTTTGTAACACGAGTTCTCCGCTCTACCAACTGAGCTATCCCGCGTTTGGACATGCAGCCGATTATCACTGTCATAGTTCAGAGCTGAATGGTGTAGGAAACAAGCGGGAGAGTTATCTTTCCAATTCACTTCAACGCAAAAATACGACAAAGAAATGCACCTGAGGAGGCACGACTGAATTGTGCATGTACCACACATATTTACAGCTCCATATGTTTACCAAAAACACTCACCGATAGCTTGCAATTTTGTTTTGGCCAAATCGTAGACTGTAGTGGCGAAAGAAAATGTTGATTTCCACCGAAAAAGTTAACAGGAACTACAGTGCGCAGGCGTTGATGCGATCGTTCTAAACATAAACCAGGGGATCACCAAGAAAAATAGTTTCGTTGAGTTGCAAAAGGACAGAATTGACTGACGAAAGAAAATATCGTTTTCGACCCATTAAGTAAACAGGAGCTAAAGTCGCGCAGGTGCAGTTGCGATCGTCCTAAAAATAAACAAAGGAATTTAGCAGGAAAAAAAAAAAGTCGTTGAGTTGCAAAAAGCCTCCACTATTACTGTCGTTCGTGTGTTTGTTAAATTCTAGTTTGATATTGATGGAGAGCAACAGAATTGAAAGCCAAATACAGCGGCTGGAGTGCAGTTATCGTTACAGCTACTGGCCTATTGTTCTCACTTGCCGTTGTATTACGTTTAACTTTGTGTTTAATTGTCACAGGAAGCTACAGCATGTTCATCAATTTGAGATATATTATATGGTCCCGTTACTCTGTTTCACCACGGACATATTTTTATTCCACGCTAGCCTTAATGTATAATAAAGGCGTGTTTGACACGGACGTCATTTCACGATGAACGCCAAGGGCTGTTATTAAATTTTTACACGGAACGGAATTGTTTTTTCTTCTCATCCTTGCTTTAACGTGCTTGACACACAGAGCATGAAAGGGTGAGTCACTTTAGCTGACAAAATATGTATTAGTACTATACTCGGCGCTTGCGACAAAGTTTGACGACGACGTGTTATTATCCACACTGGCCCTAATGTGTTTGTTAAAGTGGAGGTACCCAGCGCAAGGGAGAGTGAGTCAGTTCTGCTGATGACTTGACCTTGTTCAATCCAATCTGAGGAAACTTTTTGGGGTGGTGGAAAATTGAGTTTATCTGAGATGTCTTTCAGTTTGGCCTGAGGTAGTTTAGAGGGCAGCCCTTGGCCCCTAAGTTTGTTCTTTGTCCGTCTGTCTCTCTCTTTCTGTATGCCTGCTTGCCACCCCCGCCCCCCCTCTCTCTCTTGCTCTCTCTCTCTCTCTCTCTCTCTCTCTCTCTCTCTCTCTCTCTTTCTGTTATACTGTTGAGAACAATAACATCACGGAAATTGGAAAATTAGGTATTAGTGTGGTCGAGTTTCGAGCGTTCTTATTTTCGAAATCCGTCTTGAAACATGTTATGCGGAGAACAATTGTAGGCATTTTTTTAAATTGTATTTCTATTTGCGTTCTAAACAATAAAACACGAGTTGTCTTTTTTCACATTGTTTTAATGACTGGGTGTTAATTACAAAGGAGAATAAACCCTCCTTCTAATGGAAAAGCAACAGGAAGAGGGCTTAACACAGGTTCATAGCGATGTGATGTCGCCGATAGAAGTTGGCGGGCTCTTTGTTTTGAAGACATTAGCCAACAACCCAATCGAAGCAAGTAGAGCTTTCATCCTCACCATCGCTAGGCTTAGTATTGTCGTTGTAGCTATTTTGCATTATGAACAATGGTAGTCTCAAATAGTCATGCATGTGCTGCAATTACCCTTACTATTGCATTGTACATACACCAATTAGCGTTCATTATTACTGCTGTGGTAGCGCGCTTTACTGCTTCATGGCTGCTCAAGGCTTCCGAGACCAAGCACCGATGACATAATTATGTACCTTATACTGGTCGCTATACCGTACCTTGTACTTAGCTTGTTAGCTTTGTGGGCTGTTCCTGTAGTTCATACAATGTGGGCTGTTCTTGTAGTTCATACTATGTGGGCTGTTCTTGTAATTCATACTGTGTGGGCTGTTCTTGTAGTTCATATTGTGTGGGCTGTTCTTGTAGTTCATACTATGTGGGCTGTTCTTGTAGTTCATACTGTGTGGGCTGTTCTTGTAGTTCATACTATGTGGGCTGTTCTTGTAGTTCATACTGTGTGGGCTGTTCTTGTAGTTCATACTATGTGGGCTGTTCTTGTAGTTCATACTGTGTGGGCTGTTCTTGTAGTTCATACTGTGTGGGCTGTTCTTGTAGTTCATACTATGTGGGCTGTTCTTGTAGTTCATACTGTGTGGGCTGTTCTTGTAGTTCATACTGTGTGGGCTGTTCTTGTAGTTCATATTGTGTGGGCTGTTCCTGTAGTTCATACTGTGTGGGCTGTTCTTGTAGTTCATATTGTGTGGGCTGTTCCTGTAGTTCATACTATGTGGGCTGTTCTTGTAGTTCATATTGTGTGGGCTGTTCTTGTAGTTCATACTATGTGGGCTGTTCTTGTAGTTCATACTGTGTGGGCTGTTCTTGTAGTTCATACTATGTGGGCTGTTCTTGTAGTTCATACTGTGTGGGCTGTTCTTGTAGTTCATATTGTGTGGGCTGTTCTTGTAGTTCATACTTTTCGTGGACTGTTCTTGTAGTTCATACTGTGTGGGCTGTTCTTGTAGTTCATACTATGTGGGCTGTTCTTGTAGTTCATATTGTGTGGGCTGTTCTTGTAGTTCATACTATGTGGGCTGTTCTTGTAGTTCATACTGTGTGGGCTGTTCTTGTAGTTCATACTTTTCGTGGACTGTTCTTGTAGTTCATATTGTGTGGGCTGTTCCTGTAGTTCATACTATGTGGGCTGTTCTTGTAGTTCATACTGTGTGGGCTGTTCTTGTAGTTCATACTGTGTGGGCTGTTCTTGTAGTTCATATTGTGTGGGCTGTTCTTGTAGTTCATACTATGTGGGCTGTTCTTGTAGTTCATACTGTGTGGGCTGTTCTTGTAGTTCATACTGTGTGGGCTGTTCTTGTAGTTCATATTGTGTGGGCTGTTCTTGAAGTTCATATTGTGTGGGCTGTTCTTGTAGTTCATACTTTTTGTGGGCTGTTCTTGTAGCTCATACTGTGTGGGCTGTTCGTGTTGTTCATACTCTGTGTGGGCTGTTCTTGTAGTTCATATTGTGTGGGCTGTTCTTGTAGTTCATACTGTGTGGGCTGTTCTTGTAGTTCACACTGTGCGGGCTGTTCTTGTAGTTCATACTGTGTGGGCTATTCTTGTAGTTCATACTCTTTGTGGGCTGTTCTTGTAGTTCATACTGTGTGGGCTATTCTTGTAGTTCATACTGTGTGTGGGCTGTTCTTGTAGTTCATACTCTTTGTGGGCTGTTCTTGTAGTTCATATTGTTTGGGCTGTTCTTGTAGTTCGTACTGTGTGGGCTGTTCTTGTAGTTCATACTGTGTGGGCTGTTCTTGTAGTTCATACTGTGTGGGCTGTTCTTGTAGTTCATACTGTGTGGGCTGTTCTTGTAGTTCATACTGTGTGGGCTGTTCTTGTAGTTCATACTTTGTGGGCTGTTCTTGTAGTTCGTATTGTGTGGGCTGTTCTTGTAGTTCGTACTGTGCTGTTTGTCTGTCCATTGTTTTTATATAGCGCAGTTACAGACTCAACAAAATTACCCAAGATGGTTGCTGAAGTCTAACCCAAGCTGCAGAAGACGCCAATCTTTATTTTATTTATTTTATCATTGTTATATAGCGCATTTCTAGCTCAAGGACTGCTCAGGGCGCTGACCAAGAACAGGTCTAACTCATGCCTTAACCTGCAGCATCCAGTCGTTCCCAAAGTGTTGCCGTTGAGCGATGACGACCATTACCAAGAAGGACAGCTAGTGGAAGCCACTGTGGGGATAGCGAGATCATTCAGTGTCAACGACGGATGTGAATGCAGAAATGCTGGGGTAACAGAAGCCACAAGGGGGGCAGCCTGTAGCAGGAACCCTCTTGAGGGAAGAAAGTCTGCACGCAGTTTCGGTCTGTCAATATCCTCCGCAGTTTCATTATGAAGTCCTGGTACAATGTTGCACACTGCCAAAAGCTGGTGACGTTACAGGGCTCAGTGGTCCGAGGTTCTAATACAGCGCAGGCTTTTAACAATTGCGCGTCTTGTGCTTAGCCAATGAACAATTCAGTGCATGATGGTTCTTGGTTAACCCTTTCCACAGTGTAGATAAACCTATGATGACGATGATTGTGCTGCTGCTGCTGTTGATGAGGATAATAACGATGATGATGATGATTTTTATGATAATGATGATGATGTTAATGAAGAAGAAGAAGAAGAAAATGACGATGATGATGATGATGATGTGATGATGATGATGATAATGATGTGATGATGATGATAATGATGATGATGATGATGATGATGATGATGATGATGATGATGATGATGATGATGATGATGATGCTGTCCACTTTCAGGACGCAGCGCTGTCCATACTAGTAGCATGCTCAGGGCACACAAGGAGTAGGGTTGGGGTTTGGGAGAGAATAGGACTGATATGAGGAGAGGGATGGTGTATTTGATGTAGACGTAAGTTTCATAATAGATGGGTTCACAAAGCACAAAGGTATACATCTCTGGACAGGAACGTCACTGGAGGACTATCTCACTCGGGGGCTACTTCCGCTAAACTCCACATCATATATCTCACTTTTTCTCCCATCAGTGAGCATAAATCACTTTAAAGTTTGACCTCTCTGGTCGCGGAGGAACGTAAATCACCTTTACGTCAGCAGGCCCCGAGAGAGAACGGTCATCATATGTGACTGTATATCATCACTCCTAGTTACAGCCATCCAAGCTGCTTACCACTGTGGAGATTCTTCCTTTCCTTTCAACCTATATTGAACATGTTTCTGTGGAGAAGGTTGGACACTTTTCACTTTCTTAAATTCCTCCGACTGGGGTAAACGCTTTTTAAACTTATCATAGATTAGTCTCATTTTATTGAAATATAGTTTGAGTTTTGAATATATTTAATACTTTTTTGTTGCTTGTATGAGTAAAAAAAAAAAAACGTTGGAAACTTAGTATTCAGGACATTCGAACGTGCCTGATGTAAACCTAAAAGTTTGTAAATGCACATGGCATGGGCTTAGCGTTAATAAAGCAGTAGAAACTCTATCAATAACGGGTTTGTCATGAACTGGCTAGTTTTAACTCTGCTTATTACTATTCAGCCTTGTGTAGTAATTGTAACAGTAGAGAGTCAGTAGATTACTCAGCAGCAATTAAGGTACACAGCAGGCCACACACAGCGAGCTAGCCACCCACACCGCAGTGACTCAGCACTTGAGCTTTGAATCTGCCCGGTTTTAACCAATGGGAGCAGGCTAAGTGGGTAGAGCAGTTTTGACTGTGTCAAAACCTAGCACAGCTTGGTCAGTCGTGTGTGAGACGAGGAAGAAGTAACATCTAAATAGCAGCTAGTAGAGAAATCTCTTCACTCATAGACCAGGAAGCAGGACTTTAGAATCTTAGCATTCTCTCAAGTCATCACGGGCCTGAACTTGTCAAACAGGTAAATGAACACCCTTCTGTTTCATCGTGATATATTTATATTATTGTTGAAATTATGTTTGTGGAATTTGCTATGCATAAATGTGAATTATTAATCCGAATTTGCGTGAACACGTGGAACGGCCGACCACGAGCCGAAACACGACCGGTTGCGCCGCCATGTTGTATACCATACGGAACCACTGTTGTTTAACTTATATGTATGTTTGCAGACCAGTGGCTGTACCACTGAATGTTTATATTATTATTAATTCTGTATGTGTATAGTTAGACACGATTGATATTTATGTATGTATAGGAATTTAGAGTGAGGTTCCAGTGGACCCCGGAAGTAGCAGAATGTTCGTCGCTTATGTATAGAGATGTGGAGCTATCACTGAGGGCTACTTTGGCTTTCAGTGAGACGCTCTGCACAAACCGATTATTCAGGGTTGTGCAGAATTTCGTCTCTTATATTACAGACGAGCAGGCGAGCTATCCCGAGCTATCCTGTGCACCCCACTCCACAGAAACGACTAGTTGGTTGAGGAGCCTCTACCGCACAAGTCGGAAAGAGCTACCTTGAAAAACACCCTGTCAGACCCCACAGCGTGGCAAGGGAACCCAACTACACAACGACACAGGTGTACCAGAAGCTACCTCACAGAAGGACTTCGAACACCCCACACATGAGTTAAGTGCATAAGGCGAAGGTGCACTTAAACTGATCATAACAGGACCACAGTAGTCCAACTCTTCAGAAACTGTAAAACGGACCACAGTAGTCCAAATCTACATGAAATATTATAGCAAGTGCCCGAGGAAGATATAACAGCTGCCTAGACTATCAGCGATCGAACTATTAGCATTGAAAGAGACTTTTTAAGTTAGATTAGTACTTAGAGAATCTTGTATAGAGTAGAAGAAATAAATGTGTGATTTTAACTGTTATCAAGTGGCTGGACTACATATGATTCATAGCCGTGTGAAAGCTAGTGTGACAGTAATCTTTTACCATTTTTCTATCTATTTCTGTACCCCAACCTTAACACAGAACGAGCTAAACAAATAAATTTATTAAAGTAATTCATAGGGTGACTTACTAGCAGTTCCCACCGAATAAACGTGAGGGTCCATAATTCCATTGTGCAGAGCCCATAAACCCCACGTGACACTTTAATTGGCGAGCCTGCCAAGATCTGTGTATAATAGGAATTGGGTATAACCGGACCTAAGTACAATAAAATTAGATAACAGTAGTAGTAGTAGAATAACTTAGAATAGTGTAAGGGTATAACACTGATCAGTTTGGGTGCACTATTCTTTAGTTAAAAACTTTTTTGCTTCAATTATTTTTGTGCCTGTATGTTGCATTGTTCTTTTGCAGGTTTTGCTTAAATAACTGTTGTA
Source organism: Oncomelania hupensis (assembly GCA_036898135.1). Lineage (NCBI taxonomy): Eukaryota > Metazoa > Mollusca > Gastropoda > Littorinimorpha > Pomatiopsidae > Oncomelania > Oncomelania hupensis. The sequence continues at coordinate 17,694,181 of CM072514.1, forward strand.
TGCCATTTGACTCTTGTTTTATTCTATTAGTGATTACGAATTTGATTGTCTTTGCATTGTTGTTATTGACTTGCAATATTGCTAGTGTTTTGGTTTTCCACGAGATTCAGAGGTTGTTCATAGACACTTTTGACAATGTCGGACCCAGTGGCCTTGAGATTGCGCTTCAAGGAATTAGGGGAAGCTTTACACTTAGCAGGGGGAGACCTAATTGCGTATATCAATGCAGAGGTAGAGAAGCAGGAGGCTAAGGCAGAGAGAGCAGCAGAGAGAGAAGCGAAGAAATTAGAGGCAGAGAGAGAGGCAAAGAAATTAGAAGCTGAACAAAAGAAACTAGCATTAGAAGCAGAGCAAAAGAAAGCAGAGTTGGAAGCAGCAAGAGAGCAAAAGAAATTAGAATTAGAAGCAGAGCAAAAGAAACTAGAATTAGAAGTAGAACAGAAAAAGGCAGCGTTAGCAGCAGAGAGAGATGCAGAAAGTAGGAGATGGGAGTATGAGCGGGCAGAAAAGGAAAAAGACAGACAGCATGAGTTAGAGCTGAGGAGATTAGGATCAGGAGCTTCAAGTTCTTCCTCAACCCCTCCCCACTCAGATCAGCTAGAGGTAGCCCCCAACCCCGTACAAGGAATATCATTTCCACTGGGAACATTCAATGAGAGAGAAGAAGGTTTAGATCTCTATCTGACTAGGTTTGAGCGTCTAGCAACAGAGTACAAACTAGATCCCACTCATTGGTCTTTCAAGCTTAGTCAAGGGCTTAGAGGAAAGGCTTATGACATCTACAGTAAGCTACCGACTGACAGAGTGACTGACTATCACAAAGTAAAAGAGGCACTCCTAACGGGATTCGAACTAACAGGAGAATGCTATCGGCAAAAATTCCGCACCAACCGGAGAGTGAAAGGAGAGAGCTATGCGCAGTTCGCGGATCGGTTGTCCACAACGCTGGATAAGTGGATTAGACAGTCAGCCACGGCTAAGACGTATGATGGACTGACAGAACTGTTAGTATGGGAACAGCTACGGGAAACCATGACCCCCGAGCTGAGAACATTCTCAGTAGAGCAGGGCGCGGAAAGACTGGAAGATCTGGTCAAGGTCGCAGATAGGTACGTGGCCGCCCACGGAGAAGCCAAGAGCTTCAGGCGAGACCTAAAGCCTAACGGGAAAGAGGCACAGAAACGAAGCCCTAACCGGGAAGAGCGCACCGCGAATAAGCCGAATAACCCCAGACCTGGGCAAAATAAAGGACCCAACACGGAATTCGGGAAAAGAGGTCCCGCAGAACAGAGACGGTATTGTTCGTTCTGCAACAGAAACAATCACTCCACCGCAGAAGGTTTCAAGTTGGCCGCACAACGTAGGGAAGAGCGCGAAAGCCGGCCAGCGCACAGAGTTCTAACTCAAAGCAGCGGTAACAAGCCACACACAATCGGAGATCACCCATCGGTGACAGACACGGTCAAGGTCAACGGTAAAGAAGCGAACTGTCTGTATGACACAGGTCTATCATACGACGCGATAGTTAGCGAATCTCTGGTATCGCGCGCGGACTTGACAGACAAGACAGTCGAACTACAAGGAGCAGACTTGACGAAACCGACGACTACTTGCCCAATAACATGGATCGAAGTAGAGAGTAGGTACGTCACAGGACGAATCCAAGCAGCTGTTTTACAGAAACCCCTGTATGATCTAGTGCTAGGTTGTAGGTATGTGTTCTTAGGCACGCCCCCCAAAACTGTAGAGATAGCTGCAGTGCAAACCAGGGCCCAAGCTAAAACCCAACCACCCCAGCCCGAGTTCGCTCCGAATCCAGGACTCGAAGAGATCAAAACAGCACAGAAAGAAGACACCTCGATAGAGAAGTGCTTCCAGAAGCTACCCAAGGCGCACACACCCCCGCACAAGGGAGACTTCTACATGGAACAGGGAGTTCTACATCGACAAGGAGATGGAGATCACACCCAACTAGTACTACCAGCCACCCTTCGAGCCCAAGTACTAGAATTAGGCCACAGCATGCCACTCAGCGGACACATGGGAATTGGAGCCACAGTGCAGAGAATCAGCGCACACTACTATTGGCCAGGAATCACGGAGGATGTCAAGCGCTACGTGAAATCTTGCCACCAATGTCAACGATATTCCCCGCGACATCACACCGTACCAGTTACCTTAGGACCATCAGTAGTAGTCGGCGTACCATTCCAGCAAGTCTCAGTAGACATAGTAGGACCACTGCCCATGACCAAGAAGCGGAACAGATTTCTACTCACACTCGTCGACGCATGTACGATGTGGTGCGAAGCAGTCCCGTTGCCAGCGATCGACACCAAGAAGATTGCAGACGCACTCATCGCCATCTTTACCAGAGTCGGATTCCCGGACAGCATTAGAACGGACAACGGATCTCAATTCACCGGCCGCCTGATGCAAGACGTGTTCGAGTTGATACAAGTTCATCACATTCGCACACCACCATATCACCCAGCCAGCAACGGACAAGTAGAAAGACTGAATGGAACCCTTCTCACCATACTCAGGAAAGTCGCCGACGACAATCCAGAAGCGTGGGACACCTACGTGAATGCGGCACTGTTCGCATACCGAGAAACACCCCATGCAGCCACAGGCTACACCCCGTCAACATTGCTATTCGGCAGACCTCTAGCAGGACCGCTAGAAGCCCTACGCAAAAGTTGGACGGAAGCCAAGATAGACGACACACCAAGAGGTGCCACCAAGTACGTCGCAGACCTGCAGGAAACCCTCAAAGCAACGTGGAAGAAAGCTGGTGAAGCACTGAAGAAGGCAAGAGCCCGTCAGGCGAAGTACTACAACCGCCACGCGAAGGACAGAGAACTGCAAGTCGGCGATCAAGTGCTACTCTTACTTCCAAGTGGAACCAACAAGCTGGACATCGCTTGGAGAGGACCGTACCGGGTGACTGCCAAGAAATCCAAGACAGTCTACCAAGTAGAGGTGAACGGGAGAGCCCGATACCACCACATCAATCTCCTCAAGAAATACACGGACCGACCAGTGACCCCCAGCACTCACACATGGATGGCCATCGCCATCGCGGAAGAAGTTCAGCCCCAACTACAACAGCATCGCCGTACCACCGACAAATGGAACCCGGAAAATCGCCCCGGACAAAGTAGTTTGGACAGCCGAATGCGAGACAGCATTCCAAACACTCAAGGACAGAATGACATCGGCGCCAGTACTCCACCTACCCGATTTGACCCAGCCATTCGTTCTTCGCACCGACGCAAGCGACTTAGGCCTCGGAGCAGTACTGCTACAGCGCGACCCCAAGAATGCAGAGACGCTATTCCCTGTCGCCTACGCCAGCAGAAAATTGAGACCCGCCGAGACCCACTACGCCACGTCGGAGAAAGAATGCCTTGGACTAGTCTGGGCCATACAGAAATTCCAACTCTACCTGTATGGGACCCACTTCACAGTTCAGGTGGACCACCAACCACTATCGTTCCTGGCGGCCTCCAAGTCTTTGAACTCTCGCCTGATGAGATGGGCACTCACCCTTCAGGCATACTCATTCCAAATCGAGTACATCCCCGGCAAAGAGAACCACGGAGCCGACTACCTCAGTCGCCATCTCGTGGAGGACACAGCAGCTGTCGCCCACCCAACACAACTAAGGGCCACGGCACCAGAATTCGTCCCCGCCCAATAAAACCCTGTCACTAGTGTCCATAGCTACCTGGCACAGCATTGCAGCTCAGGTAGAGCAACTTAATTAGTTTGTACATAGGACCCTAGGATAGTGCAGCGTTAAACTAGGCTCTGTAGTAGAAAAAGGTCGAATCCAGTAGTCATCGCCTTTTTTCAGTTGAGGGAGCCTGTCATGAACTGGCTAGTTTTAACTCTGCTTATTACTATTCAGCCTTGTGTAGTAATTGTAACAGTAGAGAGTCAGTAGATTACTCAGCAGCAATTAAGGTACACAGCAGGCCACACACAGCGAGCTAGCCACCCACACCGCAGTGACTCAGCACTTGAGCTTTGAATCTGCCCGGTTTTAACCAATGGGAGCAGGCTAAGTGGGTAGAGCAGTTTTGACTGTGTCAAAACCTAGCACAGCTTGGTCAGTCGTGTGTGAGACGAGGAAGAAGTAACATCTAAATAGCAGCTAGTAGAGAAATCTCTTCACTCATAGACCAGGAAGCAGGACTTTAGAATCTTAGCATTCTCTCAAGTCATCACGGGCCTGAACTTGTCAAACAGGTAAATGAACACCCTTCTGTTTCATCGTGATATATTTATATTATTGTTGAAATTATGTTTGTGGAATTTGCTATGCATAAATGTGAATTATTAATCCGAATTTGCGTGAACACGTGGAACGGCCGACCACGAGCCGAAACACGACCGGTTGCGCCGCCATGTTGTATACCATACGGAACCACTGTTGTTTAACTTATATGTATGTTTGCAGACCAGTGGCTGTACCACTGAATGTTTATATTATTATTAATTCTGTATGTGTATAGTTAGACACGATTGATATTTATGTATGTATAGGAATTTAGAGTGAGGTTCCAGTGGACCCCGGAAGTAGCAGAATGTTCGTCGCTTATGTATAGAGATGTGGAGCTATCACTGAGGGCTACTTTGGCTTTCAGTGAGACGCTCTGCACAAACCGATTATTCAGGGTTGTGCAGAATTTCGTCTCTTATATTACAGACGAGCAGGCGAGCTATCCCGAGCTATCCCGAGCTATCCTGTGCACCCCACTCCACAGAAACGACTAGTTGGTTGAGGAGCCTCTACCGCACAAGTCGGAAAGAGCTACCTTGAAAAACACCCTGTCAGACCCCACAGCGTGGCAAGGGAACCCAACTACACAACGACACAGGTGTACCAGAAGCTACCTCACAGAAGGACTTCGAACACCCCACACATGAGTTAAGTGCATAAGGCGAAGGTGCACTTAAACTGATCATAACAGGACCACAGTAGTCCAACTCTTCAGAAACTGTAAAACGGACCACAGTAGTCCAAATCTACATGAAATATTATAGCAAGTGCCCGAGGAAGATATAACAGCTGCCTAGACTATCAGCGATCGAACTATTAGCATTGAAAGAGACTTTTTAAGTTAGATTAGTACTTAGAGAATCTTGTATAGAGTAGAAGAAATAAATGTGTGATTTTAACTGTTATCAAGTGGCTGGACTACATATGATTCATAGCCGTGTGAAAGCTAGTGTGACAGTAATCTTTTACCATTTTTCTATCTATTTCTGTACCCCAACCTTAACACAGAACGAGCTAAACAAATAAATTTATTAAAGTAATTCATAGGGTGACTTACTAGCAGTTCCCACCGAATAAACGTGAGGGTCCATAATTCCATTGTGCAGAGCCCATAAACCCCACGTGACAGGGTTAAACAAAAATCTTCGGAGTATGTTAGCGCAAAGGTTATGTGTTAGATGCGCTAACTTGTCATTGAGGTCCGATATGATTTGAGGGCGCAGTGTGAGTATATCCCACATCAACGTATTCATGTACAATGCTACAGGCTAAACAATACTCACTCGCACAAGTTGTAAATTGGTGGAACACCTCTCGTTGAACAGACACTCTCTCACACTCACTGACCTACCACCCCCCCCCCTCCCAACACACACACACGGGCACCCACGCACACACACGAACACACGCACGGACACACACACATACGGACACACGCACACACACGGACACATATATCCTTTACCTCCCCCCACCCCCCCACCCCCCCACCCCCGCCTTCCATATACACACCCGATTGACGTAACTGCAGGTAGGCCTATGACCCTGTACTGTTGTTTACCTCCTACAGCTACATTGGGATTGACGTGTGACAGGATTATCTCCTTTCCAAATGTCGTTGATTGTCAACTCCTGTCCTCCAACTCGAGGCACATACCGAAGAAGAGGAAGAAGAGGAATGTGGAAACCAAGACTGAAAAGATGTTGACGCCCACGTAAACAGTGTTCTGAGTCTTGGAACAGGCGTCTTCCTCAAACGTCTTCAACTAAGAGCGGACAAACTCAAGCCAAGTCCGTTAATTTGCAATGAAATTTGGACCCAGACATCAGTTTCCAGACCACTAATGACTACTTTCCGGACACCTCTCATCATTTGCCCTGAACGGTCACCAATCCACGGCCCTATCAAAACTTGTACCTGTAGTTCTGTATCACAGGCGCTTATATCAGGACACGCGAGCGCCTATGCCTGTGACGCGTCTCCCTTTGGTTATCTATAATTCAAGGTCCCAAACAGAAGCAAGCAAAACTTGCGGGTCATCGCAGTTTTCAAATCTATATGAACAAACGCCAAAGAAGGCAACGCATTCATTTATGCAGTGATTCACGCAAACATACAAAATAATAAATATGCTCTGTCTATTTTCAAACCCGTTACATTTCGATACAATTGTCAAAAAAATGACTTTTTTCACAATCGCTTCACGGAAGTGCCCTTTGTTTACCGAAACTATAACTTCCGTCAGTAGTAAACGAGTTTCGGTTTAAACTATCAATGTCCATCGGTTCTCAAGAACGAATTCCAGCGTGTCACTTTCGCTTTTGGGATGGATGCTAAGATTTTTTTGTGGTAAGAGCTTAATTACAAGAAACATATTGAAATGTAGCAAACGTGCAAACGCCACTTCTGTTGCTATTTTAGGGTTGAACTAAAAATGACGAGGATGAATGAAAAATAAAATCTACTGCACTAGAGCATAGATCTATCTACACAGATGCAGTTCAAACCAATGTAGGTCCATGCGTGACAAGATCAACTACAATGTCACTAAGCATTCAGCTGTGCTATAAAAGACTTTTGTTGTTGTTTATTCCTTTTGAGACCTTTGTGTGTGTAATTAATCACCACCCTCTCTACCACCGTTTCCCTCTTAATAAATATTTGTATAGGCCGTTGTGACAGGGGATTGTGGGAGCATCTGTGTTTTGTTTGTTTCGCTTTGTTGTTTAACTATTTATTTATTTTTTAGTATTCCCGCATGTTACAGGATAAAACTATAGAATAATATAAAAGTCATGTCAAGATATGACGTAAATATTAGTATGGTGTTGGCTGTGTCAGTTTTCATCAGTACGACTTAAATAAATTGTTCTTATATAGCCCTTTTTCAGTTTAACAGCTGCTCAAGTTCCAGTTAATATTATGATGAATGTGAGCAAGGTAATCACAACAGAGGGAAAGCGAGAGTATTAATAAAATTGAAAACATGAAAAAAGAGAGAAAGACAAACAAAAAGAAACGGAGACTGAGAATGTAAAAAGAATGGAAGACAAAAGTGTCATCACATCCAAGAATAACACTATGCAAATCAACTCTTCACGTATACGTACATTTTTTATTTTATTTATTTACGTACTTTCACTCTCTGTTCACCCTTTCTTGAGCAGATGAGGAAATACAACTATACACTAACTGTACACTGCTTTCGTGTTATTAGCTTAAAATTACAAATAAAACAAGTTATTAAGAAAATCTCTATGTAATTTGTCAACATTAATACACAGATCTTTTCAATGTGTATGCAAATAATAAATAACAAGGGAATATAAGAAGAAATAAATACATGAAATAAATTAATCAATGAATCCCTTAATGTATTTAAAGTTATTTATTGGTTTTTCATAAATATCAGTTATTTATGTATTTTTACACTTTTATTTTCTTTCCCTTCATACTAGTATTGGGAGAGTACAGCAACACTGAAGCAGTATTTTATCTGACATTTTTAGTCATAGTCATACCAATATTTTGTTTTTGCAGCTGCATTCACATCTCCATAGAAGATCAAACCATGACTTGTGATAACTAAATTCAACGACAAAGCTGTGTGTTTCATATGGCCAAAGAAAATGTTACAAAAAGAATGTTTAGCTTTTCACCAATTCTTGTTGATGACGAAGAATTCTCATAGAATACTGAGTGTACAGGTAAACAAACCCATATTGGAATACTGCATGATCCGATTGCCGCACACTGTTCATCACAATGTTACTAATAAATTTATCTTTTACTGGTTACTGTTGTAATTTACACTAGTGAAAACATGTGATTATTGATTAGCACAATTAATGATTAAGGAGTGAATAACAATAATAACATAAAAAAAACAACCAAACTAACTGATTAAATATTTTAGCGCTCATTATGCTGATTTCCTCAACAATCAGTACGTAGGTTGTTAATAATTTATTGCATTTTGAACGTACATCCGAGACAGCCTCCTCTTTAATGTATCTCCCATCCCTGCCCACCGATGCAAAGGTTCGCCATTGGCATTTGAAACAGTAACAGCAACTTTCTTTCTTATTTTACCAAGTACCATTGCACTTCCTCGCACAAGAAATGTTTTGACACTGCCTGCTTGACCTAAATTTTTAAAACAGCCACTTTTGGCCCAGAAACTATCCGATCGAAGGCATTTTTCTGACACAGCAATGCTGAAGTGAAAGCCATGCGGTTGTAACGAATGAGGAGTAATTTCCCTTTTAGTCTCGGCAGAACTCGCATTTCCGTGAAGCGATTACGAAAAATGTCACTTTTTTGACAATTTTACCGAAATTGAACGGGTTTAAAAATAGGCAGATAATATTTCTTATTTTGTTTGTTTGCGTGAATCACTGCTGAAATGAATGAGTTGCCTTCTTTGAGGAGAACTCTTCTAGTTTGTTCATATAGATTTGAAAACTGCGATGACCCGCAAGTTCCTCTTGGTTCTGTTTGGGACCTTGTATTCTAGATAACCAAAGGGAGATGTGTCACAGGCATAGGCGCTCGCGTGTCCTGATACAAGCGCCTGTGTTTTGTATTGTGGGGCTATACGATATATACGATATACACCACGCTCAGCTCCTGTACTTTGAGGCAATACCTCTTGGAACCACACCAGGGTTTTGTTCTAACTTCCACTCTGCCTTCTTTCAACCTGTCCACTAAACCAAATTTTCAATCCCGTAGGGAGAGATGCGTCGTTAAATGATTTGAGTTATGGGCAATGGATGAAACTTTGAAACTGTGAGAATAGTCTGGGTATTTTCCATCGTGATACACCGAGCCTCTACGTCTGACCTCACATCACTGTAACTACTACTACTACTACTACTACTATTACTACTACTACTACTACTACTACTACTACTACTACTACTACTACTACTATTACTACTACTACAAGTCTGTCTTCGCAAATGAGCGCCATCTGGACGAGGGATAATCCTGTTAGTTTCACACTAATGTAACGAGTGCCACTTTAAGAGAGAGAGAGAGAGAGAGAGAGAGAGAGAGAGAGAGAGAGAGAGAGAGAGAGAGGATGCACTCGATTAATAAATTATTTTGATGCCTTTTTTGTGAAATATCTCTATTCTAATCTAATATCTAATTTAAAATCTAATTTAAAATCTAATCTAATCTAATACCCCGGTTGGGGTGCCGGGGTTTTGTGTATAAATAGTATCCCCACTTTGTGTGGAAATTTAGTGCTTTAAATTATCACTGTTTCTGTCATCCTCATTTATTCTTTCTCGTTCCTAATCAGTTCTATCAATCTGCTATCTTCTTCGCTAGACCAGTCACCTATCTTTTTTTCCTTGAATTCTCTCCCAAGTTCCCTTATTTGTTTATGGGGTCTGTTGGGTCGGCTTGGGGACACTTTCTACCAAATGGTCACTAGGGCTTTCTATGGTATTATTATTTAGCAATGTAGGCATTTTATATGTATGTGTTTTGTTAATATTTTATAATAATATCTATATTCTATTTTGGTTTTGTAAACAGGGGTTCCATAAATTAGAGTACAGCCTCAGGGTCCCCTGCATGGGATGCCTTTATTATAAAGTGAGCGGCTTTTGGAATCCTTCAGTCAAGTCAACCATTGTTTATTACCCGGAATGGAGAATTCACATAGCCTTCAGTGTTACCATTACAGTTGTTTCAGCAGATCTTTTATACGGATCAGGGGTGAGTCCTCTTTCAACAAAGTTGTGGTCCTGATTCGGCTCCTTGAAGTCCGCTGGACCCTATAAACAATGATTAATTACCTTTTTAATCTAATCCCTAATATAATCTAAAATGTAATCTAATATCTAATCTAATCTCTATCCTAGAGAGGGTAGACCAATATTGAGTGACATTTGGAAGGGAGACATTCCTGTGAAAGTTTGGCACTAATGTAGCTAGCGCCACGGTGTGGGATAAAGGCAGTTAAGTCTGTGGACAATTCAGCCATTGCAATGTAATCCTCCTTGCTTTGGCGAAATGATAGCTCGTCATCTATCTATGACAACACGTGGTCTTGGATATAATTATGTACTGTCTTAACAACGAAGATGGCCACAATTACGGGGACAAGCATTCCACTATAGGGAAACAGCATGCCGTCTGCGTTCTGTTGTTGGGTTTCGTGCACTGGTCTGTGAACAATCTTTAATCATCTGGACAAGGGAGAAAGGGGGAGGGAAGAGAGAGAGAGAGAGAGAGAGAGAGAGAGAGAGAGAGAGAGAGAGAGAGAGAGAGAGAGAGGCGGGTGACAAAATACATGTACCACTTTCTTGACCACCATGGTTTAGACAGCACCCGTACTGTTGAACTATCTGGAGTCATTAGGTTAAGAAGGGAATCTTGCACAATCAATAGACATAAGGGCGTTTTGGATAACATTGGGCTGTTAAGGCTGACTATTTAGCCTCATTTGATGTGTTAAAATGACGAATCAGGTTAATCTTCAAACAGCCTAGGTTAATCTTCACAACAGCCTAGGTTAATCTTCGCACCAGCCTATGCTAATCTTCACAACAGCCTGGATGGAACCCGCAAACTGTGGAAAAACGAGCTGGCGGTGCTGTTATCGCCACTGAATGAGTGTGCCAGCCATCCCAGCTCCACAGTTGCGTGGTGGTAAAACAGCTTGGAAAAAAAAAGTCCTGGAGACGTCTTCCGCTAGGCAGTCTACAGTTTGGTGTGCGTGAGGCGCCTGTGTGTGGTGATGTAGGAAGGCAGTAGAGGTGGGCAACGACGTGATACGTCACTGTCACCGTAAAGAGCGTGCAGGTCCGCGCTTCCTCCTGATGAATATTGTCAAGGTCGAACTTTTTCAGTAACGGGTTAATCTTGCTCCCCTCCTTCCATGACGCTCGGAGGCACAACGAGCTTCTCCTGTGCCTTTCAGTCTATGGGTCATGCCATTAGAGTTTACTGTGCTAGGCAGAAGATTTTTGTGTGAGAGGTTCTGCTGGAAGGCCAACGACTTTTCTGTAAAGAGCTGTAGGTGTAAGCTAAGCTCAGCAGGGCAGACATAATGGTCAATCTGCTAGTCCTAGCCTAGACTGCGGTGAGGACACGGTAACTCTAAGAATCAGCAGTTTTGGGTTTGAATCCACTAAAAAGTGGTGAATTAAATTGTATCGCATGATTCCACTTTCGGCAATCGTATTTTAGACAGTGTCCACATCCCACACAGTCCCACAGAGTCGCCTTATGGGTACACAATGACCCCGATCATTCTATCAACAGCAAAGATGACAGGCTGAATGAAGTAAGCACACGTTAAGTGCGATCATTCTATCAACAGCAAAGATGACAGGCTGAATGAAGTAAGCACACGTTAAGTGCGATCATTCTATCAACAGCAAAGATGACAGGCTGAATGAAGTAAGCACACGTTAAGTGCGATCATTCTGTCAACAGCAAAGATGACGGGCTGAATGAAGTAAGCACACGTTAAGTGCGATCATTCTGTCAACAGCAAAGATGACGGGCTGAATAAAGTAAGCACACGTTAAGTGCGATCATTCTGTCAACAGCAAAGATGACGGGCTGAATGAAGTAAGCACACGTTAAGTGCGATCATTCTGTCAACAGCAAAGATGACGGGCTGATTGAAGTAAGCACACGTTAAGTGCGATCATTCTGTCAACAGCAAAGATGACAGGCTGAATGAAGTAAGCACACGTTAAGTGCGATCATTCTATCAACAGCAAAGATGACAGGCTGAATGAAGTAAGCACACTGTCACAGGGCAGCCTGTGATGAAACCGGGTAGAAAGTGTGGGTGGGGAGTTAATGAGTTGGGGTAGTAACTGCGCGATGTCGTATGTATGGTTATGCGTGGAAAGCGTGATTTTTGAACAGCATAGTTTGGCCAGCCAGTTTTGGGAATGTGTTCACTGTTAGGCAGAACACGTTTTGCAGAGTGATAGAGAAGACGTACGGTCTTAGTTCTCTGGGTATTTTGTTCTGGAAGTAAGGTTGGAACAGTTATTAACGTAAATAATAATTGGTTCTAGGGAAAGCCTAGTTGGAAATGTTACTGTGGTAGTAGCAAGCTCGAGGAAAAGTGTGAGCAAATAACTAAGTTTGTGAGTTTGTGGTAGGTTAGTGTCGAGGTTATTGTCCACTAACGGAAACTGCTACGCTCTGGATACCTTACTTGGAGTACTTTGTAGGCAAGCAGTCGGAAGTTCGCTAGCTACAGGTACTTTACAATCGAGCCGTTGGGTAAGTGTGATGGTGATCTTCCTTTACTGTGCTAATGACCGATGGCCGGCTGTTTGGGGTGTTGAACGATAGCTGTGCGTGAGGCTGGGGGAAGTATGGTTGCACTGAGGAGAGGAAGGGTGCGACTGAAGGAGGGAGAATGAGGGAGGAGAATGGGGGTGAAGTGTGATGAAGGTAGGATGGAAGTGGTTGCTGTTGTTGAGGTTGCGGTTGCTCAAGATGGATAATGTGTTGATGATTTCATGTATTCATTTGCAGCATTGTTCATTTCATGCATTCATAATGTCATTTAGTTTTTGAATTATGTGTTTGATTACAAGAGACAGTAAAAGTAGTCAAGGGAAGTGAAATGAACAGCAGTGGTGCTTCCTCAAGATACAGGAATTAGTTAGTGTAGTAGGGGGGGAGTGTGTGAGGAGGGAGGGGGACAGAATCGGGTGGACTTGACATTAACAATACGGCAAGCATGTTGCAGGTTCGAAAGTCTTTGTTCGTCGCTCGGAAGTTCGTCGAATTCTTCAGCGCGACGACGACGACGACATCCGGTCGTTGGACCCACATCATCATCGCCACCCGTTTGTCCACGTCCACGTTTGTGACATCCTCATTGTTCCACCACCCCATCTTTCCCGCGTGATCGTGACGTCTGTTGCGGGACCTAGCCTCGGCGTTCCAAGGTAGCCGACAGGAGGAGTCAGGCTGAGAGGCGTCGACGGCGGCAGGGCTGCCGCAACTACAGCATCATCATCATCATCATCGTCATCGTCGGCGGCGGAGGGAGTGGCGACACCACTACGCCTGGATTTAACAGCGACAGTCCGGTGACAACCACAAGGAGGGGCAGCTACTTTCCGGAGACATCAACGGGGACACCCTACTATCAGGTCGGCTTGTTCTTTGTTGTCCCCCTCTTGACACTTGCCCCCTCTGTGCTCGGACATTAGCGTTGCACAGTCGTTAGTTAGACGTGGTTGATCAGCAACCCCCGTTCATCTGACATTTCCATTTCATTGTTCATCGACCCATTGATTGTTCCATCACCATTTTTCTCGTTTCATGTGTAAATGTTGTATATGTATGAGTGTGTGGTATGAATGAATAAATAGCTTGAAAGTTGTATATATAATTGTTGTGTTATCATCACTTCACGTTTGCGGGAAACTGTCATTCTGTCTGGGTTGTCTGCGTGTGTAAGGTGTTTGTTTGTGGCGTCTACCCAGGGGGAGTCGTGGCGGTGACACACACCTTAAGTGCGATCATGGTGGTTCAGTGGTCGACTGTGAGGCAATATTCACGTGGTAAATAAATAAAATTAATCATATAATTACA
>CM072514.1:17710569-17725569 GCA_036898135.1 Oncomelania hupensis
CTTAACCACAGCCCAAGACTAGAACAGCTGTCCCAGTGCAAAGCACTTTAAGTGATGGGTTTGTCTAAGACTTCTTGCCTTCTCACTGTTATTGATGTTGAACATAGCGCGCTTTGTCAATGCCATGGTAGCATTCTCAGTGTGCGTTATAGGCCCTTTGTTGACCTGTTGTGTTCTTGGATCCGTCTGTTGATGATGCTTGCCTTTATCTCGTGTATTCATCCTCTCATCTTTCAACTTCAGCCTGTCCCACTCCACCACAGTACTGCCATTGGTCTTTGCTAGCAGTTTGTGTTTTTGTTTTGTTTTGTGTTGTTGTTGATGGTTTTTTTTTGCTGGACTTCATGTCCTCTTAAGGCATAGTCTATATCTAAAATAAACACAGTGTGAAAATTGCTCGTATTCACTTGCCTTCCATCACACAACCAATTAATCAACCGACGATCATCTTCATCGACGTCATAATCATCACCATCATCGGACTCCTCGACCCTTTCGGTTGCTGCGTAGTGCGGCCTGCCATTTGACGTCCCCCAGTTGACTAGGACGCAGTGTCATGTTAGCTGGATGAGGCGCGGACAACGTTTATCCATAAGCTTCACTGACCTATAACGTTTCCTCTGCGGACCGCTGGCAGATGGAGGAAAAAGCCGCCTCGGTTATTTAACGGTCCCAGAAATCCCAGAATGCACGTCGGTTTCATTTCCGTTGCCCTGGTTACCGATGGACTATTGGTTGGGACTGGCGGACTTCTGTATTCATTGTTCATTCTCCCTTCCTTTGTAGTCTCATTGACGTCTACGTACAATGGTCCCAGGAGGCTCTGTAAGCTAGCATTGTAGGCAGGACTACTTCTTTAGCAGGGAAAATAAGATATAGATCTACATTGTGTGGGTGCCAAAGCCATAGAAATGCCTAGATCCAATTTGGTGGTCTTTCTCCTCTGTGACTGCCGTCATTAGCTTGACTTCATGTCGGTGGTGTGTTGTGGGGATTCAGGTCATTTTCTGACAGAAACTTACGGTACAACATACATGGCCTGTAAAATGTGCAAATCTGCAAATGAGTTGGTAAATATATATGTAAACGTGAGTAGGTAAGTGAATAGGTAAACATGAGAAGATGAATAACTAGGTCAACTTGAGTATGTAAATAGGCTTAAATAGGTACACGTAAGTAAATGAATGTACTGAACCATCAATGCTAATAACGCTTACAAATGTACGTGGGCAGAAGACGGAAGAACACATACATGGAATGGGCAAAGACGTCATCTTCACTAACACAACACTTTGTTAAGTGTGAGAGGCGTACAGCAATAGTAATAATAATAATAATAATAATAATAATAATAATAATAATAATAATAATAATAATAATAATAATAATAATAATATTAATAATAATAATAATGCAGGATCCTGTCACGCGCTTTTTTTTCAATCGAACTCAAAGCGCGGCGATCTCAAAACATTACTTTTACATAAGGCGGAAGATAAACCAATTTTCATTTTGGGGAAATGTAGGTTGACTGCAACAAATATCATTATTAAAGAGAGTGGGGTAACCGGAGGAAACCCTCAGTGTCCTGAAAAGTCTGGTACCTACGTCACGTCAGTTGGTGCCATGCGGGGTTAGAACCCGCGACCTTCGACCTAGGAAACCAGCGCTCTACCCACTGAGCTGCCTGGCCACTCCCAGGTCAGCTTGTAGATCTTCTACCTCCACACAGCCCGCCTACATCTTTCTATTATTCATATTACCATTACACGCACACACACACACACATACTCACGCACGCACGAATACACGCAAACGCACCCACGCACCCACCCACACACACGCACAGCCGAGGTTACACAGTATTATCATGACTTTCCCGAAACGCCACATACGTTGTGCTGACAATGGGTCATATTTCGTCCCCATTTTTTAAGTACTTTGCAGTGTCCGAACCCTAACCCAAACCCTAACTCTAACCCTAACCCAGCCCTAACCCTAACGGATCATTGTTCTGACGACAAAACAAGTAGGCATGTCAATACAAGTTATGTAGATGTTCACTGTTTTGCCCAGATAATACTGTGTAAACAAGGACCCACCTTTACACACACACACCTACACACACACACGCGCGCGCGCGCGCATTGACACACACAAACCTCAGGCGAGAGCTGTACAGCACTCAGCACTATAATCATAGGTAGGGGTAATAATAATAATAATAATAATAATAATAATAATAATAATAATAATAATAATAATAATAATAATAATAATAATAATAATAATAATACAGGATGCTATACGCGCCTTTCCCCAAATCATTCAGGCTCAAAGCGCGGCGATCTATACCAACATACACGCTCACCTGTCTCATACACCCTCACACACACACCAAACACACATCCATCACTCAAACAGGTGGTGTAAAGGCAGGGGGATCGCTATTAGAAGACGGAAAGAAAATCGAATTTTTTTTTAATTTTTTTTTTATATTGACTGCATCCTGTACCATTATTGAAGGGAGGGAGGAAAACGGAGTGCCCAGAGAAAACCCTCGGTGATCTCAATAGTCTCGTACCTAAGGCACATACGTTCGCCCTTTGCGGGAATCGAACCCGCGACCTTCGGCATAGGAAACCGGCGACTTATCCACTGCGCCACGAGGCCACCCCCCGCTCTTCCATCCACCCTGCCCCCCTCTCACACTCTGGTTCCCTGATTTCAGCTCACGGGTTTCAGTTCGGCGCCCGACATCAAATGTAGTTTGGATAATGGATGGAGGCCAGCTGCAGTAGCCCGGTTTGTAGTACTAGTGGACAAAACAGCAGTAGACTTACTAACTGGTGTAAATAGTGTCAGTAAATAATCCACATGCGATTTCAAAGCAGGCAAGCAACAGAAGCCCTAGTTCAGTAACCACAAGGACTAAGAGAGACTTCCAACTTGAGGTGGCCTTGTAGTTATTCCCCACAGGGTACATTCTGTCCTACATTTGCCTGATATCACTGGTGTTTTGAGAAGCTGTCGCCAGCTTATTACTCCAAACTTAACAACACCATAACTTTACCCTACTACAGTTCACACTGGAGGTGTCTAAAAGCAAACCCACCTATTGCAGTCCTCGGAGATGTGTATACTCCCTTTCTCCAAGTCCTCTTTTTTTGTATGAATTTACTTAGTTGTTCTTATATAGCGCTTCTCCAGCTCAAGAGCTGCTCAAGGCGCTGGCTGACACAGGATCTAACTCAAGCCGGCGGCGGCGGCGCCTAAGTAGATCACCGTCTGACTCTCCAGACAACGCTTTGTATGTCGCTGGCACTCCAGCACCCCGGACATGAGCCATATTTAAAGTCCGTGCAATTAAATGCGTGCCTGTAAAAAGAAGACCTCGGTTTATACTCTCGTGTATCTTCAAGTTTCTTCAAGCGCGTATAACGCAACCACATAATATGGAAGGTGCCAAGCCTTAAATTAAGGAAGTGTCATCATCCTATCCTATCCTATCCCGTAACTCGAAAGTCATTAGGGTACCACAAATGATCGTTTAACCAGCATACTTTGTCTTTCTCTGTCCTCAGCAACCCTCATGGCTTCGCTCAGTGTCAAACCTGTCCATTCTCGAATGTTGTCCTCCCACCTCTTTTCCTGTCTACCTTTTCTTCTGCCTTCTTGCACCGTGCCTTGCAGGATGGTCTTTGCCAGGCCTGATGCTCTGGTGAGGTGGCCATAGCATCGGAGTTTCCGTTTCTTCACACCGCTGTGAGCATGTCATCACACATTTTTGTACAAACTGGGATAGCAGACGAAGACTGTCACATTGTAACTCATTCACTACAGATGCTCCCTTCCTATTCTTTCTGTTTCAAGTTTGATATCATTTTTAGTTCATGGAGTGGGATGGAAAGGTGAGGGTGAATTTGTTGATGAAATTCCCTGTCTTGAGTGGTAATGTCAATGACATTTTGCCTCTCCTAATTCACCCGCTGCTCAAAGCAACCTTTCCACTTTCTGCCAGGCTGCATCCTATCCCTAAGCATCTTTCATTTGGGATGGTAGCAGAGACGGGAGGATGAACTGGGGGAGGGCAGAGAGAGAGAGAGAGAGAGAGAGAGAGAGAGAGAGAGAGAGAGAGAGAGAGAGAGAGAGAGAGAGAGAGCGGAAGTGAACACGATAGAAATGTCGTCAGTTTGATCGTTGTAAAACAGAAGTGAAGTTTGAAATGTGAACTACCACTTCTGTAATAACCATCTTCAACGGTGACCATAATTCACTACGAACGTATTTTAAACCACACCACAATTTGACGTCTTTTATTTGAAATTCCAACAGACAGCTGACGTGGCGGCACTAGGGAGAAACCATTTAAACGTCACAACCATTTACAGACGTCATCACTAATAAAAGGACGTCATGGAATCAGCTTTGCATTACTGCCCTGAAAGACCCGGGTCAGACAAGATGTCAAGTATGCAGCTTACACTGGAAACACTTTTGAACAGTATTTTGAGCCTTCTTGTTCTTGCTCTTGTTTTTATTCTTCTTTTTAAAAAAACACCAAAAAAAAAAACACACACACATCAACAACACTTATCTTCTTTTTAAACAAACTCTTCAACTTCTTGTTCTTCTTAAAATAACTCTTCAACTGGTTGTTCTTTTTGTTCTTCTTAAAATAAATCTTCTTCCTTTTCTTACTGTTCTTCTTAAAAATAACTCTTCAACTTCTTTTTCTTATTGTTCTTCTTACAAAAAATAAATCTTTTTCTTTATTTCCTTATTTAATTGTTGTTATACAGTACATGGCAAAAATAAGGCAGTAGGCTCACATGTACATGGCAAGATATACTCGTACACTAAAAACCAGTGGCAGCAGACGAGAGACGTTAGTGTCTTTCCTATCATATTCTACTGCTAAGCGATGTTATGAAACCAGTAATATGTCCCACAAACACGTATCTTACTTTAAAAAATGTGTCTTGAATGGAGCAGTGATATTTTATTTGGAATGTCCGCCTTTCTCTACATCACAGGAAACGGCGTTATGGAGACGCAGAACAACAAGGACCAAAGTTGGTCGTGATGGAACAACAAGGGGCAGGAACTGAGGGCCAAACTAACTGACTCCCCTCCCCTTCCTCACTTCTCTCTCTCTCTCTCTCTCTCTCTCTCTCTCTTCCCCCATTTCACCCTCCACCGACTGATTTCACTGCCTACCCCCAACACTTTCTGAACCCACTGTGTTACACTCAATTCGATATTGGTGTTTTCTATCAGTATCTGATTCAGCCCCAATGCTGAATTCCTGATAGGGTGTAACTCAGATTCGTTTATCCACGCAGCCCGCTCAAGCAGGATGCTTCTTCAGGCAAACCGCTTCGACTTCACCTATGTAGAAAGGGGTGTTGACATGAATCTTCGCAACTGGCGCTTTCAAACATTTGCTGTCGGCCATAAGTGTCCATTTTGAATCGCCAGTGAACTGTTCTTTAGCGATTAGGTCTTCTCTGACGATGACCCCACTACAGCCAGAGTCTCTTAAGACAGTCACTTCATGATTTCCGACGCGTCCCTTTGAAACAGGCATGTTCTGGACGGTCACAGCTGCGCTGGCGACGACGGGGATGGATTTTCCGTTGGCAAGGAGAAGTTGGCCATCGGTCATGCACTCTTGCACGTCCGCAGGGGTAGCTGTGCGCTCGGTCTCACTCGGAAGAATGACGCTCCCGCCGCACACCTGATGGTCAGATCTACTGGTTTGCCGTTGATTGGAGAACCGCCTCTGCCGGTTGCCCGCCGCTGCGTTGTCCGTACTGCTCCGCTGTCCGCTACTTTTGTTTTGAGGACAATTAGCCGCCCTGTGGTCTGTAGCGTTGCAGGTGAAACAGCCTCTTGAATGCCCTTCCCTGGGAGGAGGCGTGGAGTCCGTCTGTCTCTGGCTCGTCTGGCTCCCTTGGACCTGGTTCCCATGGTTTGCAGTCTTCTGAAAATGTTTCGTCGCGCTGGGTGGCCCCAGGGTTTTCCCATGAGCGATAAGATATCTTTCAGCAGCCTCAGTCACATCTTTAAGCGTCTGCAGCTTTTGTTCTTCTAAGTGGGTCGCTAGGTCCTTGTGACAGGCATTGAGAAATTGTTCCTTCACGATCAGGTCATGGAGACTGTCGTAAGACTTAATTTCGCCTGATAACTCCACCCACTTGTGTAGATATGACGACAGGCGCTCCACAAACTGCTTTGGCGTTTCGTCTGACTTAGGCCGGCATTCACGGAAGCGTTTACGGTAGCCCTTCTCTGTAAAGTTGTAGCACTGCAACAGGGCCTCTTTCAAGACGTCGTAGTTTTTGGCGTCATCTTTCGACAGTCTGGTGTAAACTTCGAGAGCTTGCCCCGTCAGAAGTGCACTCAGTCGAATTGCCCAGTCTTGAGGTTGCCAGTTAGAGCTTTCAGCGAACCTTTCGAATCTCGCCAGATAACTGTCAATCTGGTCCTTCCCGTCGACGAAAATTGGCAATTTTGGAGCCGTATGGTCGTTGGTGACTTGTGGCGCATGCTGATTGTTTTGGATACGCGCCAACTCTAGCTGGTACTGACGATCTCTTTCTTGCTGCTGCTGTTCAATTTCCAGACGCTTCAGTTCAAATTCTCTTTCTTCACGGCGACGCTGCTCTTCCTTTTCTAGACGCTTCTCTTCTAATTCTCTTTCTTCACGGCGACGCTGCTCTTCTAATTCTCGTTCTTCGCGCCATCGCTGTTCTTCTCTTTCTTCACGCAATATTCTCTCCTGGCATTTGACGTACTCCGTCAGCTGTTTGCCTTTCAGATTCAATTCAATCCCTCTCTGCCAGAAGTCAGCCATCTTGATGCTTCTGGAAAGTTCTTTTCTGGAAAGTTCTTTTCTGGAAAGTTCTTTTCTGGAAAGTTCTTGACTGGAAGGTTCTTTTTCTAGAAAGTTCTTGACTGTGCTGTACCTTTCTAGACTGTTCTAGAACAGCACGCTTTCTGCAGTAGCGCTGATGCTTGCCACTAGTCGCCTTCGCTGAGGCAGGCCCCGCTGTCCTCGTCGTATGCGACGCTGCACCACGCTGGTGTTGATGTGCACGCTCCTGTGCTGAAGTAGACGCGACGTCCTCTCGTCGCTCTCTGTAACACTGGCGATATAGCTCCGAGACTGTCCCTCGACGTAGTCCTGCGGCAGCCACGTAGTCCCGATCTGTTGTTCGCTCACGAAGCAACTCTCAGCGACTACATGCCCTTGCAGTCAACCCGAATCTATCGGATGTAGTCCCAGTATGTTGGCCCCTCTCGACGCAACTCGTTGGCGGCTACCCTCGATGACTACCTCTCGTAACGTTGACTCGCTTGTTGTCGCAGTTGAACCCTTGGCTATGGCGTGAATCGCGGCTTGACCCCCAAAATGTTACACTCGGTTTGATATTGGTGTTTTCTATCAGTATCTGATTCAGCCCCAATGCTGAATTCCTGATAGGGTGTAACTCAGATTCGTTTATCCACGCAGCCCGCTCAAGCAGCATACAAGTCACAAAGTCGACGTATGAAGTTTTCCACTTTTATTCAGCACACATCAACAACTGCATACAATCGCTCAATCGTCTTTCCACTCTCAAATTTACTTTCCAACTAACAACAACTTCAACTCTCCTATTTTTGAAATAGCGCGGCACTTAAATAGTCTCTTGATACTCCCGAATAACCTGGATCAATCTCGTTTGACGCAATTTAACCAATCGCTTCTAACTTCGTCATTACTGTCTTACGTTATACATATTTTCTTCTCCTTCCGGAACGTCTTCTTGCTTCGACATGTATCGGGAAATTTCTATCGAGAGTAAACACGCAGATCCAGAAAATTCTACAACAATATCGACTAACGAAAATTATCAACGTTATACAAAGCCTCTCCTAACAACAATGCAAACTCAAATCAAAGGTAAATAAACTCCATCATTGAATACTTTGCAAAACGAAACGATTAGATCTATCGTGCGCGCTTCCGACATACTTTCGTACGCGTTTCAACGTAACACACTGATTCTCCCTTCCTCACCCCCCCCTTCCTCTGACCGACTAACTCTCTCACCCACCCTTCAACCCCTTCCGAACCCACCAATGTATCTCAGTGTGGAATTGTTGTCTGAACAAGGAAGTAAGACGGCAAGCCGTTCATATGCATTTCCAGACATTAGCACACACCGCCCACAAATCAGCATTTTCAAATGTGTTCATTTTGCTGGCGGTGTCGTTCCTCTGCTTTATCCTAACGAAGCCAAGGGACAACTTGCAATGATCGGCCACTATCTCAAATATCTGCCAGCCAAAAATTATCAAACTCGGATCAGACAATTTTTAGTTAAAGCGCAAGACGTGCTTACAAAATGGTGGCACAGTGACCTTGACCTTTGACAAAGTACAAATACCATTGATCTAACAGGCCTAATAGTGCTTCAAGTATCCACCAAGTGAACATGTTCAGTGGTTCAAGTATCCACCAAGTGAACATGTTCAGTGGTTCAAGTATTCACCAAGTGAACATGTTCATGCTTAAAGTATCCACAAAGTGAACATGTTAAGTGCTTAAAGTATAAACCAAGTGAACATGTTCAGTGGTTCAAGTATCCACCAAGTGAACATGTTCAGTGGTTAAAGTATCCACCAAGTAAACATGTTCAGTGGTTAAAGTATCCCCGAACTGAACATGTTCAGTGGTTCAAGTATCCACCAAGTAAACATGTTCAGTGGTTAAAGTATCCCCCAAATGAACATGTTCAGTGGTTCAAGTATCCATCAAGTGAACATGTTCAGTGGTTCAAGTATCCACCAAGTAAACATGTTCAGTGGTTCAAGTATCCACCAAGTGAACATGTTCAGTGGTTCAAGTATCCACCAAGTGAACATGTTCAGTGGTTAAAGTATCCACCAAGTGAACATGTTCAGTGGTTAAAGTGTCAAGGAAGTAAACATGTTCAGTGGTTAAAGTATCCACCAAGTGAACATGTTCAGTGGTTAAAGTATCCACGAAGTGAACATGTTCAGTGGTTAAAGTATCCACCAAGTGAACATGTTCAGTGGTTAAAGTATCCACCAAGTAAACATGTTCAGTGGTTAAAGTATCCACCAAGTGAACATGTTCAGTGGTTAAAGTATCCACCAAGTGAACATGTTCAGTTTCGATTCAGTTAGTATTGAGATAAGGCAGAAAATATGTTTTGAACAAAATGAGAAATTCTGAACGACGGATCGACCGATAGATCGACCCCCGGAGTGCAACTGAAGGTCGGACCATGATGTGGAGTGCAACTGAAGGTCGGACCATGATGTGGAGTACAGCTGAAGGTCGGGCATGATGTGGAGTAAAACTGAAGGTCGGACATGATGTGGAGTACAACTGAAGGTCGGGCATGATGTGGAGTAAAACTGAAGGTCGGACATGATGTGGAGTACAACTGAAGGTCGGACCATGATGTGGAGTACAACTGAAGGTCGGACATGATGTGGAGTACAACTGAAGGTCGGACATGATGTGGAGTGCAACTGAAGGTCGGACCATGATGTGGAGTACAACTGAAGGTCGGACCATGATGTGGAGTACAGCTGAAGGTCGGACATGATGTGGAGTACAACTGAAGGTCGGACATGATGTGGAGTACAACTGAAGGTCGGACCATGATGTGGAGTACAACTGAAGGTCGGACATGATGTGGAGTACAACTGAGGGTCGGACATGATGTGGAGTAAAACTGAAGGTCGGACATGATGTGGAGTACAACTGAAGGTCGGACATGATGTGGAGTACAACTGAAGGTCGGACATGATGTGGAGTACAACTGAAGGTCGGACATGATGTGGAGTACAACTGAAGGTCGGACATGATGTGGAGTACAACTGAAGGTCGGACCATGATGTGGCGTACCGGTATACCAAAACTTTAAAAAAAATTCGCTTCAGCCGTTTGTGAGATATTGAACAAAATGTGCTTAGCAACAAAATGATTCCAGTGACCTTGACCTTTGCAGTAGAGCAAATATGATGGGCCCGTGAGGCAGGCCATTAACGTAGGTAAAGTTTCGATGAGGTTTGGTCTAAATCCGTTCAGCGGTTTTTGAGATATGGCGTCCTAACGACCGACCCACTGACAGACAGACCGACTCGCCCATATTTGACTCATTCCATCACCCCCTCGCCCTACCCCTCCCCTCGACTCTTTCAAAGTATGTGGAGATAAGTGTGGAGATAAGTGTGGAGATACACAAAGAAGATTGAGCGCAAGCATTTACCCTACCAAGTACAAGGTCACAATTCTGTTTCAATTTCAAGTCTTCGGAGAGCAATTTTCATTTTAGTTTATTTTATTTGTGGGGGATGGGTGGGGGTGAGAGAGGGGGCGGACGGATGGTGGGGAGGGGTAAACGCTATTTTCAATTCTGGCAAACTCAATTTTAGAGGGTTTGTGGATAAAAGGGAGAGTGAATATCTTTGGAATCGATTTCTTACATCGTGCCTGCATTCTGTGCTATTCACATTGCGAACTGTCAAAAATAGTATTCAAGGGAAACAGGAGTAGGACACTGTTGTCCATGTAAGGGAGGATTTAGATTTGTCTTATAAAAGCGCGAATTTTCAAAGTAAGGGGTACTCTTCTGTACCTTAAAGAGGTTGGTATTTGCAATGAGACATGTCCCGGAAAACGTGAAAGCGCAGATAATAGTGCAACTTTGTACGATGAAGTCGTGCAGTTGTCACGCCTGTGTAGGTCACTACTGCAAAACACCTACAAAAGCAGCAGCAGCAGCAACAACAGAATTAGGACTAACATCAGCAACACCAATGATGACAAACCACAGACTTTACTGTTGCAATAGTTTAGAAACAAACATCAACGACGACGACATCGAAACAGAAGAAAAAAAACAAGAAGACAGCACTGTACACGTGAAGCGGGATCAGCGTTTGTAATACCAGATTTTAATATAACAGAATTTATTTTTTAGATAAAAGATATTATATTTTTACCGCTGAAGTAGTTGCGATATTAATGGCTCTTATTACTTCTAATCTATTTAAGCCTATGAATATATTTAATATAGTTATATCTGTAGATTCAATGTCTGCTTTACAGGCACTGGATTCAAATTGTCATGATAAAAAAAAAATAATTTTGGAAATTAATACTAGTATTTACGGTTTGACTACTAACGGTATACGGTACTCAAGTGAACTTTTGCTGGATTCCTTCACGATAATGATTGGGTTGATCGTGCTGCAAACGCTTGGTGCTTCAAATATATAACTCTCAGGCAATAACGATACCGTTGTCTTCTAAACAAATTCAAAGCTCTGTAGAAAATAAATTTGTAAAATCGATGAAATACAATTTCAGTTGTGATAAACGTTGTGGAATTGCCAGGTTAGTTGTAAGCATGTCACATAGAATAATTCTAAACTCAATTAAAACCAAATATTGTAACATGTGAATTGCCTATGTAGTGAAACTGTATCTTTAAAACACGCATTACTTAAACGTGCAGTCGTATATTTGTTCTTGTTTGCCAACTGATTTACAAACTATGTTCTGTTTATAACATAAGTTTGGATCTGAGCGTTAGGTTAATAAAAGTTTTTATTGATTCTTTAGTAGCTCGGTTTATATGATTAAGTTTTCGTTGTCGTTCTTATTTATGTGTGTGGTGTGTGTGTGGGTGTGAGAGAGAGATAGAGAGAGTGTTACGTTGAAACGCGTACGAAAGTATGTCGGAAGCGCGCACGATAGATCTAATCGTTTCGTTTTGCAAAGTATTCAATAATGGAGTTTATTTACCTTTGAATTGAGTTTGCATTGTTGTTAGGAGTGGTTTTGTATAACGTTGATAATTTTCGTTGGTCGATATTATTGAAGAATTTTCGTGATCTGTCGATAGAAATTTCCCGATGGATATCGAAGGTCGTGAATGTTCCCGGAAGTAGAGGAAATAGGTATGACGTAAGTCAGTGATGACGATCTTTAGTTCGATTGGTGGCAGTACGTCATTTCTACCATGTACCAAAATGTTCCAGAAAAGAGAGAGGTTATTTAATAGTGTGCCGAGTTGCTGTTGGGAGAGAGTAAAGTTGTTGATAGTGATTTGGAAAGTTGCTGTGAAAGTTGTTGAGTTGAATTGAGAATTGTATGCAGTTGTTGATGTGTGCTGAATAAATGTGGAAAACTTCATACGTCGACTTTGTGACTTGTATGCTGCTTGAGCGGGCTGCGTGGATAAACGAATCTGAGTTACACCCTATGAGGAATTCAAGCATCGGGGCTGAATCAGATACTGATAGAAAACACCAACATCGAATTGAGTGTAACAGAGAGAGAGAGTTTTGTTTGTTTTGTTACAAATAATAATAATAAATAATAAATAATAATTAAAAAAAATTAATAATAAAAATAACAACAACAACAACAACAACAACAACAACAACAACAACAACAACAAAACAACAGGCAATTTATACAGCGCTTTCCAAAATCCCAAAGCGCTTTACACAAACAAATGTAAACACAACATGCGTACACTGGTCAATAACACGCAACCACACACGTATCCCCACACCCAAAAACACTCAATCAGGGCGCCTAAGAAAAGGCCTCTCTAAAAAGATGCGTCTTCAAACCCTCGTCTGCAGGCTGTCGATCATTCCCAGTGCTTGGGCCTTCAGCTTGGAACTCTCTCTCTCTCTCTCTCTCTCTCTCTCTCTCTCTCTCTCTCTCTCTCTCTCTCTCTCTCTCTCTCTCTCTCTCTCTCTTTCTCTCTCTCTTCGCAGCTCTCCGAATACAGCCACTTTCAAGTCCAGCTTAAAAAAAAAATAATCTCTTCCTCAAAAATGTCTGATCTCGTCCCCCATCACCAGAATCGTTCCGTCTTTTCTGATTCAGACCACGGCCGTCACTCCGCACACCCCCAACCCCGTCACTCCTTATCTGCTCTCCTCCTCCTCCCTCTCCCGTCTTTGATATTTTACCTGTAAATATTCTTTTTTATGTTTGTATTTTGTCTTTACATAGTTCATTAGTCTCTTGCTTTTTTTTGGACTTCTTTTTGTATGTATTTTTATGTTAACGTTAAGTATAAATACGTGAGAACTGTGCTTTGGTCTGATGTCATTAGGAAAAAGCGCTATATAAATACACCTATTATTATTATTATTATTATTATTATTATTATTATTATTATTATTATTATTATTATTATTATTATTATTATTATTATTATGATTATTATGATTATTATTATTATTATTATTATTATTATTATTATTATTATTATTATTATTATTATTAGTGTGAGTACGTCTTATCACTTTGATGAAGAAGGCGTTAATAAAACAACCAACCAACCAACCAACATTACACGACAGCACCAACAACCAAGACCACGGTAATATATGCACCAACGCTTTATTTACAACACTTCAAAGCCCATCAATATAGCACACAGGCTTTCAGGAACAACGTGTAAACAATATCAGACCAAAAATGGTTTTCACCAAAATAGCCTTGACGTCATATATAATGCAAGAGTGTATCTACACAATTGTTTTGCCATCCATACCTCACATCTCTGTGACGCCTGGGGCCCGCTCTGTCCCGCTACAGCCCTGGTATCCAGCACCTAATCCAACAGCATTGCAACATAAGCCCCTATGGCCCGGGATGGATTTACCTGTAATTGGATCTTACTCCACAATTTTCTAGGGAAATTTACTGGCTTTGGGGTACGATTAAATGTTTATACGACAATTTTGTTAGCGCTGTTGCTGTGGTACGCTTTTTAATATGACCAGTGTTGTACTGGAATGTACTGTTTGTATGGTATAATGGCACTTGCCGGTGGACTGTGATACCCAAATAGACGCTGTCTCAGATGGAAACCTTAATCCAATATTTAGCTGAACATCTTCCTATATGCTTGCGAAGCATGGACCCTCACAGCAGATCTCCAACGAAGAATACAAAGCATGGAGATGAGGTGCTACAGAAGACTTCTGTGCATTTCCTATACCCAACACATCACCAACGTTGAAGTCCGACAGACCATCACACAAGCCATTGGACAACACGATGACCTGCTCACAGTGGTGAAGAAACGGAAACTCCGATGGTATGGCCACGTCACCAGATCATCAGGCCTTGCAAAGACCATTCTGCAAGGCACAGTGCAAGGAGGTAGAAGAAGGGGGAGACCGAAAAAGAGGTGGGAGGACAACATTCGAGAATGGACTGGTTTGACACTGAGCGAAGCCATGAGGGCTGCTGAGGACAGAGAAAGATGGAGTATGCTGGTTAAGCGATCATCTGTGGTGCCCCTACGACCTTCGGGTAATGGGACAGGATAGGATAGCTGAACTCAGGTCCATTTGTGCTAGGAAAGTGCGGCAACCGCAGTGCACGGCAGCAGATATTAATGAGCCTTCTCTGCACACATCGTGTTATAGCTAAAGTGAAGTGGAGCATGTGTATGCGTGACAAAGCACTTCAGGAAGGTGAGGGTTATAAACAGCCTTTGTTTTGTGATGGGGCCAACAGTGAAGCATGTGTATGCGTAACAAAGCACTTCAGGAAGGTGAGGGTTATAAACAGCCTTTGTTTTGTGATGGGGCCAACAGTGAAGCATGTGTATGTGTAACAAAGCACTTCAGGACGGTAAGGGTGATAAACAGCCTGTGTTTTGTGATGGGCCAACAGTGAAGCATGTGTATGCGTGACAAAGCACTTCAGGCAGGTGAGGGTTATAAACAGCCTTGGTTTTGTGATGGTCCAACAGTGAAGCATGTGTATGCGTGATAAAGCACTTCAGGAAGGTGAGGGTTATAAACAGCCTTTGTTTTGTAATGGGGCCAACAGTGAAGCATGTGTATGCCTAACAAAGCACTTCAGGAAGGTGAGTGTTATAAACAGCCTTGGTTTTGTGATGGGGCCAACAGTGAAGCATGTGTATGTGT
>CM072514.1:17730569-17758069 GCA_036898135.1 Oncomelania hupensis
TCAACGGACCTGGATTCAGATACCTAGTAAAGTGGCGAAAGAAGGGCAGCCTTATGTGGGAAACCAGCACTGTGGATGACCCCTTACAGACGGTGTATCAGCAAGAGGTCTCCGATGTCTACGGGCTGTATGAAGTGCAGGTCAAAGCGCAGAACGACATGGGCCAAAGCCACCAGCCCGCTTTCGTCTATATTGGTAGATCAGGAGAGTCCGGTAGGTGTAGTTATTAATTGCTTGCTGTTTGTTACTGACAGAAATTCATTTGTAAAGTCACGGCTCCAAACGATATCGGTCCCCCCCTCCCCCTCTCCCCTCCTTTGTTTAGCTTGGTAGATAGGGGAATGGAGCATGTTTATAATGTAGTGTGGTTAGTTAGTTAATATGTCAGTTCATTAGTTAACATTATGGATTGATGTTAGGTTCTTACATTACATGGTTATTGCTTTAGGTCCAGCGGACTCTTCCGAGCCAAATCAGGACCAGTGTTAGGTTCTGCCGGCTCCGCTGCTCGATTACTTCACATAACATGTGTATATCATATGCTTACGTTCTTGAATTTCATGTTTAGCATCGTTTGCAATGCCCTTCTTTTCTTCCCTTAGTCTAGTAAATAGACGTTAATCAAACAAACACAATACCGTATGTTAAATTTTAGAAGAATGAACTTTGAAGTTTAACGTCTACACCCACCATTGGCGATATGGCAGACGGGGATAACCCTCCCAGGGAAAGAGGGGTAGGGACCTGAATCAACACTGAACCACCAGAGCAATCATACTGTGTACTGCTAAAAAGAACAGTAAAAATGGCCACTTGTTTATTTCTTCCACCGCGGGGTTGGAAGGTAAGTCATCGGTGTGCCAGGCACACGTCCTACCACTTGAGCTACCGCAGTGGGATTGATTTCTTGCCATTAGATTTCAACAGTAGCACAATTTGCCATCGCTTTTAAACGAACCAATAGAGCGAGCCTTGCGGTGCTGAACTGATGTGAAGAAATCCTAGTCGGGGTGTGCTGGTCTGGACTTATGTGCAGGATAATTGCGTGCGTTGCTAATAGTTGTGTGTGTTTGTGTTTGGCAGAACCGGTAGTGAGCCCCAAGGACTTGCTAATAGTTGTGTGTGTTTGTGTTTGGCAGAACCAGTAGTGAGCCCCAAGGACTTGCTAATAGTTGTGTGTTTGTGTTTGGCAGAACCGGTAATGAGCCCCAAGGACTTGCTAATAGTTGTGTGTGTTTGTGTTTGGCAGAACCGGTAGTGAGCCCCAAAGACTTGCTAATAGTTGTGTGTTTGTGTTTGGCAGAACCGGTAGTGAGCCCCAAAGACTTGCTAATAGTTGTGTGTGTTTTTGTTTGGCAGAACCGGTAATGAGCCCCAAGGACTTGCTAATAGTTGTGTGTGTTTGTGTTTGGCAGAACCGGTAGTGAGCCCCAAGGACTTGTTAATAATTGTGTGTGTTTGGCAGAACCGGTAGTGAGCCCCAAGGACTTGTTAATAGTTGTGTGTGTTTGGCAGAACCGGTAGTGAGCCCCAAGGACTTGCTAATAGTTGTGTGTGTTTGTGTTTGGCAGAACCGGTAATGAGCCCCAAGGACTTGCTAATAGTTGT
This sequence comes from Oncomelania hupensis, assembly GCA_036898135.1. Taxonomy (NCBI): domain Eukaryota; kingdom Metazoa; phylum Mollusca; class Gastropoda; order Littorinimorpha; family Pomatiopsidae; genus Oncomelania; species Oncomelania hupensis. Next base: position 17,732,178 of record CM072514.1, read on the forward strand.
GTGTGTTTGTGTTTGGCAGAACCGGTAGTGAGCCCCAAGGACTTGTTAATAATTGTGTGTGTTTGTGTTTGGCAGAACCGGTAGTGAGCCCCAAGGACTTCAGGCTGAATCCCAACCATCCGCCGGAACCCAACAAGGCCTACTTTATCTGGGAAGCAGTCAACACCTCCGTCGCCATCATTAATGGAAAATTCTGTGGATACAAGGTACAGGCTATTTAGTTCACTTTTTAAATGACAAAACACTATTGTTCCACTGGGCGTAGTGTTAATATTATTCATTAGTGTGGTTACTACTCCTTGGGATGACAGTATAAACCGATGTTTAGCCTATGCACACACGCATTCCATCGCACGAACTTTAAAGATCCTGACGCTCATATCCTAGACAAGTGAGTGCCAGCTACACAGATACACCCAGCACGCACTAGGTCCCTTCTGCCCATCCCCTGTCGCCCAGGACTGTACTCAAAGGCTGCAGGTGGTCGCTTTAGGCGGCTTGAGTTAGATCCTGTATCGGCCAGCGCCTTAAGCGGCTCTCGAGCTGGAAAAGCGCTACATATTGTCTTTTATATTTTACTTGTAAATATTATTTTTCATGTTTGTATTATGTCTTTGCATAATTCATTAGAGTCTCGTTTTTGTTTCACTTCTTTTCGTATGTGTTTCGATGTTAACGTTAAGTATGCGTGAGAACTGCCCTTTGAACTGATGTCATTAGAAAAAAGCGCTATATAAATACCATTATTATTATTATTATTATTATTATTATTATTATTATTATTATTATTATTATTATTATTATTATTATTATTATTATTATTATTATAGTGATTACATAAATAAAGAAATACTTGTGATAACTTGCAGTTTAACAGTAACACATTTATAGGCTCAAAAATGTGTAGCTCTACGGGACTGTTAAATGTGGATTAGTACGGAATGTGTTGGAGACATGTGGGCGATGCCAGGCAGAGGTGGAAAATATATTGGACAAGTGGTTAGAGCGGTGTACGTAGTGTTAGACTCAGGTGGTTTGAAGCCGCCAACATTACAATAGTTCACAGCACAGGCCGTCTTACTGGTCACAGATGTGTGGTGACCGTCTCATCACATTGTCGTCAGTCAAACTTTGGTTAATATCTCAATTAGGCCACATTGTTCAGCGTAATTTTTCATGCCTTTGGGTAGCGTTACGCTGCCGCTACTAGGCTTTCGCCGAAAAAGCCAACCAAATTTCAACCTTAGAAATGATCCTTTTCCGACAACCAAATATCTAAGTTGTTTGCACTCAGTGGAGCCTTTCATTGTTGTTAAGTGTGTCGTACTGACCTCCATTGTTTGTCCACTTGACACAGTTAGATATGTCGTACTGACCTCCATTGTTTGTCCACTTGACACAGTTAGATATGTCGTACTGACCTCCATTGTTTGTCCACTTGACACAGTTAGATATGTCGTACTGACCTCCATTGTTTGTCCACTAACACAGTTAGATATGTCGTACTGACCTCCATTGTTTGTCCACTTGACACAGTTAGATATGTCGTACTGACCCCCATTGTTTGTCCACTTACACAGTTAGATATGTCGTACTGACCTCCATTGTTTGTCCACTTGACACAGTTAGATATGTCGTACTGACCTCCATTGTTTGTCCACTTACACAGTTAGATATGTCGTACTGACCTCCATTGTTTGTCCACTTACACAGTTAGATATGTCGTACTGACCTCCATTGTTTGTCCACTTGACACAGTTAGATATGTCGTACTGACCTCCATTGTTTGTCCACTTGACACAGTTAGATATGTCGTACTGACCTCCATTGTTTGTCCACTTGACACAGTTAGATATGTCGTACTGACCCCCATTGTTTGTCCACTTGACACAGTTAGATATGTCGTACTGACCCCCATTGTTTGTCCACTTGACACAGTTAGATATGTCGTACTGACCTCCATTGTTTGTCCACTTGACACAGTTACGCTACTGGAAGTCGGTGGAAGGACGTCACAAACAGAAAGAAGTGGACTTCGTGCTGGACGCTGGTCAGCAACATGGGCCGGACATGCGAGTCTCTGTGCTGGACCTGCCCGCTTACACGGCGCTGCGTGCTCAGGTGTCCGTCATGAACACGCACTTTACTGGACCTCCATCACAGACCATAGATTTCTTCACGCCAGAAGGCAGTAAGTCACATGCGGACTTCTTCTTTCTTTCTAACTTTCTCTTATTCCGTTTATTAAATCTTGTCTATCCAGAATTTGATTCCCAAAGACAGTGCAGTCCAGCATGAATTGATCTGGGTGTTTTAATTTTATTAGTGAGGAAATTATTTATGATTGACGTTAAATTTGCCTTAATGTTCTCTCTCTCTCTCTCTCTCTCTCTCTCTCTCTCTCTCTCACACACACACACACTCTCACACACACACACACACACACAACTAAAACTTCCCTGCTTCCCCACCTTCACTCTCCTTCCCATGTATGAATTGAGATCCACACTTAGTCACAAAGATCCACACTTATGTCACAAAGATCCACACTTATGTCACAAAGATCCACACTTATGTCACAAAGGTACACACTTATGCCACAAAGGTACACATTTATGTCACAAAGGTACACACTTATGTCACAAAGATCCACACTTAGGTCACAAAGATCCACACTTAGGTCACAAAGATCCACACGTAGGTCACAAAGATCCAGAATTAAGTCACAAAGATCTAGACTTATGTCACAAAGATCCACACTTATGTCACCAAAAATTGACTATTCAATCCCAAAGGTATAATAATGTACCTAGAGAAAAACGATTGTGTACTATATGTGACGTAGAAAAAAATTGGTGACGAGTTTCATTGCTTTCTATCCTATCCTATCCCAAAAGTGTGATGCATACAGGTTTGTGTTATTTTTGTCCCCACTTGTTATATTTGATGTGATGGTTAATCTACACATTTCTTTTGGTCCTGAGCCAATGTAATTTGAAAACTGGTATTTGACATTTGACAGATTTGTCTTGTGATGCTCGAGGAGCAGCCTCTGTTTTATGCCGTTCATCGGGTTTTTTAATGTTTGTAACTTCCCCCCCTCCTATTTTACCCCCACCCCTCTCTTTATTTTCCCTACCTTTGGCTAAACTGTCCCCTGGGCTGTGGGCCTTGTTTCATTGTTGACATTGTTTGTGGTTGTGTTCATAAAAGGACGCAGTTTTTACGTTCCAACCAACGCACTGAAAACTTCACCCAAGACCTTAATAAAATATACTACTACTAACCCTAATGGTCCACCCACAGACGTTAGTAAAATATACTACTACTACCTACCACAAATGGTCCACCCACAGACGTTAATAAAATATACTACTACTAACCCTAATGGTCCACCCACAGACGTTAATAAAATATACTACTACTACCCCAAATGGTCCACCCAGAGACGTTAATAAAATATACTACTACTACCCCAAATGGTCCACCCACAGACGTTAACAAAATATACTACTACTACTACCCCAAATGGTCCACCCACAGACGTTAATAAAATATACTACTACTACCCCAAATGGCCCACCCACAGACGTTAATAAAATATACTACTACTACCCCAAATGGTCCACCCACAGACGTTAATAAAATATACTACTACTACCCCAAATGGTCCACCCACAGACGTTAATAAAATATACTACTACTACCCCAAATGGTCCACCCACAGACGTTAATAAAATATACTACTACTACCCCAAATGGTCCACCCACAGACGTTAACAAAATATACTACTACTACTACCCCAAATGGTCCACCCACAGACGTTAACAAAATATACTACTACTACCCCAAATGGTCCACCCACAGACGTTAACAAAATATACTACTACTACTACCCCAAATGGTCCACCCACAGACGTTAACAAAATATACTACTACTACACCAAATGGTCCACCCACAGACGTTAACAAAATATACTACTACTACCCCAAATGGTCCACCCACAGACGTTAACAAAATATACTACTACTACCCCAAATGGTCCACCCACAGACGTTAATAAAATATACTACTACTACCCCAAATGGCCCACCCACAGACGTTAATAAAATATACTACTACTACCCCAAATGGTCCACCCACAGACGTTAATAAAATATACTACTACTACCCCAAATGGTCCACCCACAGACGTTAATAAAATATACTACTACTACCCCAAATGGTCCACCCACAGACGTTAATAAAATATACTACTACCCAAATGGGTCCACCCACAGACGTTAACAAAATATACTACTACTACCCAAATGGTCAGACAACGTTAACTAAACTATACTACTAAAAATAACTTAACACACCCCAACGTTAACAAAATATTAACTAACAAAACCCAAATGTTCCACCCACAGACGTTAACAAATATACTACTAACTACCCACCACCCACACAGACGTTAACAAAATATACTACCCCAAAAACCACCACCCAAACAAACACTACCCCCAAACCACACCACCCCCAACACTACTACCCCCAAAATTGTCCACCCACAGACGTTAACAATACTACTACTACCCCCACCACTACCCCACCCCAACCCACACCACCCCCACCCCCACCCACAACAAAAAAAACACTACCCCCAAATACCCCATACCCAACACCCTACAAACCCACACCCCAAAAAAAATTAACACCCAAAAACCCACCCCCAAAAAATACCCGCCCCCTACTCAAAACAAAAAAAACCCAACCGATGACCCACCCACACAAAAAATTACTAAACACCACCACTACTAACAAAATTCCCCAAAAAAAAGTGGCCATTGTTCACCCCTAGCAGTAGCAGTACCCATCCCTGGTTAAGTGGTGATGTAAAAAGTACCCAACACTGTCTACCTTAGCAGTACCCCCATCCTCTGGTTCAAAAAAGTGGCCATGTTCCACTGTCCACACCTTAGCCCTAACCCCAAATTACACAAACCCCCAGCTCACTATCCCACCTCACACCCATCCCACCTCACAAAAGTGGCCATTGTTCTCTGTACCTAGCCAGTAAACCCATCCTCTACAGTGGTGATTTAGGTCGTTACCCGCTCCCACCAGTGTCTATATCCTGCCATCTAAACAAACACTAACAGCAAACAATCCTCCCTCCAACTCCTACCATCCCCTCCTACACAACCATTCTGTCCAACGATTTCCTACAATACCCTTCCTTAATGTCGTGTACCTACCACCATATCTCTACAAGTCCCCATCTGAAACACGTTCCTAACACCTCCATGAATCCCCCTAGTCCCCCCTCCCCTCTCTCCCCCTACCCTTTTGAAGCTCTCTCTGTCATTAGGCTAGCAAACTTCCACACTCTCTCTCTCTCTCTCTCTCTCTCTCTCTCTCTCTCTCTCTCTCTCTCTCTCTCTCTCTCTCTCTCTCTCTCTCTCTCTCTCTCTCTCTCTCTTCTCTCTCTCTCTCTCTCTCTCCTCTCTCTCCCTTCCTCTCTCCCCAGTTGCTCCTCTCCGGGCGTCAACCATGCGCCCAAAGGCTGCAGGTGGGCGTCTCGGCGGGCGGCTTGAGTTAGATCCTGTATCGGCCAGCGCCTTGAGCAGCTCTTGAGCTGGAAAAGCGCTATATAAGAACGATTAAATAAATAAATAAAATAAATAATTTCACTGATCACTTCTCCCCTTTTGTTCTTTTCTTGCTTTTTATTACAATTGAGATACGCACAATAGATCCGATCATCTTGTTTTGCAAAGCATGCAATAATAGAGTGTATTTACCTGAGATTTGATTTTGCGTTGCTGCCAGAAGAAGCTTTGTATAATGTTAATAATTTTCGTCGATCGATATAGTTGAGAATTTTCCGGAATTGTTTATTATCAACCGAAGCTTCCAGAAAGGTCTGGTAATAGCTAAGCGATTCTTCTAACCTAAAGTACGTTCTATGACATCAGACAGTGCGTGCATAGTTCCGGTGACGAGTTTTATTTTGATTGGGTGTTATTGCGTCATGATGGAATGTTCGAATTTGTTCTCCATTGAACAGAGGCTAAGTAATGCACTATATGCTTTTGAGGATGATTGTTGTAGTGATTTTCGGAAAGCGATCTTGTATGCAGTTGTTGATGTTTGCTGAATAAAGTTGGAAAACTATTTACGACGACTCCTGCCTTGTTGCTGAGTGAACAGGCTGCGTGGATAAACCAATTCGAGTTACACTTCTCAAGATTCAAGCATCGGTGCTAAATCAACCGTTGATAAATAACCGTGCAACACTTTCATTAATTTCATTTTATGTTGAGGTCGTTTTACTAGCATTGCAGTCAGTTTGATTTCCCACAGTTCTCAGTTTACGACACTCCTGAGATTTTCCATCAATAATGCACGCGCCGCTTTGCCGCTCAGGTGAAGCCTACGTTTTGAATGATTAATGGGTATGGCTGTCATCTTATATTTAGTTCCCAGTTGCAACAGCAATGTTTGATAACACTGACGAACTGAGAACACATACAAATGGCCGTCTGTTTCTGTGGCACACATGTAAATCATTGGCAGCAGAGAATCTCCTATACTATCTTCTTCTACACTAGACCAGTCACCTACGTTTTTTTCTGTAAAACTCTTCCTAACCCATTTGCACCCAAATTTTATTTTTTGATGAAAGTTATGTGAATGTATAGCATTTAGCATACAAACAACATATCTGATAGTTATTTTGAGGAAATATGTTGAAAAAGTGGTTTTATGAGAGTGTTTGTGGCGATCCCAAATATGGGATCGTGGGAGCGAGAGGGTATGGGTTTTCACTTATGGGCACATCAAGAAGGAATGCAAACAGACGTGTTAATTTGAACTTTATGTTTATCTGTTTCAAACATCACATGTCCTCTGTGTAAGAAACAGGCTTTGCCATAATGAAAAGTTAAAAATTACAAAAGACTAAATACCGAAATCTCCCAGAAATAGTGCAAAGGTAAGCCAGTGCAGCCTCAAATGAATCATTTTCAAAGAAATAGTCCAACTTAATACACAAACAGCTACATCCTAGATAAATGCAGATAATTTTAGAAAAGAAAAAAATCATGTTTGATACAAGTTAAAAACAAAATGTCACAAAGTGCCAGCACGGTGAAGTGCCATCATCAAAGAAATCTGAAACAAATGCTGAAAGTCTACTAAATGCAATCTAAAAATTTGTAAAAGGAACATAGATTATTCCAAACAAGAATGGTTTGAATGAAGAGACAATATGCAATAACATCAGAGCAGAATGTATTTCAGTTCTGTCATCAGCATCATTGTGTCTTTTCACTGAGAATGAAACATGGCAAAGCATCTGTCATGTACACCAACACGATATTTCATGCATCTGTGCTTCGTCTTCATGCCACAATAGGCACACTTGAGCTGGGTCGGTGAGGGCTGCACCAGGTTGTCAAGTCGGTCCAATCGGATGTGTCTGGTTCACGCTTGTAAAGCTTGGGGAACCCTCTGGGGCGTCCTTGAGTAGAAGCAAGAGCGCTGGTTCCGGCAAGGAGTGATCGAGCAATTGAACGACTAGTGGCCAGGAGGTCGTTGGTCCTGTTCACTACATCATTCGACAGCCTCCGGAGGTTCCAGGCTTGTTGGACACAGGTCCACACAGTATGCAAAGATTGGTCACCACCCCTTCTTTGATCTGATCGTCGTCCGATATTTCTCAAAATTCTGATCCATGAGATCTATTCCAGCCATGGTACGGTTGTAGTGCCTTATGATATTATGCTGGCCAATTTTGACACGTCTCCCATCTGCTCTTGACCAACGCTTTACTGACTGTATTGGGTTTACACCAACGAAGTTGGAGATGGCATTGACAACATTGTTGTAATTCCAACTGACAACCACAGTTCCATTTTTGATGTCAGTAGAATAGTCAAAGGTGCCTCTTGGGGTTTTCTCCCTCTCCTTCATAGTCTTGAGGGGACAATCTCTTGTGCGGTTTGAGCGAAGTGTTCCAGTGCACGCGATGATCTTCTTGGTCAGGCATTCGACAAGGGCCGGGGAGATAAATAAGTTGTCAAATGTGAGGTGGTAGGAGTCGCTGCCTTCTTCTTGAAGCTCTGAAATGAGGTCTACCACCACGGAACCCCCCATTTCAAGTCCAGGATACTCAGTTTGTCGTCCTCGAGCTCCTTGGTAGGGATCGAACTGGACCACATAGCCCAGTGGTTTAGCCAAGACCCACATCTTGAAGCCAAAACGAATAGGATTGCCTCTGATGAATTGTTTAGCTCCATGCTTGTTGAAGTATGGGATCATTGACTCATCGATACTCAAGTTCTGGGTCTTCATGAATGTGAAGAACATCAGAAACTTCTTGTTGAGCAAGCTGACGAGAATTCGGACTTTGCTGAACTTGTCACCAGCGTCTAGGTTGGCATTATCACTGAGATGTAAATATCTCATGAGCTCATCAAATCGATTTCTAGACATTGCAGCAGAGATAGCTTCATTGTGGACATCGTGGTCAAGATGGACAAAACTTCATGTACGTCCTGAAAAAACACAGGACAAATATTACGGTAAATTTGGGTAAAAGACAACAGCAGAGAATGTTTTAGAATGTTGCTTTCCCTAGCATTGTAAGAACCTGTAAATAACATTAGAGCTAACTTTGAGCCACGCACTTATGAGTACATGAGAGATCACATACATAGAACACTAGAGTACTACAAGTAAAAAAAACCCTACCCTCTCGCTCCCGCGATCCCATATTTGGGATCGAACTTTGACCTTTAACTACTTCAAAACTAAAAGCTTAAAAAAAACCTGAGAGACTTGAATTTAGATAATAGGCAGAACTGTAACTTTGCTTCATAAGGTGTTACAAAAATCCTAACTGGTAACATGCTATTAGCTTACCTTTTCTGTGTTGCCATGCAGCTGTTGAAATCTGGGGGAGGGAGGTAGTCCAGTCCCAGTAATGAAATAAATAGCCAAATAAGCAACTAATTCCTATAAAAATGCTATGCAGTAAAAAATATTCTTTAAGCAATGAGGAAATACCTATAAAAAGTCCCAGTAAAAAAAAGGGGTCTGAAACATGATTTTTGGTGCTTATGTTTTTTCACACTTCAAAACGTCAAAGGGAGATTACTTGAAATAAACATTTCATTCAAAACCATATCATGTTGCATGTCAAATGAAAGCTCTTAACATATACAGTCCGAAAATCTGTTTCAACGCTTTCTGTGTCAGTTTTAGTTCTGACTGTGGATTAAAATTTAATTAACATAGGGGTACACATGCGAAATTCCGATGATCTTAAAAATCTTGATCTCGATTGTAAAAGTCGACTTCTATTTAATTCACAAGAGAAAAAAGATTAATTAAAAGGAAGACACACGAAATAAAGAAAAACAGAAAAACCCAGGAAATTGATTAGTTTTCCAGTAGAATATAGAAGTGGTCTACCTTAGTCGCTCTCAGAATCCGACTCGTCATCCAGCTGAACCACAGAGTTTGTGCAGCTGACTCCACGGCATTCTCCACAAGCAAGTCCGTGCTTTCTGCATCTGCATCTGCATCTGCCAGTTGAGCAGTCTTTCTAGCAGCAGCAGCGGATAACATTCAAAATATCCTATGGAGAAGCTGGCTTATTAGTTATGATTGGAAGTAGCCCACCCTCCTGTAACTTCCATTCCCAATCCATTGGTGATAGACCATGGTCTCTGTCTAGACTCAGCTACTCCTGGACTTGGTAGAATGTTCTGTAGGCATGGAATTCAGCTGCTGCTGCTGTTGGGGGAGCACTTTAGCTTGGATTTGTGCATGGCTTGCAAATACGTTTTGCTCATATTTGACAAACCACAGTTTGGTCAAGGTATCAGAACGTTTTTCACTGTACAGGTGAACAAATACCCTCTCACCAGCCGCTGCAACAGCATCATGACTTGACATCTTATTATTGAATACTCTAGCCTCATCCAGGAGCTCTCCTGAATCAAGCTTCTTGACTGTGACTTGACTTGAGTGATTTTGAGATGTTGAAGGGATGAGATGTCGTGTCGCATCCACAGAATGCATGGGCAAAAAGAATGTTATTACAGACTGTTGTTCCGGTTTGTTTTCGCAGTTGGCCAAGAATATTTCCTTCGTCTCGCAGAGGATCATGTTAGGATCAAAGGCTACATGTCTCCCAACCATGCCTTTGCTTCTTCGAAGATGGGCAACATCTTTAGTACTTGGGCCATCAACATAACCATCGAAAATGATTGTAGCTAGTGTATGTTTCCTAGCAACAAAGCTGACATACATCTCTGCTAGATCTTTTAGGACGACCCTCTGGGCCATGGAAGGCGATGCAAAAGGGATCCACCATCGAGAATGTATTTCACATTTTCTCTTGGCAAGGATGCAGTTTCATTGACAGCAGACCAGAGAAATCCTGCAAGAGTATGTTTGTTGGCTTTTCTGGGGAATCCTGTCGCATCAAACAAGGAGGCAGGTACATTGGCCAGTCCATAGTAAAACATTTCTTCGAGCCTGTTGGTATCATTCCCAGCGACTTGCACCAACCTTTGAAACAATAACTGCGGATCCACTTGCACCATTTTCTGGCCAATAGTCACTCCAGTTTTTGTCGCCATTGTGACTGCTTGATTGCTTTTCTTGAACGTCACGTCAGCTGGAGATTGACCCGTCATCCCTTGGAGAATGCGCTGACTAATTTCAACAGCTTGGTCAGCATTGACAGATGAGTCAGCTTCTTGGCCAGTAGCAATAGACCTAAGACTCATGTCAGCGCAAAACAGATTTTTTGATGAAACATAGTTGATGACTGTCAAAGTTTCTTTGTGGTCTTTCTCTTGCCTTATTTCAGAAGAATCTTTGTGCTGTTCACCTGTTGTGAACTCTGTTTGCGTCAAGGATTGCATCCATTGGTTTGTTGTTGCACAAGCAGGCATAGAGGGAAGCCAAACAAGCCTTTGTCGTTCGCCCATTCCGCGCCCTTTAGTTAGGCCACCATTTGACGTCAGCGTCCTCATCAAAGTTTGCTCAATCACCAGATCACACGACAGACCAGCCCTATAGCGATCGCTTCTCCTTTTCACGTGATGGCCTGCCATGAAATCGTGATAGACTTCTGGGTAGGTTTTGTTCAACTCCATCATTTGCTGTAAGTACAGCCTGGCCGACTTGGTGTAGAGGTTGTGCCCTGAAGCAGCAAAATAGAGCAACATTTTGGCAACAGCAGATAGATGGAGCTTGAAGTCTCCAGTTCTCTCAGCCTATATTACTGTGTGAAGGAGATGTACCATTTCTTGAATCCATAGCTTGCTCGTTCTACTTGAACATTGTCGTTTGAAATCTTTCAACGTTGCTTTAATGCGTCCTAATACAGGATGTATTGCAGCATCTCTTGCTGTTGTTTTGCCCTGCATCAGTGATTCAAAAAGAGCCTAATCAAAGTTATCATTGCCAACAGACTCTGTTATGTCAAGATCTGCAGGATTATGTAGAAGTGACTCTTCTTCTTGACAATCACCGTTTTCCTTCCTAGGATTGTAATCATTGGACAAAGTGTCAGGATGGAGCAACAGCCATGACATGTTGAAGGAAGTGCTTACAAATATTGCACTCAATGCTGCTTCGACAAGAAAATGTGCTCTAATTGCCCTAGAATAAGCCTTTCCAGCAATGATGTGAACTGCAGAATTTGATGCACAAACTGCCTCTATTGCCTTGTCTTGTCTTGCAGTATATGCCCACAATCAATCGTGTTGATCATTATGGCACTTTTTTTTTACCAAGGCGCATGCTGGGTGTGTTCTTGTTACCGGCGCTCACCCGTCTAGGACATGAGCGTCAGGATCTTTAAAGTCCGTTATGATGTAATGTATGCGACACAGACTAGACCTCGGTTTATACTCTCATCCGAAGGAGTAGGAAACGAGAGTAAAGTGTCTTTCCCAGGGACACAACACAATGCCCGGCCTGGGCTCAAACCCGGGACCTTCCGATCCGCAAGCCAACGCTCCAACCATTCGGCCACCATGCCTCCTGCAAGCCTGCATCAGCCATAAGATAACCAATACTACATGCATTTATTAACCACAGGCTCTGAAGTCTTTTCTTTCCCCTCCTACATACGTACGTGGTATAGTATGTATAGTATGTAATTGAGGCCTACGAGAGACGAGACTTCCAAGCCTGTATCAACAATGCCATTGTCACCTACGCACATTTCATCACTTGGCTGTAGATTCCTGACGTCATGCGGAACAATATCTGGGCGGTAAAAATGGGGGTTCCCCAATGCATTCGCATAAAAAAATAGTTCGCTTTAAAAAGTTAAAATAAACATATTCATACCCCTTCGATTCCGTGGGACTTTTCTTCAGTTGTAAACACAACTGTAAAGAGTAAATTAGAATATATATCATTTTTATAGGATTTACTTACTTTCAAAAAGCCTGTTGGATTGGACTAAGGGGGGGGGGGGGGGGGGTGTCAATTTCAAAGTGACAGAAAGTCAAGTGTTAAAGGCCAGTCACTCCCTATTTACATTAGAACTTCTCTGCTAGTCTCCCTTCAGCTGTCAAAACAATTGTGACCAGGAAAACCCAAACATAGTGATGACAGCACATTGGATTCACGTGATCCCATATATGGGATCGTGGTAGCAAATGGGCTAAACTCCTCATTTGTGTATGAAGTCTGTTGCGTCAGCTTGGAAATATTGGACGCTTTCTGCCAAATGGTCACTATGGCTTCCTATGATATTATTATTTAGCAATGTAGACATTTTATATTTATGTGTTTTGTTGATATTTTATAATGATGTTTATATTCTATTTTGTTTTTGTAAACGGGGGTTCGATAAATTAGCGTATAGCCTCAGCGTCCCTTGCGTGGGATGCCTTTATTGTAAAGTGACCGGCTGGTGGTGTACCTTCAGTTTTGCCACTAGCGTTGTTTCAGCAGATCTTTTATATGGATCAGGAGTGAATCCTCTTTCAACCAAGTTGTCCTGTTTTGGTGGTCCTGATTCGGCTCTTTACAGTCCGCTTGACCCTGGAAGCAATGAGTTACTAACTAACTACCAATTGTTAAGTGCTTCAATACTATTTGCATGACCTCTGTCACTAGCTCAAGAGCGAAGCTTGGCAACTATTAATTGTATTTGGCTCTGTCCGTGCTCGCTTTTCTCTGAAAATACTGGACGAATTTAAAATATAAAAGAAACCTTGGTATTTAGATAGAACATAGATGCACAGCAGCTGACACAAATGTACGCACATTTTATTTGTTTTGATTATTGCCTTGTTGTTTGTTCAGCTCCCAGTTCGGTGAGAGAATTGCACGTGGAGGCTTACGGCGTGGGCTACGTGCTGTTGAAGTGGCTTCCCCCTGACCAACCCAATGGTGTCTTGCAAGGCTACGACATCGCCTATCAACACAGTCAGTATTATTGTCCTATCAGCACAGTCAGTGCTATTGTCCTATCAACACAGTCAGTGCTATTGTCCTATCAACACAGTCAGTATTATTGTCCTATCAGCACAGTCAGTGCTATTGTCCTATCAACACAGTCAGTGCTATTGTCCTATCAACACAGTCAGTACTATTGTCCTATCAACACAGTCAGTGCTATTGTCCTATCATCACAGTCAGTACTATTGTCCTATCAACACAGTCGGTATTATTGTCCTATCAACACAGTCGGTATTATTGTCCTATCAACACAGTCGGTACTATTGTCCTATCAACACAGTCGGTACTATTGTCCTATCAACACAGTCAGTATTATTGTCCTATCAACACAGTTAGTATTATTGTCCTATCAACACAGTCAGTACTATTGTCCTATCAACACAGTCAGTACTATTGTCCTATCAACACAGTCAGTACTATTGTCCTATCAACACAGTCAGTACTATTGTCCTATCAAAACAGTCAGTACTATTGTCCTATCAAAACAGTCAGTACTATTGTCCTATCAACACAGTCAGTATTAGTGTCCTATCAACACAGTCAGTGTTATTGTCCTATCAACACAGTCAGTACTATTGTACTATCAACACAGTCAGTATTATTGTCCTATCAACACAGTCAGTGTTATTGTCCTATCAACACAGTCAGTACTATTGTCCTATCAACACAGTCAGTATTATTGTTCTATCAACACAGTCAGTGTTATTGTCCTATCAACACAGTCGGTACTATTGTCCAATCAACACAGTCGGTACTATTGTCCTATCAACACAGTCAGTACTATTGTCCTATCAACACAGTCAGTGCTATTGTCCTATCAACACAGTCAGTATTATTGTCCTATCAGCACAGTCAGTACTATTGTCCTATCAACACAGTCAGTATTATTGTCCTATCAACACAGTCAGTACTATTGTCCTCTCAGCACAGTCAGTACTATTGTCCTATCAACACAGTCAGTATTTTTGTCCTATCAACACAGTCAGTACTATTGTCCTATCAGCACAGTCAGTACTATTGTCCTATCAACACAGTCAGTATTATTGTCCTATCAACACAGTCAGTACTATTGTCATATCAGCACAGTCAGTACTATTGTCCTATCAACACAGTCAGTATTATTGTCCTATCAACACACAACACTGTCAGTACTATTGTCCTATCAGCACAGTCAGTACTATTGTCCTATCAACACAGTCAGTATTATTGTCCTATCAACACAGTCAGTGTTATTGTCCTATCAACACAGTCAGTGCTATTGTCCTATCAGCACAGTGTCACGACTGGCTAGTTTTAACTCTGCTTGTTGACTATTTAGCCATGTGTAGTCTTTGTAACAGTAGAGAAGTTAGACTATTACACAGCAGCAATTAAATTACACAGCAGACCGCACACAGCGTGCGAGCCACCCACATCGCAGTGAGTCAGCACTTGAGCTTTGAATCGGACCGTTTGAACCAATCAGAGCAGGCTCAGTGGGTAGAGCAGTTTGAATGTGTCAGAGCCTAACACAGTTTGAATCAGTCGTGTGTGAGAAGAGGTAGAGTCAACATCTCCACAGCTAGAGAAATCTCTACACTCATAGACCAGGAAGCAGGACTTAGGAATCTTAGAATTCTCTCAAGTCATCACGGGCCTGAACTTGTCAAACAGGTAAATGAACACCCTTCTGTTTCATCGTGATATATATTTGTATTATTGTTGAAATTATGTTTGTGGAATTTGCTATGCATAAATGTGAATTATTAATCCGAATTTGCCGTACCACGTGGAAGAGCCGAGCACGAGGCGAAACACGACCGGTTGCGCCGCCATGTTGTATCCCGTACGGAACCACTGTTGTTTAACTTATATGTATGTTTGCAGACCAGTGGCTGTACCACTGAATGTTTATAAGATTAATAATTCTGTATGTGTATAGTTAGCCACGATTGATATTTATGTATGTATAGGAATTTAGAGTGAGATTCCAGTGGAACCCGGAAGTAGCAGAATGTTCGTCGCTTATGTATAGAGATGTGGAGCTATCACTGAGGGCTACTTGGCTTTCAGTGAGACGCTCTGCACAAACCGATTATTCAGGGTTGTGCAGAATTTCGTCTCTTATATTCCAGACGAGCAGGCGAGCTATCCTGTGTGCCCCACTCCACAGAAACGACTAGTTGGTCGAGGAGACTCTACCGCACAAGACGGAAAGAGATACCCGAAGAAACACCCTGTCAGACCCCACAGCGTGGCAAGGGAACCCAACTACACAACGACACAGGTGGACCAGAAGCTACCTCACAGAAGGACTTCGAACACCCCACACATGAGTTAAGTGCATAAGGCGAAGGTGCACTTAAACTGATCATAACAGGACCACAGTAGTCCAACTCTTCAGAAACTGTAAAACGGACCACAGTAGTCCAAATCTACATGAAATATTATAGCAAGTGCCCGAGGAAGATATAACAGCTGCCTAGACTATCAGCGATCGAACTATTAGCATTGAAAGAGACTTTTTAAGTTAGATTAGTACTTAGAGAATCTTGTATAGAGTAGAAGAAATAAATGTGTGATTTTAACTGT
The DNA here is from genome assembly GCA_036898135.1 of Oncomelania hupensis. NCBI lineage: Eukaryota > Metazoa > Mollusca > Gastropoda > Littorinimorpha > Pomatiopsidae > Oncomelania > Oncomelania hupensis. The sequence goes on from CM072514.1 coordinate 17,748,236, forward strand.
TATCAAGTGGCTGGACTACATATGATTCATAGCCGTGTGAACGCTAGTGTGACAGTAATCTCTTACCATTTTTTCTATCTATTTCTGTACCCCAACCGTAACACAGAACGAGCTAAACAAATAAATTTATTAAAGTAATTCATAGGGTGACCTACTAGCAGTTCCCACCGAATAAACGTGAGGGTCCATAATTCCATTGTGCAGAGCCCATAAACCCCACGTGACACTTTAATTGGCGAGCCTAGCCAGGATCTGTGTATAATAGGAATTGGGTATAACCGGATCTAAGTACAATAAAATTAGATAACAGTAGAAGTAGAATAACTTAGAATAGTGTAAGGGTATAACACTGATCAGTTGTGGTGCACTATTCTTTAGTTAAAAACTTTTTTGCTTCAATTATTTTTGTGCCTGTATGTTGCATTGTTCTTTTGCAGGTTTTGCTTAAATAACTGTTGTATGCCATTTGACTCTTGTTTTATCCTATTATTGATTACGAATTTTATGGTCTTTGCATTGTTGTTATTGAATTGCAATATTGCTAGTGTTTTGGTATTCCACTTGATTCAGAGGTTGTTCATAGACACGTTTGACAATGTCGGACCCAGTGGCCTTGAGATTGCGTTTCAAGGAACTAGGAGAAGCTTTACACTTAGCAGGGGCAGACCTAATTGCGTATATCAATGCAGAGGTAGAGAAACAGGAGGCTAAGGCAGAGAGAGCAGCAGAGAGAGAGGCTAAGAAACTCGAAGCAGCAGAGAGAGCCGCAGAGAGAGAACAGAAAAAAGCAGAATTAGAGGCAGAGCAAAAGAAAGCAGAATTAGAAGCAGCAAGAGAGCAAAAGAAATTAGAATTAGAAGCAGAACAGAAGAAACTAGCATTAGAAGCAGAGCAAAAGAAAGCAGAGTTAGAAGTAGAACAAAAGAAGGCAGCATTAGCAGCAGAGAGAGAAGCAGAAGTTAGGAAATGGGAGTATGAGAGGGCAGAAAAGGAAAAAGACAGACAGAGTTAGAGCTAAGAAGATTGGGATCAGGAGCTTCAAGTTCTTCCTCAACCCCTCCCCACTCAGATCAGCTAGAGGTAGCATCCAACCCTGTACAAGGAATGTCATTTCCACTGGGAACATTCAATGAGAGAGAAGAAGGTTTAGATCTCTATCTGACTAGGTTTGAGCGTCTAGCCACAGAGTATAAACTAGATCCCACTCATTGGTCTTTTAAGCTTAGTCAAGGGCTTAGAGGAAAGGCTTATGACATCTACAGTAAGCTACCGACTGACAGAGTGACTGACTATCACAAAGTAAAAGAGGCACTCCTAACGGGATTCGAACTAACAGGAGAATGCTACCGGCAAAAGTTCCGCACCAATCGGAGAGTGAAAGGAGAGAGCTATGCGCAGTTCGCGGATCGGTTGTCCACAACGTTGGATAAGTGGATTAGCCAGTCAGCCACGGCTAAGACGTATGATGGACTGACAGAACTGTTAGTATGGGAACAGCTACGGGAAACCATGACCCCCGAGCTGAGGACATTCTCAGTAGAGCAGGGCGCGGAAAGACTGGAAGATCTGGTCAAGGTCGCAGATAGGTACGTGGCCGCACACGGAGAAGCCAAGAGCTTCAGGCGAGACCTAAAGCCTAACGGGAAAGAGGCACAGAAACGAAGCCCTAACCGAGAAGAGCGCACCGCGAATAAGCCGAATAACCCCAGACCTGGGCAGAATAAAGGACCCAACACGGAATTCGGGAAAAGAGGTCCCGCAGAACAGAGACGGTATTGTTCGTTCTGCAACAGAAACAATCACTCCACCGCAGAATGTTTCAAGTTGGCCGCACAACGTAGGGAAGAGCGCGAAAGCCGGCCAGCGCACAGAGTTCTAACTCAAAGCAGCGGTAACAAGCCACACACAAGCGGAGATCACCCCTCGGTGACAGACACGGTCAAGGTCAACGGAAAAGAAGCGAACTGTCTGTATGACACAGGTCTATCATACGACGCGATAGTTAGCGAATCTCTTGTATCGCGCGCGGACTTGACAGACAAGACAGTCGACTTACAAGGAGCAGACTTGACGAAACCGACGACTACTTGCCCAATAGCATGGATCGAAGTAGAGAGTAGGTACGTCACAGGACGAATCCAAGCAGCTGTTTTACAGAAACCCCTGTATGATCTAGTGCTAGGTTGTAGGTATGTGTTCTTAGGCACGCCCCCCAAAACTGTAGAGATAGCTGCAGTGCAAACCAGGGCCCAAGCTAAAACCCAACCACCCCAGCCCGAGTTCGCTCCGAATCCAGGACTCGAAGAGATCAAAACAGCACAGAAAGAAGACACCTCGATAGCGAAGTGCTTCCAGAAGCTACCCAAGGCGCACACACCCCCGCACAAGGGAGACTTCTACATGGAACAGGGAGTTCTACATCGACAAGGAGATGGAGATCACACCCAACTAGTACTGCCAGCCGCCCTTCGAGCCCAAGTACTAGAACTAGGCCACAGCATGCCACTCAGCGGACACATGGGAATTGGAGCCACAGTGCAGAGAATCAGCGCACACAACTATTGGCCAGGAATCACGGAGGATGTCAAGCGCTATGTGAAATCTTGCCACCAATGTCAACGATATTCCCCGCGACATCACACCGTACCAGTTACCTTAGGACCATCAGTAGTAGTCGGCGTGCCATTCCAGCAAGTCTCAGTAGACATAGTAGGACCACTGCCCATGACCAAGAAGAGGAACAGATTTCTACTCACACTCGTCGACGCATGTACGATGTGGTGCGAAGCAGTCCCGTTGCCAGCGATCGACACCAAGAAGATTGCAGATGCACTCATCGCCATCTTTACCAGAGTCGGATTCCCGGACAGCATTAGAACGGACAACGGATCTCAGTTCACCGGCCGCCTGCTGCAAGACGTGTTCGAGTTGATACAAGTCCATCACATTCGCACACCACCATACCACCCCGCCAGCAACGGACAAGTAGAAAGACTGAATGGAACCCTTCTCACCATACTCAGGAAAGTCGCCGACGACAATCCAGAAGCGTGGGACACCTACGTGAATGCGGCACTGTTCGCATACCGAGAAACGCCCCATGCAGCCACAGGCTACACCCCGTCAACATTGCTATTCGGCAGACCTCTAGCAGGACCGCTAGAAGCCCTACGCAGAAGTTGGACGGAAGCCAAGATAGACGACACACCAAGAGGTGCCACCAAGTACGTCGCAGACCTGCAGGAAACCCTCAAAGCAACGTGGAAGAAAGCTGGTGAAGCACTGAAGAAGGCAAGAGCCCGTCAGGCGAAGTACTACAACCGCCACGCGAAGGACAGAGAACTGCAAGTCGGCGATCAAGTGCTACTCTTACTTCCAAGTGGAACCAACAAGCTGGATATCGCTTGGAGAGGACCGTACCGGGTGACTGCCAAGAAATCCAAGACAGTCTACCAAGTAAAGGTGAACGGGAGAGCCCGATACCACCACATCAATCTCCTCAAGAAGTATACGGACAGACCAGCGACCCCCAGCACTCACAACTTGCTAGCCATCGCCATCGCGGAAGAAGGAGAAAGCATGGAGACCAATGCAGTAGAGTATCCCCTGCACTCCAAGGAAACCTACAAAGACGTGATACTCAACGGAGACCTAGCCGCTACCCAGCGACAGCAAGTACTACAGGTCATTCGACAACATCAGACTGTGCTCACAGACCGACCAGGGAGGACAGACCTCGTCGAAGTAACCTTAACGGTGACCGACCCACACCCGTCCGCCAAAAGCTCTACCCGATGCCACTGTCTCAGCAGCGAGCCATCAAGGAAGAGATAGACACCTTACTGGCAGCCGGAATCATCTCAGAGTCTACCTCACCCTACAGCGCCGGCACGGTATTGTTGCGAAAACCCAACGGAGAGCATCGACTGTGCATCGACTTCAGACTCCTGAATGCGGTAACGCAGTTCCAGCCAGAGCCACTCCCGGACCAGACAGACCTATTTGCCAAGCTACAGCGAGCGAAGTACTTCTCACGCATCGACCTCAGCAAAGGATACTACCAGATACCAGTGCAACCGCAAGTCCGAAAGTACCTAGCGTTTAGCACTATGGAAGGACACTTCGAGTTCAATGTACTTCCATTCGGACTCCACAACGCACCCAGCATCTTCAGCGCCATGATGCGAAAACTCCTGGCACCCCTGAGCAGCGAGCACCTACACTCGTTTATGGACGACATCCTCATCGCCACACCTACGTGGGAGGAACATGTCACGCTCCTAGAACAACTACTCGCCCGCCTCAGAGACACGGGATTGACGGCAAGACCCACCAAATGTCAGATTGGATTCACGGAACTAGAATTTCTGGGACACACCATCAGTCAAGGAAGCCTGCGACCGGTAGAAAAGACAGTGAAACGCCTACTCGACGCTCCTAGGCCCAAGACAAAGAAGGAAGTGCAGTCATTTCTAGGACTCTGCGGCTTCTACCAGAAGTTCATCCCCAACTACAACAGCATCGCCGTGCCACTGACAAATGGAACCCGGAAAATCGCCCCGGACAAAGTCGTATGGACAGCCGAATGCGAGACAGCATTCCAAACACTCAAGGACAGAATGACATCGGCGCCAGTACTCCACCTACCCGATTTGACTCAGCCATTCGTTCTTCGCACCGACGCAAGCGACTTAGGCCTCGGAGCAGTACTGCTACAGCGCGACCCCAAGAATGCAGAGACGCTATTCCCTGTCGCCTACGCCAGCAGAAAATTGAGACCCGCCGAGACCCACTACGCCACGTCGGAGAAAGAATGTCTTGGACTAGTCTGGGCCATACAGAAGTTTCAACTCTACCTGTATGGGACCCACTTCACAGTTCAGGTGGACCACCAACCACTATCGTTCCTGGCAGCCTCCAAGTCTTTGAACTCTCGCCTGATGCGATGGGCACTCACCCTTCAGGCGTACTCATTCCAGATCGAGTACATCCCCGGCAAAGAGAACCACGGAGCCGACTACCTCAGTCGCCATCTCGTGGAGGACACAGCAGCTGTCGCCCACCCAACACAACTAAGGGCCACAGCACCAGAATTCGTCCCCGCCCAATAAAACCCTGTCACTAGTGTCCATAGCTACCTGGCACAGCATTGCAGCTCAGGTAGAGCAACTTAATTAGTTTGTAAATAGGACCCTAGGATAGTGCAGTGTTAAAACTAGGCTCTGTAGTAGAAAAAGGTCGAATCCAGTAGTCATCGCCTTTTTTCAGTTGAGGGAGCCTGTCACGACTGGCTAGTTTTAACTCTGCTTGTTGACTATTTAGCCATGTGTAGTCTTTGTAACAGTAGAGAAGTTAGACTATTACACAGCAGCAATTAAATTACACAGCAGACCGCACACAGCGTGCGAGCCACCCACATCGCAGTGAGTCAGCACTTGAGCTTTGAATCGGACCGTTTGAACCAATCAGAGCAGGCTCAGTGGGTAGAGCAGTTTGAATGTGTCAGAGCCTAACACAGTTTGAATCAGTCGTGTGTGAGAAGAGGTAGAGTCAACATCTCCACAGCTAGAGAAATCTCTACACTCATAGACCAGGAAGCAGGACTTAGGAATCTTAGAATTCTCTCAAGTCATCACGGGCCTGAACTTGTCAAACAGGTAAATGAACACCCTTCTGTTTCATCGTGATATATATTTGTATTATTGTTGAAATTATGTTTGTGGAATTTGCTATGCATAAATGTGAATTATTAATCCGAATTTGCCGTACCACGTGGAAGAGCCGAGCACGAGGCGAAACACGACCGGTTGCGCCGCCATGTTGTATCCCGTACGGAACCACTGTTGTTTAACTTATATGTATGTTTGCAGACCAGTGGCTGTACCACTGAATGTTTATAAGATTAATAATTCTGTATGTGTATAGTTAGCCACGATTGATATTTATGTATGTATAGGAATTTAGAGTGAGATTCCAGTGGAACCCGGAAGTAGCAGAATGTTCGTCGCTTATGTATAGAGATGTGGAGCTATCACTGAGGGCTACTTGGCTTTCAGTGAGACGCTCTGCACAAACCGATTATTCAGGGTTGTGCAGAATTTCGTCTCTTATATTCCAGACGAGCAGGCGAGCTATCCTGTGTGCCCCACTCCACAGAAACGACTAGTTGGTCGAGGAGACTCTACCGCACAAGACGGAAAGAGATACCCGAAGAAACACCCTGTCAGACCCCACAGCGTGGCAAGGGAACCCAACTACACAACGACACAGGTGGACCAGCAGCTACCTCACAGAAGGACTTCGAACACCCCACACATGAGTTAAGTGCATAAGGCGAAGGTGCACTTAAACTGATCATAACAGGACCACAGTAGTCCAACTCTTCAGAAACTGTAAAACGGACCACAGTAGTCCAAATCTACATGAAATATTATAGCAAGTGCCCGAGGAAGATATAACAGCTGCCTAGACTATCAGCGATCGAACTATTAGCATTGAAAGAGACTTTTTAAGTTAGATTAGTACTTAGAGAATCTTGTATAGAGTAGAAGAAATAAATGTGTGATTTTAACTGTTATCAAGTGGCTGGACTACATATGATTCATAGCCGTGTGAACGCTAGTGTGACAGTAATCTCTTACCATTTTTTCTATCTATTTCTGTACCCCAACCGTAACACAGAACGAGCTAAACAAATAAATTTATTAAAGTAATTCATAGGGTGACCTACTAGCAGTTCCCACCGAATAAACGTGAGGGTCCATAATTCCATCGTGCAGAGCCCATAAACCCCACGTGACACACAGTCAGTGCTATTGTCCTATCAACACAGTCGGTACTTTGTCCTATCAACACAGTCGGTACTATTGTCCTATCAACACAGTCAGCGCTATTGTCCTATAAGCACAGTCAGTGCCATTGTTCTATCAGCACAGTCAGTGCAATTGTCCTATCAATACGGTACACCTTTATTGTTGTCCTATTAGCACAATCAGTACTATTGTCCTATCAGCGCATTCAATACTATTGTCCTACCGTTGTCCTATTAACACAGTAATATTGTCCTATCAACACAGTCAGTGCTATTGTCCTATCAACACAGTCAGTGCTATTGTCCTATCAATACGGTACACCTTTATTGTTGTCCTATTAGCACAGTCAGTACTATTGTCCTATCAGCGCAGTCAGTCCTGTTGTTGTCCTATTAACGCAGTACTATTGTCCTATCAACACAGTCAGTACTATTGTCCTATCAACACAGTCAGTACATTGTTGTCCTATCAACACAGTCAGTACTATTGTCCTTTCAACACAGCCTGTATTATTGTCCTATCAACACAGTACTAGTGTCCTATTAACACAGTCAGCGCTATTGTTATATTAGCACAGTCACTGCTATTGTCACATTAGCAGTCAGTGCTATTGTCTTATCAATACAGTTCACCCCTGTTGTTGTCCTATTAGGACAGTCAATACTATTGTCTTATCAGCGCAGTCAGTATTTTTGTCCTATGAACACCGTCAGTATTATTGTCCTATCAAAACAGTAATATTGACCTATCAACAGAATCAGTACACTGTTGTCCTATCAACACACTCAGTCTTAGTGTCAAATCAACACAGTCAGTATGGTTGTCCTATCAACAGTCAGTACTTTTGTCCTATCAACACAGTCAGTATTGTTGTCATATCAGCACAGTACCATTGTCCTATCAACATAGTCAGTACATTGATGTCCTATCAACACAGTACTGTTGTCATATCAACAGTCAGTACACTGTTGTCCCGTCAACATAGTAAGTACACTCCTATTTGTACACGCCTTCACCAAAAGCCTGGTCAACCGCAAACTGTAGACTCCAAAACAACGGTACGGTCCACCCTTCCTTCCCATTCGACTTCCAACCCCTTTCCTCACTTCAGCCTGTATATAGTTTTAAATGACAGAGTTTTAATCCCCAGGCTTTTGCAAACATCAGTCAGTATTAACATCTTCCCAGAAATCCGCCTGTGTAAATTGTGAACGCATTTAAATGACAAAGAGCACGAGCAGTTAGCCAGAGCAGTACCTGTGGTTAATATCAAGAAACAAAGGAACTCTAGACTAACACTAATAACCATCAGTTTGTTGCTCCTGAGTGTCTTCTGGAAGAAGAACTGTAATTTTACCCCCCTAAAGGAGCGTTAATGTCGTATGATGTTGCACCAAACCTTGTTCTGCTTTTATCACAGTACTGTTTGCACATCGTGTAGTGCTTATATAAGCAATTTCTTCCAGCGTGAACAGACAGTATTATTTTGTTGTGAAATCATCTCCCATGTTTGGTCTCTTATATAACATTCACTTTGTATAACAATCCTTGGAGAGTGCGTGTCAACATGGGGCTTGTTTTTTTAAATCAAGGGACGCAACTTCCCTATTTGTTGATAATTCGTAGTCATTGCCTCCCTTTAACCAGGAATGAAGACAGAAAGTAGACGGACAGTTGTGTGGTTATGCTGACAGTAATATATATTTGTTCCTTTCATAAATATCGACAGAAACCACGGCGACGATGACGATGACGACGACGATCACGACGACGACGATGATGATGATGATGATGATGATGATGATGATGATGATGATGATGATGATGATGATGATGATGATGATGATGATGATTTATTACATGGGATTTCTTGCAGTTTCGGGTTTGACAGTGGGGAAGTTGAAAGGCCTGACTCCACAAATCACCAACCCATCCACCTTGGGTGCTCGTATATCTGGCTTGCTAGCTGACCACCAGTACAGGTTCTATGTCTGGGCTCGAACCAACGCTGGGCGGGGACACGCTGCTTACACCGACATCAGAACACTGCGGGGAAAATGTGAGCAGATGTCAATTGTTGTTGCTGTTGAAAATAAGAGCCGATGCATATTGTTGTTCTTGTTGCTGTTGCTGTTGTTGTTGTTGTTGTTGTTGTTGTTGTTGGGAAAATGTGAGAGGATGTAGATTGTGGTGTTGTTGTAATGTATTACCCTCAGAACATAAATGAAAATTTCAAACTTGAGTCGTCGGTTTGAGCAGCAAAAGCTCATTTTATCATTGTACAATGTCATAACAAAGTCCATTTTATCATTGTACAATGTCATAACAAAGTCCATTTTATCATTGTACAATGTCATAACAAAGTCCATTTTATCATTGTACAATGTCATAACAAAGTCCATTTTATCATTGTACAATGTCATAACAAAGTCCACTTTATCATTGTACAATGTCATAATAAAGTCCATTTTATCATTCTACAATATAATAACACAGTCCACTTTATCATAGTACAATGCCATAATAAAGTCCATTTTATCATTCTACAATATAATAACACAGTCCACTTTATCATTGTACAATGTCATAACAAAGTCCATTTTATCATTCTACAATATAATAACACAGTCCACTTTATCATTGTACAATGTCATAATAAAGTCCATTTTATCATTCTACAATATAATAACACAGTCCACTTTATCATAGTACAATGTCATAATAAAGTCCATTTTATCATTCTACAATATAATAACACAGTCCACTTTATCATTGTACAATGTCATAATAAAGTCCATTTTATCATTCTACAATATAATAACACAGTCCACTTTATCATAGTACAATGTCATAACAAAACCCACTTTATCATAGTACAATGCCATTACAAAGCCCACTTTATCAATGTAAAATGTCATAACAAAGCCAATTTATCATTGTACAATGTCATTACAAAGCCCACTTTATCATAGTACAATGCCTTTACAAAGCCCACTTTATCATTGTACAATGTCATTACAAA